>JAKIRV010000034.1:0-94394 GCA_022577725.1 Wickerhamiella dianesei | reverse complement strand
GGATAAATCCTATGCATACGACTTAAATGTACGACCGGGTATTGTAAGTGGTAGAGTAGCCTTGTTGTTACGATCCACTGAGATTAAGCCTGAGTTGTCTGATTTGTGCAAGAGCACACACTAATTGAGTGAAGATGGGTATCTTCATTGAGTTAGTGTTTCAATTATATTTAGCCGCCTGAGTTTTGTCAACTAGTTTTGAAATAATAGCGAGGTACCCTCATTGTCAGTATTAGGAACAAATGAGAACGTATATATTCAGGATAATCGGGAGAGAAATTAATCTCGTAAAATACATATGAAGACTCTCGTCATACCTTTTATGGCTTGGTCCCAGACTGAAGGATTCCCATACCTAGCACTATAAGGCATTCACCGCGCGAAATCGAGTACCTGATGAAAACGGCTGTCATTGTACACCACCCTCTTCACTTTCTACATATCTGATAGGGCTATCACCATACGTGATGCCAGCCATATCAACCGGAGTTCAGTCTATCTCATACGGAAATCAGTCAACTACTCGAGGTATCAGCTGCCGAGGACTTGTTTCGCACCTACGGTGTTCCATCTCTTTGTTTCCATGATAGGGCTGAGATTGACCCTGGCATGCTGATCTTTGAGAACGATTGATATCTCGGGATTATCGAACAATTTAATATAATATGATCCAGATAGATACCACGATTGTCATGGCGAACGATCGATATCAACAAATTGAGCCATTTTCAGTCACTATGAGTCGAATCAAAGTTAGGGAGACCAAGTTTTTACGTATTTTTTGCGAAAATGGTCCAGTCTAGTTTGGCAATGGCGATTCATCTTTGCGTCTGCGTCTGCCTTACATAGAGATTGTGTGAGGCTGCTTAGACAGTTCCAACTTCCTTCAAAGAGAGAGCACATGACTCAAGCTATTCCAAATGCCTGGTGATCAGGATTGTGAGGTGAACATGTCGCTCGCGAAGAAAGCACTCCGGAAGGAAATCTCAGCGAAGCTTGCGAAGATCCCGCAGTCTGAGATCAGAAAACATAGTGTGATGGCTGCACAAACCTTGCGAGATCTCTCAATTTACAAGACATCACAGAACATCGCTTTCTATATGCACATGGCCTCTGGAGAATTAGAGACAGATTCGATGATAGCTGCCGCGTTTGCGGACAAGAAGCGGGTGTTTCTTCCGCAAATTATTCCACTGAATGCGAGCACACCAAAACTGTATCCAAAACAGAGGGCACATTTAAGGATGCTGGAAATGGAGACCCTTGACGCGGTGAATGCCCTTGAACCTAAAGGGAAATATCAAATCCGCGAACCAACAGACGGTAAAGATTGTCTCGAGGAAGGAGGACTAGATCTAATAATTATGCCTGGCGTGGCTTTTTCATCTACATGTGAACGCCTCGGCCATGGTGCCGCTTTCTATGACTCCTTCATTCAGGAGCACTTTAACAAAATAAGCAGACAGCCGAAATTGGTTGGAGCTTCGCTGCCACAGCAGCTTGTGGATGCAGTCCCAACAGAGGCGCACGACGAGCCTCTGGACGCAGTAATTGTTGGAGACACTGTACATTTCAGGGCTGGAGACTCGAAACTAGAGTAATGCAATCACCCTTGAGGAGCAAAGACCCTAATTCCCTTTTTGCACCAGATTTGACGTCAATTTCGTTTGCGCCATCAACAACGACATTCATAAACTCGTCAAAGCCACTGATGACCCCTTCTATTCTCGTTGAGGTTTGTTCAGCTAACCAGATAGATACAGGCGCCTTGCGCTCCATGTATACAAAGAGCACATTAATCGGCGGTATCACCCTTTGGCTCATTTGGTAACAAGACCAAAACCAAATCTAGGTCGCTTCAAGGCTAGTGCGTAGATCAGTCAGCATAGCGTGGTAGCCCTCCTAGTCATTCGCATGATGGACACAAGTCGCTAGATGAGACCAAATAAGTCTGGAACGTAAAATGTTTCTGTAATACTAACAGCGAATTCAGTCACTACTTATTATACAGTGTACGTTGACTTATTTACCTTTATTTCACCGTTCAAGCGAAGCGCAGCTCGCAATGTGGGGAGGTATGACTAAACTCCTGCTGGAGCCCCCACGCCAGGGTTCTTCCGTCCAGGTTTAAACAACCAAAAACATCCGATCGGATAAAGCGAATCTACGACAACCCAGATCGGTACAAAAATGACTCTGCCTGCTTTGAAAGACAATCCTAGCATCATCCTCTTCACTGATTGGGACGGTACTGTTACCCTCGAAGACTCTAATGACTACCTTACTGATAACTATGGAATGGGGGTCGAGCGTCGCAAGGGGCTGAACCAGGAGATTATTGAAAACAAGACCAGTTTCCGGAATGCCTTCAAGCAGATGATGGAGAGTGTGCAGGTCCCATTCGACAAATGCATCGAGATTTTGTTGGAGAAAGTTCAGCTTGATCCCGGATTCGCGGACTTTTACCATTGGGCCAAGTCCCAGTCACCACCTATTCCAATCGTGGTCGTCTCTTCTGGAATGGAGCCCATTATCCGTGCACTGTTGGCGAAACTCGTCGGCCCAAACGCAGCTGACGACATTGAGATCATCTCCAACCACGTCGACGTGCACAAGGATGGCTCGTGGGACATTGTGTTCAGAGACGAATCTGACTTTGGTCACGACAAATCTCGGGCAATCAGGCCATATGCCGAGTTGCCGAAGCGCCCAACACTGTTGTACGCTGGCGATGGAGTTTCTGACTTGAGCGCGGCGAAAGAGACCGATCTCCTCTTTGCGAAGGAGGGTCGCGATCTCATTACATGGTGCAAGATCGAGAAGATCCCGTACCACGAGTTTGCGTCCTACAAGGATATCCATAAAATGATCGAACGCCTAGCCACTGGCCAGGCCACTTTGAAGCAGCTCCAAGAAGAGTAAAAATTTGCAAAATAAATCAAGCAGTTATCCTAAGCAACCAATCGAGAAACACCTTCCTCCTCTGCCTCAGCCACTTCCAGAGCATCTTGTTGTGTTATTCGGCGAATTGGATCTCGCCTTGACGACTCGTGCAGCTCTCCGGCTATGATCAGTTCATCTAAAATGTAGTAGGCCTTTTGGAAATTGAAAATGATGTCAAGCTCACACACGTTGCCGAAATACTTGTCCATTTCCTCAACGTAGCGGTGGATGATCTCTAGTCCAAGCAACTCGTTATCGTACGCATCAATACCGGCGATGAAAAACAATGAAGCGTATCGACGGTATGCGATCTTGGAACCTTTGTATTCGAGGAAGTTGCACATCTTACTCCGTCTCCCGAGTACCAGCGTTGAGACGTCTCTGATGATCTTGTTCTTGTCCTTCATAGTCTGTGTCTCGAACCATTTTGACAACCGGACTTTGCCTTGACGCGAGAGTAAGATAATGAACTGTACAGCCATCGGAAACTGGAGCACACCGTGCTGTTAGATAGATTCAACAACGGTGGAATGGACAAGTCGCCTTAGCCTGACGGAGCTTCTGCTGACCTTAGCATCTGCCATTCAGCCTAAAGCCATGGCACGCGACTTGGGTTCTCTTTCCACCCTTCGGTACACGTGACTACTAATACCACTCGAAACGCTGCGTACGAGCTCTAAAATAAATTATAATAAATTAAAATAAATAGAACTGGTATGATTCTGGTCAGTAACTTATTATCTCTGTCATGCAGTGTCAGGTAACGTAGATAAGATTGTTGTTAACATCACTCCAGAATCTGTTCAGTCGCTTTCGCCAGTCAAGTCGACGACTTCGTGCTTAATTCTCTTTAGCGGCCTTTCCCCGCCTGTAGAGTCAGGCTCTGGATCCGGCGTGGGTTTCCTTGATTTAGGAGACTTCCGCAACAGACTCTCAAACTCCTCTTTGGAGATTTCCTCGAATCCCAAATCCTCGAAGTTGAGAGCTTGTCCATTGCCGCACCTCCGATCGGCCAATCGTCGTCTTTCGGCTGCTTCGTAGGCCATATCACGTAGCGATTTCTCTCCCGAAGTGGACGCGGAACCACCCAGTCGATAGCCTGGTCCCGACGATAGACCACGCGGTTTGGGCGGATGCTTTTGAGGCTTGACATTGAGTCGACGACCAGGTCCAAGGAACTTGTCTCCGCTGAAACCTTTTGCCATCATATCTTCCATTTCGGCTGTGAGCTCATCCAGCAGTTTGAAGAATTTGGCGTCGTGGGGACCAAATGTATTGTGGCAAAGCTCGTGGAGCATTGTGCCAAGAACATGCTCAAAAGGTAACATTTGCGTAGGATCATGGGCATAGCGGAGTCTTAGGTTGATTCGCTGACCACGGTTGACGTTAAGACCTAAAAGATTAGCATCTCGAGGCAAAAACTCTGCGAGACGACGGACAGAATAGTTTCGCCGACGCATGATAGGCAGTACATATCTGTAGACCTTTTCAAGCATGCCCTGAGCCTCTTGAGGATCTTGCTGGCGCTTCAGTGCCTGTATTTCTCCTATAGGCTCACTCGCACCATCCCATACTGCCATCCGCGAGCCATGTTCTTTCTCTGTTACAGAGGAGAAGAACTGTAACTCACAATTTTCAGACGCGCTCGCAGGCGCCATATATATGCACACATAATACACTGTACTATGGCTGACCAAGCACAATGGCTCTTGGCTCTCTATGGGGGATCGACCCGCTCCCATCTTCAAATAAATAGCTTTGGGTTCCCTCCCTTCCCTCTCTCCCCACTGGAAGATTATCATCCGCCATTGTAAATGGATACGCTGAGCAATGGCCTCTCACGCCTTGGTGAGGCAGCCAATGGCGTCTTTACTTCAGTATCGAATACTGTGGCAGACGCGAGCTCTGATGTTGGATCCCAAATTCAGGATTTAGCTGCGTCTGTGGCGTCCAAGGTGCGACTCAGTACTGCCCCAATTCCCGTCTCGCAGCCTCCGTCATCTCCTCTAGCCGCTGCATGGGACAAATTGACCAGACACAAACGCGTTGCTGCTGTGTTTGGTACTGCTGCTCTAGGTGTAGCTGCCTATGGCGCGTACACTGCGTGGTGCCATCACGTTGAATCTTATTCCATGCAGGGACAACGCAGGCGTAAACGTTTGGCTCGACGTGCTGCTGATGGAGGGCGGGCCGAAGTGGTTGTTCTTGTGGGATCTCCTCAAGAGCCATTGATCCGGATCCTGGCCTCTGACCTCAACATTCGCGGCTTCATTGTCTACATGACGGTAATGAGCCCAGAAGACGAGGAGTGTGTGCGGAGAGAGAAGTCTGGAGACATTAGGTCACTGAAGATCGCCAACATTGACGACCAGGAGTCAATTGCTCAGAGTTTGAGTGCACTTTCGCGGCTGTTAGAGACGCCCGTAGCATCCTTTGCCGGTGGAACTCCCCGGTACTTGTCACTATCGGGCGTGGTCATCGTTCCGGACCTCTACTACCCGTCTGGACCGTTGGAGGCCACTAGTGTGCCCCTCTGGCAACACACTGTCCACGCTAAGATCCAGGTTCCGTTGAACATCTTGACCTCAGGAATGCTAGATATTGTTCGCCAGCATGCGAGCAAGCTCGTACTTGTGACGCCGTCGATTATCGGCTCACTCAACCCGGCGTTCCACATTGCCGAGTCCATGTGCGTCTCTGCTCTCTCGGCTCTGGCTCTCGCGTTGAGCAGGGAACTTGCTGGGCAACTCATTGCGTTCACTCACATCCGTCTGGGTTCTTTCGATACTCATCACATCATTGGAGGAAGCGCCTCTTCCGCGATGGCCCAACCTGCATCTACCGAGTACCAGGTCGCCAAGAATATGCGGGCAGATGTCCTCGGCTGGCCCGAGCGTGTGCGCAGACTCTACGCTGCCCCGTATACCGCATCTGCCTACCTACAAATGAACCGAACTCGCGGTTCGAAGATCAGGCAGCTGCACCATGCGCTTTACGATGTCATCTCGTCGTCGTCGCCGCCCCGTGTCGTCTATGTTGGCAGAGGAAGCTATGCGTATGAGCTCTTGGCCAAGGTAATTCCGGAGAGCATTATGACGGTCATCCTGGCAACTCCGTCAGTTGCCTGATTTTTCAGTAGTAGTCTGCATCATCTTTTATTTTTATTCTAACTTATTTTCTGTCACAATGCTTGGAAAAGTGAGGTACATTTTTTAAGTCTATAGGATCATTGACGGGTATCAGTGATATGTGCCGACGTGAGGGTATTAGGATCCGACGGAACCTGTCGACGTTGGTATGGTCTTCTGAAGCCATGAGCCATCACCGACGATTGTCTCGAGGCTGTCGAGTAAGCTCTGGAGACCTGCGACTGTGTACGCATCAGCGTCTCAGACGCCTGGCCATGGGACTCGCGACGCTTCTTCTCCTTTTCCTCCTCCTCGTGACCTGGAGCCAGCCCCTCGTTGAGCTCTTCCGCCTCTTCTTCCGGTCCTGGAGGAAGCATTCCCACAGGGGTCCGTTTGCCCTTGACTTTACTGTCAGGCACAGCCACAGTGTACATTGGCAAACCAGGATCGTTGTGAGTGGAATCGTCACGTCTAGGCAGGTGAAGAGGAATCTCATTGACGCAGCGCATGACGTATTCGTATAGAATCGTTCTGCGCTCAGAGAATGCAGTAATGTCGTGGCGACTGTTGCGGGTACCAACGCTGATGGTCACCGTCATTCTGTCCACGTCGGTCATATCAGTGACATGGACCCATGCACCAGGCATGTACAAGCGCATGTTTTCGTCCAGGAACACGTTAAGACGTCGCTCAAGCTCCTGTACATCTCCCATCGTGGTGTCTGGAAGGCCGAGCACGAGATTCATGTTCACCACACTGGGGCCAGACCGGCTCAAGTTGTCAATGAAGAGCGTATTGAGGATCGAGTTCGATACCTGTCGCACCATATTTCCGCCTGTCTCCGTGAACACAGTGTAGAGAAGTGACATCTCAGTGACTTGCATACGGACAAGACCGGGTCCAGTCACAAATACCTGGATCCAGTCACCAACATCGAACGGATGTTTCACGAACAAGAATACACAGGAGGAGAAGATCTCGGCACAAGTAGTCGAGAACATGAACGACAGAGCCAGAAGCGTAGAACCAAGGGTTGCCAGCACAGTGGCAGCACTAGGCGCCAACATACCAACGAAGATAATCACCACAAGCACGACAAGGAAACACAAAAGTACATGGTGCAGCTTTTGGATAGCGCCATTGACGTCGACAAGCGACTTTGAGATCTTGCGACCTTCCTTGCCAATACCGACAACGGCATGGCGCATCTCTTCAAGGCTAATGCCGCCTTCACCGTCGAGGTCGAGAATGTCGAACATGTACAACACCTCATCCTGGCGGTGCGAACCAAGAGCACTAAGCAGGTCGTCGTACTGGAGACTATCGGAGTCTTCCATCACCAATGACTTCCAGATACGATCAGCCAAAGCCTCCGAGCCACTAGTCGTAGCTAGAGAGTCCTTGACAGTGCTTCCGACTGGCGGGCGAGTGGAAGGGTCCACATCGGGACCACTGATGTTTCCAGCAGACACAATATGGGCAGCAGTTCCAACTACACGGTATGCATTGCCAACCACTTTGTTGAATTTCTTGAGTTTCACATTGTTACCGATCTTGCGTTTCGCTTGAGCGCTTACGCGGTTCGCTGCAGCGAGCGTGCGGTCTTCGTCAATGAACTCATCGCACCCATAAGGGAAGAAACTGTAGGCCAAGTCCAGCAGAACAATAAGAACCTGGACCGAGCGTTTGTTTTGCTTGATTCGCACTGCCATACGTGTACGATGGAAGTTCGTCGATAGAAGATGGATAAATACTTGCTCGACAAAATACACAAGCGCACTCACGAGGAGGGCGACAAGAATGTCATTCACGATCTTCTGCCAGCGAGGCATTTCTTTGACGGATTCTTTGTTAAGAGCATTGTGGTTATCACTCAAAATCGGGACAAAGGTGATGAAGCTCACAAACGTCCAGATAACCAACGTGGATGCGTGCTCTAATGCAATGACCACATCCACCCACTTGAAGTAACGCGGTGCCACTATAACTACGATGAATCCCAACAGCTCAGGAATGTAGTGAGCAATGACGCGGCCGACAAAAAGCGACGCCCAGACCACTTCAAGCCAAATAAATATCCACATGACTCGTGTATGGCCAAGACGCATATTTGGATTCTGCCACGCACCAACTGCAAGAGGAACAAACAGAATTATAGCAAGCCAAAGCCACCATACAAGGCACCGTGTTAGTAGGGTTCGAGACAGAACATCATCATACAGTCTTCGCATGACCCTCACGATCTTTGAAGCGTAGGTAGCCTTTCGAATTCGCCGATGTCTCTGAAGGTTTTCTTTGTATCCCTGGCGACGCTTGATTTCCTGAGGCGAGTTTGCGCCTGTCATGGCTGGATCCATTTCGTGGATCGCGTCCTCGACGCCAATCATCTTGCTATCTGCATCACTGTCCTCCTCTAAAATGGTATCCAAAATGTGATGAGGATCATCTGTGGCTGGCAGTCCTTCGCCATCTGTGGCAACACCGTCGTCGTTGGAGCTTGGTTTTTCTCCATCAGTCGATTTCCTGCTCGTATGCGAGTGTTTGGCGCTTCCAAGCGTGCCGACGCGATGTAGCAATCGTTGAATAGACGATCTAGTCCTCACAGACTCTGCGGGATCATCAGTGATGGTGGAGTCTCCATGTCCAGTGCCAAATCCTGATCCTGCATGGCCCGCCTCGAGATCCGGGGTTGCACCATAGCCGCCTGCAGGTCCACCGTGGACACTTGAATACTGCTGATACGGATTTTCAGAGTGTAGAGGAACTTCTGGATTAACGGGATGTTCTCGCGGGTCCCTGAGAGGTGCACCTCTGATGGGTCCTGGACCGTTGGGCGCGGTTATTGTTGATGAGGCTGTTACGGCTCGTTCCGGCAGAGGGAGGACGTCGTCATGGGGCTCAAAACTGAGTGGCCTCTCTACCATCTCCACTCGAGTCTATCGTGCAATATACAGCCACAAACCCCTGGTGTCGTTTCTCTTTAAATAGAATCAGACAGGGTCTAATCGGTATGAGCCCTGAACTTTTATTAAGGGTGCATGACGTCAGGATGCAGGCCTGGAGGTTGAAGAATGGTTTATTCAGAAGAGTTTTTGACAGAGAGAACAACGTCAAAAATTATTTATAGAATGCACGGAAGCACTGTCCTTACTGCTGTGTACTTATATAGACAAGTTTGAACAAGACCGCCCGCAATGGTGGGAGATTTACCTAGATCTTCCGCTTTGTGTTGTTCCGAAATTTTGAAGGCGCTCAGTTGTTTTGCCTGGTGCCTGCCTCCCTGCAAGCAATGTAGAGAGAGTCTGAGCCTTTCCTCCCAACCCCAAAGGTGGGAGGGAGGAAAACAAACTGCTTACGCGTTTAAAGCGCTGTGGCTATGGATGATGGACTTGCTATTGCGTTGGGTTGGGCCGCTGGGTCGACCCATACGTCACGTGGCAAGAATACAAAGTCCCAAACGCCTACAAATTTTTTTTCACACTCCTAGTCTTCTCCTTCCTGTCTACTACTATTTTTGTTGTGGCTTGGTAGGAACTTGTCGTATTGCGAGAAAAGAGGCTTCGCGAGGGGTCTCACAAAGCCTCTTCGAGCAGCGTACGTGAGCGGGGAAGATTAAAAAAACAAATTTGAGTCTGAGGATGTATATGCAGGACCAAAATGTCTTAGGAATTCTTCGTTTATGACCCGTCTCAACAAAGTTTCTACTGGTGACAGCATCAAAACAAAAGGTATGTGTATATGGCTACGATCATATGATGATAAAACCACTTTTCTTTGTTCCGTGACACAAGCATGAGCAACGAACAAAACATGCACCACCAGTCTGATTCCGTTTGAACATATCGCTAACATTACAGGTAAGTGTTCCCAAATTCCAATATGATGATCCAGTTTTCAAACTAAGTTCGGTGACTATCGATGAGCCTGAACATGTCATGCACCACTCTGATTCATTTCGGATCGCTAACATTTCTCAGGCTTTTTGTTAACATGTACGGTGGCAGAATTCCGGGTGGAATTCCGCGGCAGGACAACGTGTCGCGTGGGCCGGGAAAAGGTTACTATGATGATAAAGTTATTTCAGTTCTGCTTCTGACCACTTTATGAAGAGAACCAATTAACCAAAGCTCTGTTTTTCTCTCTGAGTTCCTTTCCCAGCTTCTCCATAGTCTAGGAGGGCGATATAATATTTTGTAGTTCATTTTTTCGAAGTTGTGGGGCAAGCAGGCCAATTAGGACATATTGGCCAATAAGCCTGCGTTTTTTTGTTCCGACTAGCGTGATCGGAAAGACGAGGGCAGTGCAGAGAACATGCCTCGAGGTGGGGGTGGGGAACTGGGCGACATTAAGCGATCTTGGAGATAGGGATCTCGAAGACAGTGAGTCTCGCCTAGACACGGATTTATGGCCGTCCTTGAGAATTTAGCAACAATTGCTCGATCCCTTAAAGTTGCGGTTGACTAGACGACGGTTTTATCGTACGAAAGGGCTAGGCCACGCCTGGACTTGCCTTGAATCGCAAACCTAACCCTGAGTATTAAATAAAATTTGCAGAAGCTGGCAGCGATTTTCTCTCATCCCCAGCGGATATGTCCGAGGAAAGCGAGGGTTCCTGGGGATGATTATGACGTAGAAACAGTGACGAACGAAAAAAAGAAATCTCAATCGCGGAGAAAAAGAAAAGTATATTATTGTTGGGGGGAATTTTGGTGCCGTACGGCCCCTGTTAATGCTGACCGCCCCCCATATAGGACGATCGTTCCCCCTGGCTCGGAGTTTCCCCGTAAGGCGCTAGACGGCCTCGTATCGCTGAGTAATACCTTATCAGTGTGCTGCGATTACCGGGCTATGCTTTAGGATGCTTTGGGGTAAGGTAGGTGGCACTAGATATCGTGCAGCATCCTGCACGGCGATTCCCCCCTATTCTACCGCCGTATAGGACACACAACATATATAATAAGCAACTTTAATTTCCATCTGTTCCGTTCCCGAAAACGTTCCTCACGCGATATCGAGAGAAAATTGTTTTCTTCTCCAACTCCTCAATTTTGTCGAGTTCTCTCTGGAGGGAATCTCATCAAACGTCGGGCCCAGGCCCAATTTCGCCTACAAGGTCCATTGGAGTCTCTCCCGGAAACCGGTAACAATGGTCGACCATGTAGAGCCGTGGACGACGCTATCGCGCGGGATGGGAACGATTTCGATTCTCATCTGGCTTTGCGCGCTTGTTCCGCAGGTCAGAGAGAACTATCGCCTCAAAAGCGTCGAGGGGCTGAGTGTCGGGTTCCTTGTGGCCTGGATTCTTGGCGACTGCTCGAACCTCATTGGATGTCTCATGACAGGACAGCTGGGTGTCCAGGTCATTCTAGCCATGTACTACGTTGCTATGGACTCAATCATGACGTTCCAGTACTGGCTCTACCGAAAACAGAGCGACACCACTGACGCAGTGGTTCCTGTCTACTCGAGCGTGCACACAACCGTACATTCAAATGGCGAGATTGACAACTCGAATCGCCGGACGTCAACAACCGACACAGAGGACGTGTCCAAGTTCCGGAGAGCACGTAAACGTCTCGCGTCAATGGTGTCTCTCGGGTCGCTGGTGGGATCCGTTGGCAGGGCTGTTGGGGCACCACTCCCCGTGTCTCCGGAGGCATTTGCGGAGGTCCAAATGCAAGTGCCTGGATGGAGTTCTGTGGAGCTGGATTTGGGATATGTGATTGCGTACTTTTCGACCACAATGTACATTGCATCGCGACTGCCCCAGATTTGGCACAACTTCAGCCGCAAGTCCACATCCGGCGTGTCCATGGTGATGTTTTTTGCCGCATTCATGGGAAACTTGACGTACACGTTGTCGATCCTGCTTGCCCCACAGGCCATGACGGGGAACCACCGTTCGGAGTTCCTCCTGAAGGAATTGTCGTATATTCTGGGAGCCGCTGGAACAATGCTTCTCGATTGCATTATTCTCCTGCAATGGTTCATTTACAAGTCGGAGGTGGTCGAGATTGTTGACGCGCAGGTCCCGCGGAATCGCGAGTCGAGCTTTGACCGTCTCCGCCGACAACTTTCCCGCAAACCCACCGACAGCACGCCTCTGCTGTCGTACCAAGCTATTTATTCCGAGAATGCTCTAGAGGACTAGCATTCGTTAATTTTAGTGCATGTCTAACGTTAGCCTAGCTAACCATATTTAAGAACCAACACCAGAACCAGTGTTTGACAGTCTACACATTTTTGGGAGAGGGAGGGAGACTGGGGCTGCGTAATATCACCGCTCCCTGCTAAAATGTCCAAACGCGCACACGTATCTTGTCAGCATCCACCTCACCATGATCGAGGCAGCGTCTGTGTGTACGCGCAGCGGTAAGGTGCTGTTGTCGCGCCAGTTTGTAGAGCTGAGCAGTGAGAGGGTTCACGAGATCATCTCTGCCTTCCCACGGCTCGTGCTTGCTGGCGCTCAGCACACCACGGTGGAGGAGAACGGCGTGAGGTATTTGTGGGAGCCCCTGGACGACTTGCACGTTGTGGTGGTCACGGACCTGTCCAGTAACATTTTGCAGGATATCAAGACGATGCGCCTGCTTGCACAGACCATCAAGCTCACTGCCGCTGGCGGTAGCACCAATGTCCTCGACGAGCGCCATGTTATTGACCACACTTTTGCCATTATTGACGCGTTCGACGAGGTCGTCACCGCCGGATACGCAGAGAGCCTCACCCTGTCGCAGGTCGAGACCTTCCTTGAGATGGAGAGCCACGAAGAGAAGATCCAGGAGATTATTGAGCACAACAAGCAGCTCGAAGCAGCCGAGGAGCGCAAGAAGAAGGCCCGGGAACTCGAGCAGCAGCGCAAACAGACCCGCACAAAGGGCCCCTCCGGCATCGGAAGCAGCATGGGACGCGACTCGTTCCCGCACGCCCCGACATTTGGGTCTGCGTCGCCAGGACTGGCGAACCCCAACGCTGCGACGCCCTCTGGCTCGTTTGGCGGCTCACTCGACTTGGATGCCGGCAACGAGCGTCCCTCCCGCACCTCCCACGCACCCAAAGGAAAAGGTCTCAAACTCGGCAAGTCGAGATCAGGTGGTATCGCCTCGACGCCTCTGCTTGCGGATCCTGAGCCTGTTCCTGTGCGTGAAATGGCCGCCCACAGCATTCGCGACGCATCTCCCGCAGTCAAGGGCAGCGGCGAAACCGAAATCGCCTTGTCTGAGGGTCTCGCCATCGAGCTCACGAGGGACGGCCAGGTCAGGTCCAGCAGAGCTGCCGGTACTTTGAACCTCTACGCAGGCGATAGATCCAAAGCCAAGCTACGCGTTCAGACCAAGACTGAGGGTCCTGCGAGCGCCTACAAGCCGCACCCGAAGATGGACCGCAGCCTGTTCGCTACCGACGGCGTCGTGTCGCTCAGGGACGCTGAGCAGGAGTTCCCGCCGTCTAATGTCCTGCTCGTCAAGTGGAGCGTCGAGGGCATCGCCGTGCCCATCACAGTGAGCTGCTGGGTGTCTGAGAGCACAGACCCCGGGTTCGTCAATATCACCCTCGAGTACGAGGTGTCGCCGGACTTTGACGGCGAGCTCGAGGACGTCACAATCAAGGTTCCGCTTCTGTCGTCGAACGCCCACGTTCTCGACCCCACTGCTGTGTACGAGCAGTTTGACGACCACATGCTGTGGACTCTGCCCTCGGTTAGTGCAACCAAGAATCCCTCGGGCAGCTTCGAGTTCACTGCGGAGGCCGATTCCGAGGACGAGTTCTACCCCCTGCACGTGTCGTTCACCGCCAAGTGCAAGCAGCCGTTCGGCTTCATTGATGTTAGCGACGTGACCGACGTCACGACCGGAGACAGCGTCGAGTATGCCAAGACAATCGAGGCCCACACAACATCGTTCGTGGTTCGCTAATCACTAAAAATTAAAATATGTAAGATTCTCGTGAATTCTGTCGTCTTGGTGGGATATCAAAACTTTTGCACTAGAGAGGAACCTACAAAAGCTAGAACTTAGACCTGGTTGCCACCGAACCCACGAACCTCCTTGGCCATTTGCCAGTTCGGGTTCTTGAGTCTGACATCCTTTTCGTGGCGAACGCCTTCGGCAGTAATTGTGGCCACCGAGTACTTGTCCAAGGCTCTCGCATCGCGGTAGAAAAGCACCTTCATGCATTCGTCAATGGCGGCTCTTGCCTGCTCCTCAGTCACGTTCTTCTCATCGCCCTCATTGTCGCACAATTTGCGCAGAATGGGGATGGCCAAATAGCTTCCAAAGCCTGTGGCAAGAGACGGGCTCTTGTAGGTCGAGCCAAGCAGGTCAATGAACGCCAGGAACGGCTCCTTCGTCTTGTCGTCGAGACCGCCCACTAACAGGCCATTCCACAAGGGATCCATTTTATTTCTGCGATTGTACATGAGCCGCTGCAGGTACGAGTAGATGTGCGGGGCCGCCAGCGGCTGAGCGGGACTATCGTACGCCTCCTCTGTCTCGAGGTTCTCGAGCGTCTCCTGTAGATTCTGGAGGTCGCTCACATCTCCACTGATTCCAACAACTGTGTTACCGGCAACACTCACAAGACGCTCCAGGTTCGTGAATCGTCGCAATGAGCCGTACGAAGCCAAATTATCCGCGGCGATAATCACGCCCTTATCGAACTTGATACCTATCACACTCGTGCCGGTAACAGTGGGTTGCAGAGTGTGCTGATGGGGCACTCCTTTATTGTGGAGATCAAAGTCGTATTTGCCGTACACATCGTCGCGTGGCCTTCCCCACTTGGCCTGATGATGCTCCATTTTGGACTGGTAGTGGTGATGTGGAGTTGCTTACCACTAGACAGTGGCGAGGGACCCAAGACCCAAGTCGTGATGATGATGGCATTAGGGCGGTAAACGCACATGTCTCCAGAAAGACGTTGGCTCCTGAGCTACACGGAAGGAACAGAACGGTTTTGGAGACGAAAGCTAAACTGTTTGTTTTAGTATATTAAACCACTACCCACAAAGAAAAAAAAAAAGTACTGGGTCTCTGTTATTCTCGGTATCTACACATTTAGAAGCGCACATCAGCTCCACCAGAATTGATGTTATCAAGTTCAGCCTCAGAAAACGCAGGTGCATGGAATCGTGAGGGCAGTTCGGCAATTGACGAGTAGACAGGACCGTCAACAGCAGGATCAGACGCAGAAGATCCACTGGCTCCACGGAAGTCGGCAGGGAGAGTCTTCATGCCAGACAGAGGGTGGGGTCTAGGAGTGTGATCGATGTTCTTGGGGATCGAGCGCTTGCCCAGGAAGTGTATGAGGGGAGTGCGCATGGCCACGAGTGAAGGACGCATCTTGATATGATATGAAGTCAACCGGTGATTCGACGTCAACTCCCCGATGGCACGCGTAGTCAGCTAACTTCTGGGGGAGAGCCTTAATGGCACTGAGCGTTTGGCAGGGACCTGAAATTTCGACTTTTGTAGTTCATTAAAGTTAAGAAGATTGCTATGTACAGAGATTGAGCAAGTTATCTTTTTAGGTCTTTCAGCTAGTTGTTGCTGATGTGGTAGCGTTTGCCGCGGAATGCAAACAGTCTTTGGTTGAGCTGGTATATTTCTTGTGGGTTCAGGTCGTTGAACTCCCACTTGGTGGACCGGAAAACGTTTTCGGTCGGCTCGATCAGAACATCCATTTCATCAGCATAGTGCTGGTGAAGCCACTGCCAGTCCTGAAGCGAGTCTCTCTCGTGGAACCCAGTCACGTAGATTGGGCACTTGCTCTCCAGCAGTCCCGGAACGCTCTTCTGCCACTGGTCCATAGCCTCAGGAGCTCCGAGACCAGGGTGGAACAGGAAGAATGCGTCCAAATACGGGTCGTAAGGCATAAAGTCACCGTAGTCATGGAGCACGTGGAAGTAGTCTGTGTAGTACACGAGGCTCAGTTTCGGGTCCACCCGCTCGACCATTCTGCCATCAAGGGACAGATACTTGTGCTTCCGGCGGTCGTAGTAGGACTCTGGACCGATGAACACAAGCTCGATCTTGGCGTCAGGCAGGAGGAAGCTCAATTGCTTCCACGCATGCCATGGCAGCTGGGACTCCATGCGAGCTCCGAGAATGAAAAATCGCATGGGGCGGTCCTGCCAGGACTTGGTCTTGTCCTGGGGGAACAATGTGTAGCGCAAAGCAGCAGCAGACTTGAGACCCTCCAGAGTAAGTGGTCCCTTGGGCTGGAGGGAATACGGGCTGTACTCGGTCAAGATCCCAGCCATCGTCAGTGGATACGTCAACATTTTCGTGGCGACGGCCAAGTTGTAGTCGGAATCCATCGAATAAAAGTTACGAGTGTAGAAAAACGTGTCCCAATTCATGAAATTCGTGACCTGGTCATCGGTTGACGCACCGGGGAAGTCGAGTTCAGGGAACTCGCGTCCGCTACGCAAATCCTCCTCATAACAGTTGGCCTTTTTGAGTTTTTCCCAGCGTTTCGACTCGTGGTACTCCTTGTCGTTGCTCCAGGCTGCCTCGTCGTGATGGGTAGGAATTCCAGACAATGGATCAACAAAGTTGATGTTTTCACCCGTCACTGGGCACTTCGCTCTTGCCTTGATGAATGCAGCTCGCTTCCGAAGATCCTCATACGGCGACTGGTCAAGCATACAGAACCGGTTCTCGTCAGTGGGCGCATTGGGATCGACGGGGTTGTCGAGGCCGAAAAACTCCCGTAGACGGCCATTCGCAGCTGCAGTACGACTAAAGTAGCGGGGATTCACGCAACAAGCATGAGCCCCAGCTACTCTCCACGCTGATGCACGGACAGCCAGTGCCATTAACAGTGAATCTCGGGGTCAAACCACACAAAAAGTTGGCTTCGTTAGGTAAAAGGTTCAATCTATGGCGGCAAGCGAGCTACATGGAAGTGACTAATCGTTCTCGACGAGCTGTTCGCCTGGCAGCGATGAAGGGTGTTGATCAATTGAACAAATTTTAGATAGGAATGGTGGTCTAGATTTTAGAATATGCAAAGACTCGTAGCATTATTTGCCCTGGGCACAATAACTCAGCTTCTCAAGCCAGACATTTGAACACCATAATGTCCGTATGGGCTGTTATGTAACTGACCAGCATTCCGCCTCACCTCTCGACTAGCAGTTGACGAATAGTTTCGTGTACTGATGCAGGAGGCAAGTTCGTTTCCAAAGTTTGGAATGTCGAGGAGTACAAGTTTCGCTGAGGATCGTCAGGATGTTGATAACACCTCCTCACTTGTGTGCCAATTTGTGGTAGATGGTCGTGGAGTGGGGGCAGTGTCTATTCGGACGCTTGACAAGCCTATTGAGGCATTGCTAGCCGCCCTCGTCATGGAACTCGATCTTCCATCGACACTTTTCAAGGCTGAGCTGCCATTGAGCGCAGGCCCCTCAGATGACGCTCTACGACACGTTCTCGCCAGAGATGCAGTCGCATTCGGTTGTAGAACGTGTTTTTGCACCATGTATACGCGGCCAATGGCCGAAGATACGATTCCGACTCGTCAGCTTCGCTCAGAGCTACGCCACTGCCTGCAGTCTCATGACCTTGAAAGTGGTTACGTGTCAGGGAAGTTTACGGCGCTTCGTGCAAGTTCGCAATCTGAGCACTACCAAGGCATGAAGCCAAAATCGTTAGAGTGGGAATTCGTAAAGTCTCGCTCAGAGGGTTGGGCAGTGTCCTTTGCCGTCGCTGACCTGCCAATGTCAGTCCTCGTGAGTGAGTTGGGCAAGCAAGTGGCCCCTGTGGCTGCGACTTTAGACCCAAATGACCCTCAAACTGAAATTGGGCCATTCACTATTGGCGACGGCAGCTACGAAGTCAAGTTCGACAAGTTTGATCCGAGCCTTGCGTCCATTTACAACGCTGTGTTTGGAGATTTCAACAGTCTCCCCAGACAGCACCAGGTGGAAGCGGTTCGATTCGACCTGCAAAGACGTATCGTGGAATCTATCTTGTCCCACGACGATCGTAAACACAAAACTCCTCTCAAGCCATCGTATCGACGAGTGATCGTGGAGGTGCTTGCAAGCTTGTCTAAAAACGCAACCGCAGACAGCGTGCAGCTCGAACTCGCCGCCCTCAAAATGGACAATGTGCTTCCGAGGGATGTGCGGCTTTACACGCCGGAAGTTCTCATTAGCGATTATGATGAGCAGTTCAACGACAGTGTCATGAATACATTGGTTAGCCTTCCGGAAGGAGCGTCTCCGGAAATGTACCATGAGGCATTGAAGCCCGAGCTCAGCATCCACACTCCGGCTCTTGAACTTGACAGGGTTCCTGTGGCCTATTTGCAAGAGCTGCGTGAGACTGCGCTTGCCTCTGGTAAATATAGCCCCAACCAAGAGATTGAGGTTAGTGTCGCTGATGGAATGAGTCTTCACCTCGACAGACGACACTACTTGACGTTATCTGATGGAACGCTACAACTCAGTCAGGATGCCATCGATTTCATCGCTGGTCGTAAGGACGGGGGTGCTGTTGCACAACCACCGGTGGCAGCTCAAGTTCCGATCGTCAACCAAAATGCTGCAGGACTTCGAGGGGCCGTACGGGTACTTTACGATCGATCGTACCAGTACGCACTTCGATCGTGGGACTTTGTGAACCGTGCGTTTGTGGTTCTTCGAGCTGCTGGAGGAGGCAACGTTGTGTTCGCGGCAATTTTGATTTTTATGACCGAAACAGACACTGCGCCTTTATGGGTCACTTGTCTGTTGTCGGCCTATTTGTATGTGAGTGTAGTGCGGATGCTGGTTCATTTCGTGTTCCATGTGGACCTCTCCGAAAAGCTCGTCGATTGGCTTCCCCCAATCTATCGCTCTGCAACCTCTCCTGAGGAGCTGCTCCAGTTCATTCCCCCGGAAGCCGCAGAGTTCCTCGATAAGGAACAGAAAGTTGTGCATATGATGGCGTTGCGGCCCAGTTTCCCCCAGATTCTGGCCATAGTCATAGGTACATTGGAACCCACTGTGTGCGTTCAGTGGATACAAAGAGTGAGGGCGCGGCAAAGAATGCACAAATCAGCTGTGGAGTTGGCTAAGTCTAGGGCAGATGAGGCCGCTGCAGCACGGGAAGAAAAAGAAAAAGCTGCTGAGGTCAAAGCGTCCGAAGAAGCTGAATCTGCTGCGCAAGAAGCTGCAATCCGAGAGGAGGCTGCCTTTGAGTCTGCACCGGAAATTGACAATGACGTACCTGATACGGAAGTCCGGAATCCCGAACGACCCTCGACAGTTGAATTGGATGACGAGAGAGAGCCTCTGCTTGTTCATGAACCTGAACCCGAGGAAAGAGTTGGTTTAGACGCCATGGACTACGAGCCATTACCCTCAGAACCTGGTCAGCCTCTTACTCCACAGCGTCAGACTCCATTGGCTTCAAGAAATGAGATACTCTCAGGCGAGCAAGATGTGCCTGATCAAGATCCAAATACGAGCATTTTCACGGAACATTTGGAGTCCCCATAGCAGTAGAGGTAAAATAGTATATAAAACAGTAACCTCCACATGCAGGCACATTATGGCATACGAAACCCTAAATGGCTTGGGATCTCGCCTCTCCTCCCCATCACCTTGAACAAGATGCAACAGATCAAGTTTGGAGGATTCAACGTGACGAGCCAGGTCTTCTACCAGACAAGACTGTCGTTCAGCATAGTCAATTTACGGCCGCTGCTTCCGGGACACGTGCTCGTGTGTCCGATCCGGCCAGTGGCCCGGTTCAACCAGATGACTGCTGAGGAGGTCACGGATCTTTTCCAAGCAGTCCGAGTGGTCTCGCGTACTGTTGAGCGTATGTATGGTGCCGATGGACTCAATATTGCCATTCAGGATGGTCCTTTAGCTGGCCAATCGGTCCCTCATGTCCATTGTCACATCATTCCCCGTCGGCTGCACGATCTGCCGAATGTTGACGATATTTACAAACTTTTGAATGAGGGGAACTTAGAGAAGGCGTACGAGGCGATGCGGGAAGCGAACTCAAAACGGTCTGGAGTTGATGCTGATGACCGGCAGAACCGCACTCCGGAAGAAATGGCCGAGGAAGCCAAGACGCTGAGACTGGCAATCGTGACCAGTACTGATCCTAATGTTTAGACGTTTTTATATACAAATGCAGTAGAGTTCAAGAACTCTCTCGTTCTTCTGCCCTCTTCCGGCCGTAAAATGCGGCACGATTGGCTCTCCGCTTGCGCTCACCTCCCCACTGTTTCTTTCCTCGTGGAATGCTCGTGAGCTCCATACCATTATTGAAGTTGTGGATCCAGTTAAGAAGATACCGGCGGTCTCTTGTGTCGATACCTGCGTTTTTCATTGCCGAAGACTGGGCGTGCATGAGAGCTTTCCACGACGGGAATAGCTCCTGGTGTTGGACCATATTACGTCCGATGCGAGTCAGGAACGTCGCAACATCCGGCACTGACTCTGTAGGTTGTCTGAAAGGCCGCTGTGCCGTGGCAAAAGCCCGTGAAAACCGGAACATAATGGCACTGAAACAATCTCGAAAACTGCTCTTCCAGCTGTATTACGCGAAGAGACAGGTGAGAGAGTGAACAAGAGGTCACGTGTGTACACACGTGACCAAACGGGAGGAAATGGATCAGTAAAACGCACCGCCAAGCTTGCGAAGCGGGGTCCGATGTACCCTGCACCGCATCCACCCCTCACACCCCTCATCGACTGGGAGCGTCGATCACTAGCGGTTGACTGCAAAGCCGTGAAAGTGACGAGATCTCTGACATTCCCATTTGTCCAAACCTATTAGGATCCGCTCCGATCTGTGTGTGCATTGATTCTCACGAAAGTAATTGGGCGGGTAAAACTCAAAATGGGTCGAACGAACCACAGGGTCCAAATGACCACCCTTGTGATCCATACTATTGCTATTCCCATTGGCCTAGCGGCTTTCTTCGCTGCTTTCGCTGTCCAGCAGTTGCGGGCAGTATTGCTCGTATACATTGCGTTTATGATCTTTGATCCACGAGCCGAGCGAGGAGCTCCACTGTCACCGTTTCAACGATTGTGTAGACGGGCGTGGTGGTGGAACGCATTCGCCGACTACTTCCCTGTGACATTGCATCGGACTGCACCACTGAAACCATGTTTCGAAGTAGCTCCAACCAGAAAACGTGCTTGGATCTACTGGTGGTACAAACTGCTTGTTTGGTGGCTAGTTCCGTTTAGCCATCAACCCCACTCGGCCAAACCAACTGGTCAAAGATATATCTTTGGATATCATCCTCATGGCATCATTGGGATGGGTGCTGTGGCAGGACTTGCTACTGAGGGGGCTGGATGGTCGAAGTTATTTCCAGGTATCCCCGTACGCCTGTTGACACTAAGTTCGAACTTTTGGTTCCCATTCTACCGCGAGTATATTTTGTCAATTGGTCTGTCGAGCGTATCAAAAAAGAGTTGTTTACGGCTCCTAAATAACAATCAACCGATTTGTATCCTTCTCGGAGGCGCCCGCGAAAGTTTATTGGCAGTTCCAAAAGGTCCAATGAAAGTGATCATCAACAGCAGATTTGGTTTTGTTAAAATAGCTCTTGAAACGGGAGCCAGTCTTGTTCCGGTAATTGGGTTTGGAGAGAAGGATATATACAACCAAATGGCCGCCGACTCTCCGTTCCACCTATTCATGACCAGGCACTTTGGGTTTACGATTCCTCTCTTTTTCGGACGAGGAGTATTCAACAAGTCTGCCGGAATACTGCCCCACCGAAGACCTATAAACATTGTCGTTGGCAAACCCATTGACGTGCCTCTCATGAAGCACCCTGATGAGAAGACTATACTCAGGGTTCACAGACAGTATGTTAGTGCTCTTCAGAGCTTGTACGAGGAACACTCTCCAAAATACGCTCCTGGCGAGCGCATGGTGATGGTCGAGTAATCAGCTCATAGTTTATTTATTCCCTCGAAAATTAGCGCGATAATGCCTATTGACGATCTGCTAACCAACTAGTATTCAGGGCTTAAGAGCTAACAAAAGTGCCGTCCTCAAGTGCATCCTCAAGTTCGCTCTCTTCACCTTCAGAAGACAGTGATGACGATGAGGACGACGAGGACGACGAGGACGAAAAGTCGAGAGACGCCCCGTCGGGGATACCGCTTCCATCCGGACTTAGGAACTCCGTGACATCGGCCACGTAACCCTGAGCATTGAGTGCGTCTGCAATGGGTTTGCCCTGAGCAGGATGGGTAGCCACGAACACCATACTCTTTTCAGGGTCGAACAGTTGGACATAGTACTTGTTGAGGACGTCCACAAGATCTTCGGGGGTCAGCTTCTTCATGTTACTGATCAACTCTTGGATAAAGTCTGGTCCACGGGACTTGACCAGTGCATTCATAAACTTGTTCTTGGCAGCAGCAGCAGGTCCGCTCAAGCCAACTGCCAGCGAGCTAACAACGCTTGAGAGTGCACCCGAGAATTGAGCCTTATCAACAGGAACCTTACCAGAAGCGAGATCAAGGATCGTTTCCTTTGTGGCTGCGATTCCATTGACGACATCCGACGCGCGATACAATGTGTATTCAAGATAGCCCGATTGGACATTCGCCTCAACCGACGCACCATAAGCGTAGCCTGCTCCACGGACAGCTCTCCAAAGGGGGCCCTCGGCAGCTTGCAAGTACGAATTCGCGAGAGTCATGGCAGGGAGGTCCTTGTTGCCAAAGTCAGTGGGAGCGCGAGTTACACCAATGACATAGGCAGACTCGATTCCAGGGCAAAGTGTGACATTTGCAACGTGCTTTGGCGACTTTCCGAGTTCGGATAGATGGCTCGATGTTGCCGGCACAGGTGAGATTTCCTTGGACTCCATCCCCGAACGCTCAGTGTTCTCGCGGAGTTTTGCGTAGACTGAGGCGAACGATTCCACTGGTCTTGGTATCTTTTCAATGTCGCCAAACACCAGGATGCGGACATTGTTGTGGCGGAACAACGACTGTGATATCCTTCTTACCAACCCAGACACTCGCGCAGGATCTTGCGAGGCAAGACGGGTCTCGACCTCAGAAATAAGGCCCTCAGACTGCCGGCAAAGCGAGCTCCTTTCAAGCATTCGTACAAGTACTTCACTTTGCACAACGGCACTTCCTGATCGGCGCTCATCAGACAGAGCAGAGATGTGCTGCTGCAAGAAGACACTTATACGATCGGCATCCCACACAACATTGCTGATGCCTCTCTCCAACCACTTGAGCGCGGAATCGAACTTGTCTGCCTTCACGAGCAGACTAATCTTGACGTATTCGCGTGCGAGTCCACTGGACGACACGGAGTTGTGGATAGTCTCCTCCTTCACCAACTCTGCGACCTGCTTTCCAGTGTACTCTGTGCCATCGTCGAGCTTCATGGGCATCTCGAACAGTCGCTGTACAATAGGGGCAACGAGATACAAGTCGCCTTGTTCCGCTATGCCTTCAGCAGAAAAGTATGCATTCACCTGGATAAACTGAGAGGGATAGTGCTCGTATACAATTGGGAGCTGTGAAGAAATGGTCTCAGTGAGACCGAGTTTGGCGTCGTTTTGGGCCTCTATGTCCGACTGTGGCTCTTGCGAGAGGTGTTTCATCAAGCCGTCATCGAGCTTGAGCACTTTGGAGCCTTCAAGTTCAAGCGCGAGAGGTGTCGCAGCAGTTTTAGACTTGATGAAGTTGATCTTGGACACATCTGGGGATGCAAACGAGTCGAGGACTGACGAGGGGATCGGCTTATCGTTCTCCTTCACGGCTTCTTCGAGCTTTTGTTCCTCCTTCTTGAGGTCTTTTGTCTCGCGATAGTGCTGCTTGCGGTTCTTGGCCTCCTCCTTGAGTCGTGCATAGAGTTCGGCGCTTGGCGACCCCACTACCGTGGCTGCTTTGTTTGAAACAAAGTGTTTCGTCAAAAATGCCAGCCATTCGTCACGGGTCCACTTGAGAAGAGTGTCAAACTCGTCAACGCTCTCGGTCCAAAGCTTGAACGTTTTGTCGTTTCCGTACAAGAACTCAACAATCGCCAACTCTGCAAACATGTCGGCGTTCTCCTCAACGGCATTCAAGTACGAAACCTTTGCACGCTCGATGCAGGTACGCATAAAGTCGATGTCGAACTCTTCGACAAGGTGCTGCTCCATCCAATGCACAAACAGTCTGCCAGTCTTTTCGATATCTTCGTTCGGGACACCCTCAAAGTAGACATTGAAAATCGTGCGCAGGTAGTCGTCCGTGTAACACGAGACATTTGTGGAGAGCGCGTCGTCAACGTCAACAAATCTAACCTGAAGCTTGCCAGCTCCGTCGAGAGTGAGGTACAGTTTGAGAACCTCAAGTGCCGTGTTCTCAACCAGGTCGGATACCGAGGGACCAACGAACGAGATCTTAACTTCGCCAAACGCTTCGTCCTTGTCGGGGAACTCAACTTTGGCCTCCTTGTGTTCGGTGAGAGGTTCGATTCTGTTCGACAGTTTCGAGTCAATGAACGGACGATTACCTGGGGTGCCGACAGCGCCTGGCTTCACGTCCGGCAGGGTCGCGTCAATTGCCTCAACGACTTCAACCAAGTCTTTAGGATCAACGTCGCCAACAATGATCAATGACAGGTTTGACGCGGCATAGCTTTTAGCATGATAATCCCGGATCATTTCTGGGGTCAAGTCACGAAGTGCCGCCATGAGACCTCCAGTATCTGTGGAATAACCAGAGTCCTTGTTGAACAATAGCCGCTGCGATTCGCGTGCGATCACGTATTCAGACCCGTTTTCAACCCCTTGCATCTCGCTGAAGACTACGCCCTTTTCTTCGGCCTTTCCGTCGATATGGTACACCTCTGTGAGACAGGCCGAATCCGTGAGAGTGGGGTTCAAAATGTGATCCACGTACACAGGTAGCAGCGTCTTGAACCCTTCCCATCCAGCAGTGTTCAGCTGGTACACCGTCTGGTCCTGGGCAGTCCAGGCGTTTGTGGAGGACAGCTCTTTGTTCCCCAGAACATCGAGCAAACCCTTGTAGGGGTATTTTTTAGATCCCATAAACACCAAATGCTCCAGAGTGTGGGGACAGCCACTGCTATTGTTGATCTCTGTGGCTACAGGGAAGTAGCCATTGACAGCTGGCGTCTGCTTCCGCACCAGAACCAACTCCAAGCCGGTACGCTGAGAGGCCCATTTGTAGAGAACTGCTGACGGACAGTAGTCCGGATGGACCTCGGCTAGCAGTTTCAGCATTCCTTTCCGTAGAAAACTAATTAGGATGGTGATACCAGAATGGCCTGAGATAGCTGGACTAAGCCGTGAGCCATTTTAGGCTGACGTCAGGTTAACTCCACCAGAGTTCAGCTTGCTTTTGTCGGAAACAGTGTCGTTGTTTTGTGAAAACAACCAGTAGTTTGTGAAAAGAATCTATTGGATCATGATATTAAACGTAAACAGGTATGTGGTTGTATACATACTGAGAGGTTCCGTTGAGGAACATAAATAATAAAAGAAATGTTGAAGACTTTCAGTCGGATTCCGTTTTCGATCAGCCTAAACAATACCTTTTTTTTGGTGTGGGGTGTGTGTGGTGATTGATGATGATGGTGTGTATTGGTTATCCGGAGATTTAAGCAGCGTTGGCGTACTTCTCACGGAAGTCCTTGGCGGCGTTCACCATGTTGGTGAGCTGCTGGCGAACCTCGTCCCACTTGCGGGTCTTGAGACCGCAGTCAGGGTTGATCCACAGCTTCTCCTTGGGGTAGACGGCGAGGATGTCGGCAATGCGGCGCTCGAACTCGGTCTGGGGAGGCACACGAGGAGAGTGGATGTCGAAGAGGCCAAGACCAATGTGGTTCGGGTAGTCCTTGAAGTTGTCGATGTAGTGCGTGTCGTCCTTCTTGGAGAACTCGATGGACACAACGTCGGCGTCGAGGGCCTTGATGTGCGCAGGGTCGAGGTCGGAGTAGCAGAAGTGCGAGTGGATCTGCGTCGCGTCCTCGACACCAGAGGTGGCAATGCGGAAGCTCTCAGGAGCCCACTGGACGTAGGCGTCGCGCTCAGCACCGGCACGGAGGGGAAGACCCTCGCGAATGGCGGGCTCGTCGACCTGGATGACGCTCACGCCGGCAGCCTCGAGGTCCTGAACCTCGTCGCGGAGGGCAAGAGCGAGCTGCTGGGCCTGCACCTTCTGCGTCACGTCGTCACGGGGGAACGACCATCTGAGGATGGTGACGGGGCCGGTAAGCATGCCCTTCATGGGCTTGGAGCTGATGCTCTGGGCGTACTTGGACTCCTTGACGCTCATGGCCACAGGGCGCGAGATGTCGCCAACAATGATGGGGGGACGCACGTAACGGGAGCCGTAGGACTGCACCCATCCGTTCTGGGTGAAGGCGAAGCCCTTGAGCTTCTCGCCAAAGTACTGGACCATGTCGTTACGCTCGGGCTCACCGTGCACGAGCACGTCGAGGCCAACCTCCTCCTGGAACTTGACGGCGTCGCGGATCTCCTTCTCAATGAACTCGTCGTACTCCTTCTCGGTGATCTCGCCCTTGGTGAACTTCTGGCGCACCTTGCGGATCTCAGGGGTCTGGGGGAACGAGCCAATGGTCGTCGTGGGGAACGGAGGAAGGTTCAGCGACTTCTGGGCCTCGAGACGCGTGTTGAAGGGCGACGCACGCTTCGTCTCCTTCTCGGTGAGGCTCTTGACGCGGTTCTGCACCGCAGAGTCGTTGGTGTACTCGGAGGTCTTGCGCTTCTCAATCGACTCGGCGTTGGCCTTGAGGGCGTCGGCAACGTCCTCGCCGCTCACGGCCTTGGCAATGGTCACCACCTCACCAAGCTTCTGCTTCGCGAACGAGAAGAAGTCCTTGATGTCGGCAGCGAGCTTGGTCTCGTTGTCGAGGTCAACAGGCGTGTGGAGCAGCGACGAGCTCGTGGCCACAATGACGCGGTCCTTGGAGCCGAGCTTCGCAGCGGCGTCCTCGACGATCTTGGCCGCCTTGGCAAAGTCCGTCTTCCAGATGTTACGGCCGTCAACCACACCCACGGACAGAACCTGCTCGGGAGTGAGGATCTCAACCACCTCGTCGAGCTGCTCAGGAACACGCACAAAGTCAAAGTGGAAGCCGGCAACAGGAAGGTTCTTGATGGCGTCGAGGTTCGGGCGCACGTCGCCAAAGTAGGTGGTCAGAATGAGCTTGAGGCCGGGCACCTCCTTGGCGAGGTAGTCGAACGCCTTCTTGTAGGCGGCCTTGACGTTCTCGGGGAGGTCGAGCACGAGGACGGGCTCGTCGATCTGCACAGAGGTGGCACCAGCAGCCTGCAGAGCCTTGAGCTCCTCAGCGTACACGGGGAGGAGCTTGTCGAGAAGCGAGATGGGCTCGAGGTCCTGCGAGTCCTTGTCGGCCTTGCCAATGTAGAGGAACGACACGGGGCCAATCAGCACGGGACGCGTCTCGATGCCAAGACCCTTGGCCTCCTTGTACTCATCCACGGGCTTGTTGGGGGTGTTGAGCTTGAACTCGGTGGAGTGGGAGAAGGTGGGACGCACGTAGTGGTAGTTGCTGTCGAACCACTTGACCATCTCGAGCGCAGGCACATCCACAGCAGCCTTGTCGCCCTCAGCAGCACGCTGGAGACCACGGCCCATGGCGAACAAGGTGTCGAGGGGAGGAAGGTTGTACTTGGAGTAACGCTCAGGGATCACGTTGAACAACAGAGAGGCGTCAAGGATGTGATCGTAGAAGGAGAAGTCGTTGGACGCGACAACGTCGACGCCAGCGGCCTTCTGGAGCTTCCAGTTCTCCTCGCGGAGATCCTTGCCGACCTTCTGGAGCTCGTCGGCAGTCACCTTACCGGACCAGTAGCCCTCGGTGGCCTTCTTAAGCTCACGCTTAGCACCAATGCGGGGGAACCCGAGAACACTGCTGCTAACCATTTTTTATTTTTGGGGTTGGTTTGTTCGATTCAGATATCGGGTAGGGGAGAAAGTCATCTTGGCGTGGGGGGGAATGACCTTATTATATAGGCTTTCACCCTCCCCCAAGTAGAGGGGCAAGGGGGGTCGTCATTGTGAAAAATTTCGCCCACGTGATAGCGCGTCACACTGCCGCGTGGACTGCGGCTAATGGCTGGGGAAAGGCACCGATAACCTGTATGATGAGCCATTTACAAACCCACCAGCGTAATCGGAGCGTGTTCCCAACAACAATCGCTCCAACCAGCGTCTCGATGTGTCACCCAAGGCTGCATACGAGGGTAGGGGCACAGTTATCAAAGGCATGCGAGAGCGGGGCATCTAGGCGCGGTTTCGGGAACGTCGCCAACACGCTTTGACAAGATTGAAAGGGGAAAAGAAATAATCGGTTTATGTTTCAGCTACTAAATAGAACCCCACAAAAGAACGGCGCCATGCCGATCACATTTGCCATCCTCTGAACACGATGTCTATTTTTTTTCAAACTTCAGTCATCCACGTGCATCACGTGTTCCGAATCGAGGCAAACGATCCGATTTTTTTGGAGCGGGCGTACGAGATCTATTTCGTGAAGTTTGGAGCTTTGTTAACTAATTTAAACTTGGTCGAGATTCATCTGCGGGAACTTTTCGAAAGTCCACAGAAGCTGGACCACCAGTCCAGAGAAGCTGGGCCACTATGTGTGCAGCATAATCAACAAGCACAACCACCGTACCTACTGAAGGTGTTCCTGTAAACAAAGTAACGAAAAGCATTCTCGATGAAATTAAAACGCCCTGATTTTTTAAAAAAACCTGTCTGGCACGCTCGTCTATCGATTCTTCTCGAAGAGCCCTTGCCCTGATTCAGCAGCGAGTTTTCGACTCTCAGCTAAACACAACATCGCCTAACAAGCCTGGCAATAATGGACCCCGCCAGGCTCGTCTACCTGGAGAATGTCCCACCAATATCAGAGAAACAGATTGAAAAAGTCTTGCGTCCCTTAGGACTCGAGAAGTGGACGCGGTTGGACGCTCCGTTTGACGGGTCTGCGTATGCGCAGTTTGGGTCCGCTGCAAAGGTAAAGGCAGCCCTCGAAGTGCTCAGGACTGCTGGAATGACTGCGACGGTAAGTGAAGAGACGAAGAAATGGCTCGAAAGAACAGCCAAAAACGCGTCGGTACAGAGTGTTATCCGAATGCAGCCAGGATTGTTCGTTGGTCGCATAAAAGCTGCATTCGACAAGGCTCCGTCGAAACCAGATCCTGCGCCAAATGCACCCAAAAAGACGCCCAACCCTCCAACAGTTTTACCGACTGACGACGACAATGTAAGTATACAACGCGAGATTGCCGAGTTCCACGAACAGGCCCGAGAGGCAGAGATCGAACGCCAGGCAAAGTCTCTGGCAGTCTTGGAGAGAATAAGAGCAGAAGTTGCTACTTGCCGTTCGTCCACGCCACAGGTAACACCCCAAAAATCATGGGACGAGTTCGTCGCAGCCCAGAGTAAATGGCAAGAGCAGATACAGACAGAACTTGAAGCCCTAGAAAAAGTCCGTGACGAGAGATCGGCGAAGAAATACGAATTGGCCATCAGCGGCGACCCTCTGGGTGTGGTTCCAGACCGCGATTCAGAACGAGAGGCAGATGAGAAACTCTGGCCGCTCAGCGGTCCAACAATTGAGTCAATTGTTGCTGAGTTCTTTGGAGACGAGGATGACGATGTGATTGCGTTTGTGAAAGAGCATCTCGAGAACAATGGTCAACTCGCTGGACTCAAGGCCGAGTTTGAAGAGATTCTTGGCCCTGAAGAGTCGCAACAGTTTGCCGAGAAAATTATGCAGCTTTAATTATTTATTCATTTCAAAACCGCGGAGTCCACAACTACAGAGTTAACAGAGTTGAAATGTTGTCAAACATAGATTCTCCATGTAGGGTCTTCACGTGAGCCTAGACTAAATTACCAGCTACGGCCATATCCAGGTGAAAACGAGACTTCCCGTCCGATCAGTCATATCTAAGCATCTGAGAGCCTTACCAAGTATTGCGGTGGGAGACCACGCGAGAACAGAAGGTGCTGTAGTTTTTTTTTTTGAAGTTTTATTTTTTTGATAAACCTACATTCAAGTTAGAGCCGATGAAATTTAGAACAACTGCTAATTCAATGCTTTGTTTTATTAGATCAATATATGCTTTTAGGCCTTTGCTAGGTCGCAATCAAATGTGACTACCGCGTGAAAGTTACTGGAGGTCTACTAATGAACCCGGTTCATAGCGCTCAACAAGTTCTGCAACACGCGGACCGGATATTTTTCGTCGCTGGTGCGGCGCATTCAAAGCATTTTCAAATCGGGATGGCCGAAGTCCCTTTCGACTCGTCTGTACCGGCCAATGTTCGCCAAGGTTTCGCATAAACCGGTTGGAAATGCGCACATTGTCGCCATGATCGAGTGGAACGCCAGTAATTGCCGGTCCAACAAACTCGGCCATGCGATCTACGCCATGAGTGTCAGCTGCCCTAATGAACCAGTCCATGAATAGCTGGAGATGGGCAATCTGGGCAGCCTGTATGTTGTCCAATACGCTGGTAGCGTATTCTTTTGTGTCCTCCATTGGAAGAGGAATGTCATCGAGATGTACTAGCGGCTCCGGAAGCTCTAGTAGGTAAAGCTTAAGCAGTGCCAGCACTGCTTGAGGACCATATTCTGCGAGATCCAATGCCTGCTCGCGCTCGAATGCCTGTTTCAAGACCAAAACCTTGGTTGCTTCTGGCGTTCCACTGGTCCGGTTGAGGGCGGTTGTTGGAAGCATATCCAGAGAATTCAGGTAGTCTAGACAAGTTGTCCAAATGGGAGCCGGAGTTTGGGGGAGTGGAACGCCAAACACTGGGGCAAATGTGCGGGGAACAATGACTCCGTCGGGACTCCGTTGTAGATCATGAAACCAGACATTGTACGGCAATGGAAGCGTTGTGACGTCGACATGTTGGGCCAGCTCAGACATTGTTCTTAAATAGACAGTTTTCCCAAAGAATTTCGGTGAAATGTTAACCAGGGACGACAGAGCCTTCCCCCACCACGGAGCGTGGACGATGTAAACTCGTCGTATTCTTTTCTTGGTTTGTTTCGGCAAAGATCGATGTGCCTTGAGCAGCCATGGCACATTTGGAGTGGTTGGGGCTCCACCTGCCAGCACGAGAAGCGAGCAGTTCCCCTCTGGAAGACATTCTGCGTACCGCGGAATGTCGGCTATGTCGGGATGTTTGCCGTTGAGCTCGGCAAGATCGACTACGCAGAGTGGAAGCCGCGTAGCCGGATCGAGCTTGCCAGTATCCCAGACCACTCTTCGTGACATTTTTGGGTTTGAGTATGCGGTTGTGGGTTTTTGGTCCTGGGGTCAAAAGGGCCAATTTAATTCCGCAAAGCCGCCCTTCCCTCCTGTAACCAGTGACTGGTGCGTAAACAGACTAGCGACGCGTCAGAGTCATGTGACGTATCATGTGACCAAGTGCGAGCCGATTGGAAAGTTTAAACGTGCAGTATTGTACTGTAGTACAGTATATGGTTTTTAGTGGAGGCTTGGAGGGTGGGGTTTAAACTACAACACATTTACAGGATGCGGACTGCGAAACTAAAGTCTCAATGTCTCTCATTTCGAAACTTCCGCCGCAAATGTGGACCGTTGCTCACACCGACCCAAAAAAGCCACCATAAAATATTGTTCGCTTGGCATAGAAATTAGTGGGCCAGGAACATTTTGGGCAGGGGACCCGCTCTCACCTGGACACGTCACGCGGTGTTACATTCTAGTTAGTAATATTTCACGCTGCCAAGTACACTACTCTACAGATGAAGTGGTCGTTCTTGTGGCTGCTTCCGGCCATGGCGCTCGCTGCCTGGAGCAATGCGGATCTCGAGATCTTCAAATTGAGAGATAGCGTCGTTGCCGACCTCGGAGAGAACACAACCTTCTACACATGGCTTGGTGTAAAGAGTTCTGCGTCGGCGATGGAGATCCAGCGCGCTTACAGGAAACTCAGTGTCGCGTTGCACCCGGATCGCAACCCCGGACTCGAGGCCACTGAGCGGTTTGCGCGTCTCAATGCTGTCCACAAGCTGCTTCGCTCCGCCAACCGCGAAAAGTATGACTTCTACCTGTCGAAGGGATTCCCCGTTCTCAGTGAGGGAGACTACACATTCAGACGATACCGTCCGAGCATTGTTGCTGCTGTCATTTTGCTCGCCATTCTCTATTCTGTTGCCGAGTACCTTGTCCTCCAGGTGTCGTACCGTCGCAAGCGTGACTTCATCCAGAACATCATTGAGGAGGCTCGTGAGGAGGCTCGCGGCAAGTCTGGCGTCGTTGTCAACACGAAGCGTGTTCAGCTTTCGAATGGCAAGAAGTTCGTTGTGCACCCTACTGGTGAGGTGCTGCTTCATGACGACAAGACCGGTAGGGAAGAGCTCGTATCTGTGGATGCAATTGCAAAGCCTACCTACGAGGATACCACTGCGTTGAAGGTGTACAAGGTCCTGAAGCGCAAGGTTGATCATCTTCTTGGCAAGCCCGAGGACGCTCCTGCCTTTGCTGTGGAGGGCAAGCTCGATGTGTCTGAGGATGCCGAGTTCGAGGGCCCCAACGTTCGTCAGGCGAAGAAGGCTGCTGTGCAAGAGATAAAAAAGGGTGCTGCCCGTCGCCGTCCGGCCGGAAACCACGGCAAGGCCCGTCTTTGGTAAATATACACTAAGTCGATAATGATCTCTTTTTCTTTAGGTTGCACCGAATAATGGTCAGAGTGCATTAGATACATTAAGTACATAGCATTAGCTGTTTTCCTTTTCGTCGGATTTGGCCTTTGTTGGCTTCTTGCTCTTCACAGGAATCCAGTCCTCCTCCTCTTCATCGCTGGATCCAGACGTGCGTAGAGGAACGCGCAGCTGGTGGCCCATATATCGCGAGAACTGATCGTCAGAGCCGGCATCGTCGTCCTGGTCGATGCTCTTGCCCATGTCGCCAAGCTCACCAAGCTCACGGGAAGCCTCTGCTTCCTCCTCGTCGTCATCGTCATCGCTTCCGTCAGAGGACGAGGCTGAAGATGGGCTCGACGGGCCAGCGTCCTCCATGTAGACAGTCTCCTTGTCGAGGTCGTCGTCATCTTCCACGTCGTCGTCGTCATCGTCGTCGTCGTCGTCATCGTCATCATCTTCATCATCATCGTCGTTGACCTTCATGTTCATGCCCTCTTCCATATCCTCGGAATCAAGATCAACATCAAGGTCGACCCCGTCAAGCTTGCGACCGCCAAGAATAGTATTATATTGCTCACGGAGCTTCAGCAGCGCAGTATCAACGTAGTGGGACCACTCAGGATCGTCAAGAGCAGCGGCAACCTTGGGCGAGATCCGCTCGGGCTGGAACGTCGACGCAAACTTGACAACCTCCTCGCTAATGAGGGTGAGGTGGCCCACATACCCTAATCGCAGGCCGCTCTCAGTTTCGTGAGTGTTGCTCGCGTTCTGACCCTCGACTATACGCTTCGTGACGTGGTCTTTTGTGAACAGGTGAATGGCAAGGAACTTGTTGTAGCCAGCGTTCATGGGACCGTTGAACACCTGCTGGACAATGTCGAATACAACGTTGTGCAAAAAGTTATTCCAGGGGAACTCGAACAGCATAGCGCACACGGCTGAAATGCATCCGTTATCATCTAGAGCAATCTTGAGCTGGTCTCCGATAACAGCATTGGTCCGAAGTAGTTTATTCTGCTCAGCAAGATGCTTCTCGAGAGCGTCACCAGTCAACTTCGGGCCAAGGTCGTCATGGTCCTGGTCATCAGCATCAAACTCGTCATTGGCGTCGAGAGCCAGCTCAGACGCGGACGTTTCGTCTCCATCATATGGAGGCGGGGAATGCTCCAGTTTAGCTGCAGGAACTGAAGCGTCCACAACGTCGTCATTATTAACCGGGTCGTCATTATCGGAGTCGTCGTCAGAGTCTTCTTCTTCGCTATCAAAGTGATCAGAGCTCTCGTCGTTGTCTGAGTCCGCGGCTGGTACAGTGAGGGGACCCACATCTGGCTTGGCCATGTCTTCAATGTCATCCCTGGTTACATCCCCAGGTAAACGCTGGACGTGGTACCGCTGGTATCGAACCTCGTCACGCTCATGTACAATAGTTTCTCCCCGAGGATCGTTGAGTAGACCCATATTAGAACAATGCAACAGCTCGGCATACAGTTCGCAAATTCGGAAACGCTCGTTTCCGAGAGGCTTGATGATTCCGAACGGCATCTCCATGGTCTCCTCGTGGGGACGGGTCAGCATTTCCTGGAACCGCGGAATCGCCTCGGCAAATAGCTTCACAAGCGTACCCAGGTAGATGCTGTCACGCGGGTGGGGCGGATTCGACTCCAGAGTGGTTCCGAGGATCTGCACATCGTCGTAGTCGCTGTTATTCTTGCGAATCACCTCGATAATCACGCTAACGGCAATGCCCATTCCGGGACCACCCTTGAGCATGAGCTCTATCAATCTGCGCACACAGGGCTCGCTCACAAACTGTCTGCTCAGTTCATTCGGACCAATCGCGCACTGTTCGGGCTTGTTACCTCCGCTCATGGTTGCAAATGCCTTGAGGAATTCGCCTGTTGCCACCTGGGCACTGTGCGAAGACTCGGAGGTGACAGTTCCTAACCGGTCGATCATTTTCGGGATCAGGTCCTGGTCATACAGGAACTCGATGATTCCCGTGGGAGTATCGCTGTGGTCAGTGGAGATCACCTTGAGCAAGAAGTCAACGAGAGGAGGGTTATCAATGTACCGGACAAAGTAGTCAACAAAATGGGGCAGAGTGCGAATATACTCGAGCATCGCCTCAGTGCGCTTCTCGAGCAAGTTCTCAATAATCGCCGTGAAGTTGGCTATTTGGTGCGTCAGGGCCTCGCTCTCCTCAGGTTCGCCCTCCCCAAGCTCGAGAACGCCCCACAACTTGTTCAACGCATCGCGGTCGCTGAGGAGTGCGTCCAGGAGGCTCCACACGTCGGCACTCAGTACTTTTGTCGCCATTCTCGCCAGTGTGGCACGTTCCTCTTCGCCCTCGGGAAGTTCAGAGTCCGAGTCTGAGTCCGAGTCCGAATCAGAATCTGTCTCTGTTTCAGACCCCGTATTGGACCGAGACTCGGCCTCCACCTCGTTATGGGACACATCACCCTCGCTTTCGGTATCGGTGTTGTCCGACTCGTCCTCGCCATCGGACTCAGACTTGAGAGGCTTTCTTTTGGAGACGTTTTTTGCCGAGGTCTTGGTTGAGGGCTCATCCTTAGCCGCCGGTCCAGCCTCAGTTGTGACTTCGAGTGGTCTGCGGGGTTGTGACGCGGCAGAACTCTGGCTATGGCGTCGCTCAGCCTTCAACGGTGGGGCCACAACTAGTTCAACTAGTTCCTCAAGAATCTTAGGCTGGCAAAAGTACTCTATGAGTCTCTCATTGGGAGTCATGACTTCCTTGAGTACATCCTCAGCATCGAGCACATCTGCGAGTTTTGGGGTCCCGCTTTTGTCTAGAACTGATTCAACAGCAGAGACGGGTTGGAAGCTTCCGCCGATGTTCCAAAACGACATCTGGTGTTGGTAAAATCAAAGGAGCTCGCGTTTTTCCTACCTCAAGGGCAATAGATGATAAGGGGGTTTACCGCGGTAATTTGAAAAGGGAATAGACGCTTCCGTAGCGTTGAGGCACTCGATCCTTTTGGGTAGCGCGTCCTAGAACAGTCGTCAAGACCTGGACTTGAGTCGCGAAAAGGATAGGTGCGTCTAAAGGCGCTGCCAGCTTGACAATGAGACTGCTTATGGCGGCGAGAAGTGCTTATGGCGATCTTAGTGACCCTGCTTATGATCAGGTGGGCTTACATGTATGCAGTTTTTCAAGCCCTCTCTCGCTTTCCTTTTTGCTGTAGTGCGTTTCTATTACAGCACGGCTATTTTTACAAAGCCACCACCACCACCACGACCACACGGCTGGGAGAAACTAGGGACAGCTTAAACACAATACGAAATTAGTCGAGTATGTTGGTCAAAAACCGTGCCTAGTCGAAGTCGAACAAAGCTGAACCTTCAAAAACTTCAACCGTGCGTCCCACACAAAACTTTAAACATAACATTGAAACCCTTCACACCTCATATGCAGCTTTACCAATGCAGTGTCACGTATTTATCATCCAACGGGACGGATTAGCTCCACCTCCGAGAAAGCCCACACATCTCCCCCAGCTTGCGTCATCGGCTCTGGTCTTAAGCAAGGGGAGCCCATCAGTTCCGGCAAAATGGTGGAGGAAGAGGCGTGTTTCAAGAGACGGCGATTATTATCGAATCAAATACTCACTAAATAAAATCCCTAAAAGTCGAGATAAGTCTGGTTTCGGCCTTTTCCCCCTCAAGCCTGTCAGACTAATGATAAGCAGGCTAAACGTCCTGCTGAGACACCATCACCACCCGCTCCCTCAACGCTATAACGTCATAGACGCGCTATCTTGCTTCCGCTTCCCCACAATGTCGACGCTTGGTCCAATTACCGCCAAGTTTGGCCCTGAAGTCAAGACCACGTACAGCGGATCCCCTTACAATCGACTTTCGTTCCTCAGGGAAGATCACGAATTTCTCCATGCGGCTTTGCACAGCCCATCGGCACGGTTCCTTCCGTTCAAGGACTTTAATGCCTTGATCGGCTCAGAGAGCCTGCGGTTAGTTTGGCTGACTCGCGAGGAAGTCGGATCCGAGATCATCGGCGAACCCTACGAAAAAACAGTTGATGAAATGGTCGAAAAATGGGACCCTAAAACGGATGCGAGCGGAGCCAGTCACGCGCAGATTGTTTTCCTTGGCATTGATGAGTCGGACCACTCCTGGGGATGGAAGGACTATAAAGGAGCTCCGCGATTCGCTGTGGACGTTAACATCTACGAACACACGCTTCCAGATCTCAAGAACCAGCTCGAGAAACTTGTGGAGAAACTCGAGGAAGGTGATGGGGAATTCATGAACACGTTCCTCGGACCGGGACTCAAAAGCAAGCCCGATTATGGAACAATTGCCGAGGCCAAGATCACTCTCGACTGGATCAACAGAACGAGGTTCTGCGGAGGATGTGGACATCGTAACATGCCTGCCTGGGGCGGATTCAAGCTGTTGTGTCCGGATGCAATGGCTGGCCGCGTGGTCTGTCCAACAAAAGGAAGACTCACGAACCTCTCATTCCCTCGGACGGATTGCTGTATCATCAGTGCGGTTGTGAGCTTTGATGGACAGCGGGTGCTTATTGGGAGACACAGACGATTCCCGGGCAAAATGTACTCGACCCTGGCCGGATTCTTGGAACCGGGAGAAAGCATTGAGGATTGTGTTCGTCGCGAAATCTGGGAAGAGGCTGGTGTGAAAGTGGGCCGTGTTCTCCTGTACTCGACGCAGCCGTGGCCATACCCGTCGAACATTATGATTGGATGTGTTGCCGAAGTCGCTGATGCCTCCGAGGAGTCCCACACCATCAGTCTGGGTCACGACAAGGAGCTCGCTGACGCCAAGTGGGTCTCGACCCACGAACTTCTTGCGGCCATCAAAGGCGGAGCCGATTTCAGCGTACCGCCCAAATCGTCAATTGCAGGAATTTTACTCGAGGAGGCCGCAAAAGGAGCTCTCCTCAAGCCACAGCATAACTTGTAGTACAAAAACTCTTTTTGATCAATAAATGTAGACTCATGCCAAAAGTCGAAGGACTTGTTTTGGTCAATTGAAAGTGTGGAGGTTAGATGCAATAGCCTACAGTGCAAGTAAAACTAGTAACGGGTAAACAACCAGGGCAAAGTGTCAGCCACGGCAAGATAGCACGTAGCCATGATGTACTGAGAGTACATCTTGAGTAAATAGAATGTCGAGTAGAACTGGCGGGGCTCTGAAACAAAGTACTCGGACATGAGATCCTTGTCGGTAATCTTCGACAAAAAGTGGCTGAGGACATCAGGGTAGTCAGTGATGATTCCCTTGACTCGCGCAGCAACGGCCCATTTCATGGCCTCAGGGTCGTTGATGGTCCACGAGTAAACGTCCACGCCGTTTTTACGTGCTTCGTCCATGAGCTCTGGGCCACCAGGACATGCCAGTGACGCATAACTAATGGAAATAGCCTCAATCTGGTCCGACTGCATAAACCTTCGGGCCAAACGGTGTTCCCAGCCGATAAACGTCACCGGCATGGTGGACATGAATTTTTCAACGGCGAGAAGAACATCAAGTTTCCACACACCGAATGTACATCGCTTCTCCCACACCTCTATGGGAGCAATGCTCTCGAGCGTTTTCGCCACATATGGGACCACGTGGGGCAAGTTACTGCGCTTGATGTCCAGCATGAGGCGCACGTGGGCAAACTTGGGGTCCTCGATGAACATGCGTGCAACCTGCTCCAAAGTGGGCATATGTTCTTGGAACTTGTCCTTTGTGTGCAATTGGTCCATCACACCATAGTAGGGCGTGGATTCGACGGGGAAGTTGCGATTGAAGCATCTGCCGGTGGTGATATCATGGCAAATGACAACAACGCCATCGGAAGCTAGCTGGATATCGGTTTCAATAACCGTAGCTCCTGCTTCGACGCCCTGACGCATGGCCAGAATCGTATTTTCGGGGAACTTGCCCCGAAAGCCTCGGTGGCCCACAACTTCGGGCTTTTGTTGCTCGCCCTGGAATATTGACCCTCCAATTAGACTCATTTTTTTCGGGGGACGATTTTTCGAGTCAAAGTATGCGGAGGTTTTAACAAAAACTCAGAGTTGATGTTAGAAAAGAAACCACTTTGGCTGGCGTTTATTCACCACCACCGCTTGCAGTTATAAAATACCGCCGTTGACTTCCGACGGTGGGGTGGTGCTGTTCGTCCCTATGCGACCCGGAAAAGCTTCTGCATCACGTGTCTTGGCGAACACGTGCGTTGAGGGTGGAGGGGCCCACGTCGCCTGTCCCGGCAAAAATGTTTGGCGGTGGAGGTGCTCTAATTGAAACTGCCGTTATGTTTTGTTGGGATGGTATTTTCGTCTGTAGTGGACAGAGGAGCACATCTAGGGGATAGGGGCGTTGGTCTATCTCGATGCATAGAGTGGGGTCGCGGGGTTTTTTTTTGGTGGTGGTGGTGGTGGTAGGTGGTGGTCAGGTGATCCATCACGTGTATCTCATGTGATTGACCAAGAACTCATTTGCATCTCGTTAAGACCCAGGTCAGCTGGTCCAGCTAACCGCTTCGCTGGTTTAGCAGGTCGATCGAAGGCAGAACAGGGGAGGTGTCACCAGGTGCAACGCGACATTTCTCAAGTCACCAGCCCATGTTTCGACCCCACTTTTCACCTCACATAACACTGTAACACTCGTACAATGATAATTGCGATTGCTACTGCAACAAACACATAACTACGCAAGAGTTTAGATCAGGTCCGCCACTGATACCATCTCGAGAGCAAGAGCTAAGCATTACCAGGGCCTCTCGACAAGGTCCAGATCCCAAGCAGTGGCTCAGCTAGATCTACACCAGGGACCACCTGGGTGGGTGGTGTGGAGATCATGGATTGAGGCGCGAGAATAGAATCTGGCGGTTACCCACGCCGAAATCGGCGTCGCCCACCTCTCCCAGATGTCTTGGCTAAAATTACTGATCGACATTTACGACGACGGCGAGAGGATGTACCACCGTTCGAGGGACATAAGGGCCTACACGTGATTAGTGTTACTGGGAATTGCCGGACGCAGTGCGTTATCTTGCAGGAGATCCCAACGCCAAGCCATGCGATTGGCCATCGCTCCTAATCTATTCTGAGTCATCGCAACCGTAGTCTTTATCGCACCAATCAGGGGCAAGTGTCATACCGCATAGCGACAGGCGATCGCAATTGCACAATGACTCTGGGATGCAGCGTGTAGGGTGCGAGATCGCGCATCGACATGAATCACGGGAATGTCGACCCGAGACTTCAATGGCGAGTGTAGCCACGGTTGAGGCGAATTGGTGGTTGTTATCTCGACTCACAGACTGGGCAAGGGTGTGCGCATTTATCGGCGTGACCAAAAGTGTCTGGCGATATCGCTATTGTTGCTCTTTAGCGAGCGCTGGGCGCTCATCCCCCGCAGTCCCCGAGAGTGCATAAAGTGATTTTCAAGAAATATCGGGATGAGGCTTTTTTTTTCGAGAGCATCATCATTGCTTGGGTGCGTCAAACCCACGCACTTACGCCTGAAAGGTAAGGTGGCACCTGGGTGTCGAAACCTAACCCTGCTGATAGGATGGGCTTTATCGCGGTTACATGTGTTGCAAAAGCAAGACACCAGGGTAGGGGGACTGGGTGCCTGCGCGAAAACAGGACTGGTAAAATCGTGGGTATATATATAATCACTTAAACCCCGGGAAGCGATCGGCTCTCCAACCGAAAAGCCATACCAAAGAAAGAAAATGGGTAGTACTGGCGGCGACAGTGCCACTCAGGACCTCAACCAGGTCCAGGGCTACAATCTTGGCGACACCACATGGGTGTCCATTTCCGGATGTCTTGTCTGGCTCATGATTCCCGGCGTGGGCCTGTTCTATGCGGGTCTTTCGCGTAAGAAGCACGCTCTGTCGCTCGTATGGGCCGGTATGGCGTGTGCTTGTTTGGTGACGTTCCAATGGTTCTTCTGGGGGTACTCGTTTGTGTTCTCCCACGAGGCCGGTTCGTTCTTTGGCAAACTCGACAACTTTGCGTTGATGGAGGTTTTGGCTGAGCCCAGTGTGGGCTCGTCGTCTGTTCCCGACATTGTGTTCATGTTCTTCCAGGGCATGTTCGCGTGTGTGACGGGAATCCTCATGCTTGGCGGCGCCCACGAGCGTGCGAGACTCGGACCTATGCTTTTGTTTTTGTTCATTTGGGTGACGGTGGTGTACTGTCCCATTGCCGAATGGACGTGGAACGCCAACGGCTGGCTTGCGAAGCTGGGTGCTCTTGACTTTGCTGGCGGTGGCCCCGTCCACCAGGCCAGTGGCCTGGGTGCGTTGTCGTATGCGCTTGTGTGTGGCCGTCGTCACGATCCCGTAACTCGCGACCACCACCCCGTGTACCGTCCTGGTTCGGTTATTTTGGTGGTGTTGGGAACACTCTTCCTGTGGTTTGGATGGTTCGGATTCAACGGCGGCTCCACCGGTAACGCGAGTATCCGATCGTGGTACGCGTTGGCGAACACGAATCTCGCTGCGTCGTGTGCAGGCCTGGTGTGGCTGTTCCTCGACTTCTTCAAGACGGGCAAGTGGTCCACTGTGGGCTTGTGTAGTGGCATTATCGCCGGACTCGTGGGTATCACGCCTGCCGCCGGCTTTGTTCCTATTTATACTGCTGTTCCAATTGGCGCTGTGACTGCCGCATCATGCTGGGGAGCCACCTATCTCAAGGTGTACCTCCGCATTGACGATGGTCTCGACGTGTTTGCCCTCCACGGCATTGGTGGAGCGGTTGGATCCATTTGCACAGGATTGTTTGCTGCCGAGTACATTTCGCACCTCGACGGAAGCTTAGAGGCCAGTGGCTGGTTTGGCCACCACTACGTGCAACTGCCGTACCAGCTTGCGGCGATTGGTGCCACGTGGGGCTGGAGCTTTGTGATCACGACGATTATCCTTGTGATCATGAACTACATTCCGTACCTCAAGTTGCGCATGTCCGAGGAGGACGAGCTTGTTGGCTCCGACCGTGCGCAGCTCCACGAACACGGATTCATGTACGACGAGCGGGGCGACGACCTGCTCGTGATGGGCACCATCCAACGCAAGGACGCCTACCCAGACGCATACCAATATAAAGCCTCCCAGGAGGTTGGCAACGACGTGAGCGAGCAGCACAGCGAGGAGGGCAAGTCGACGGTGTCGATGCCTGAACCTGAGCCCAAGCCGGTGTCGGAGTAATACTCGTGCGAAGCACATTTTGACTATCTTAATTATTTTTATCTATATTTGTTGGCAATACTTTTGACTTTATAGAATGTTCTTCCGCCAATTGAGCTGGTACGATATGCCCATTGACGCTACTTTATAGGTTGTTCTTTTAAAAAAGAACCAAAACTTTTGTTCCAATTGGCTCCGCCAATTGAGCTGGTACGATATGTCAATTGACGCTACTTTATAGATTGTTCGTTGAAAAAGAACCAAAACTTTTGTTCCAATTGGCTCTGCCAATTGAGCTGGTACGACAGGCCAAATGATTAGCTACAATACGTAGTTTGTTTCTATTGTCCTTTCCACAAACCTATCCGGTGTAAAGTTTTGCTTCTTTTTTAAAAGAAGGACCCCAATAGTTTTGCTTCTTTTTTCAAAAGAAGGACCCCAATAGTTTTGCTTCTTTTTCAAAAGAAGGAACCGAAAGGAACCAAAACCAGGCCAAGCTGACGCAGGAGCGCCTTTAGTGCAAATTTGTCATCCCCCTCCACATTCGAACCAAGTATCTCATTGACGATGTTCGCGGCATCGAAAAATGACACGCTTTTCCTCAACGGAGAGCGCATTTCCGGCGACGAGATCAGGAACCAGAATGTGCTGGCCTGCACCGCGCTGGCGAACGTCGTAAAGAGCTCGCTGGGTCCCGTGGGCCTCGACAAGTTCCTCGTCGACGACATTGGCGACGTGACGGTCACCAACGACGGCGCCACGATCCTGAGCTTGCTGGACGTGCAGCACCCGGCTGGTACGATTTTGGTGCAGCTGGCCCAGCAGCAGGACCGCGAGGTTGGCGACGGCACCACGTCGGTGGTGATCTTTGCCACAGAGCTGTTGCGCAGGGCGAATGAGCTCGTCAAAAACAAGATCCATCCTACGACAATTATCACTGGCTACCGTTTAGCGTTGAAGGAGGCGATTAACTACATCCAGAGCGTCATGAGCACGTCGAGTGAGGCGCTTGGCAAGGACGCGTTGGTGAACATCGCCAAAACGAGCATGTCGTCGAAGATTACCGGCGGCAACGATGCCGATTTCTTCTCCAAGATGGCTGTGGACGCGATGCTGGCTGTCAAGACCACGAACCAGCGTGGCGAGGTGCGCTACCCCACCAAGGCAGTGAACATTCTCAAGGCGCCAGGACGATCGGCACTCGAGAGCGTTTTGGTCAAGGGATACGCCCTCAACTGCACTGTCGCGAGTGCGGCAATGCCCCGGTACATCAAGGGCGCGCGTCTAGCGCTTCTGGACATGGACCTGCACAAGATGCGTCTCGATTTGGGCGTCAACGTCAAGATCACCGACCCCGAGCAGCTCGAGGCGATCCGGAAACGCGAGCTCGACATTGTCACCGAACAGATTTCGAAGATTGTCAAGGCCGGCGCAAACGTCGTGTTGACCTCGAAGGGAATCGACGACATGTGCCTCAAGTTCTTTGTGGAGGCCGGGGTGATGGCAGTGCGGAGATGCAAGCGCGAAGATCTGCGGCGCATCGCCAAGGCGACGGGTGCGCAGCTCGTATCGACGCTGTCTAACATGAACGGCGACGAGGTGTTTGAAGCCTCGAGCCTCGGCCACGCCGACGAGGTCGAGCAGGTCCGCATTGGCGATAACGAGTGCATTCTCGTGCGGGGCACCAAGGTGCACTCGTCGTCGTCGATCATTCTGCGCGGCAGCAACGAGTTCCAGCTCGACGAGATGGAGCGTTCCATGTTCGACGCCCTCAGCGTCGTGAAACGCACCCTCGAGACCGGCAAGGTGGTCCCTGGCGGTGGTGCGGTTGAGACGGGTCTCAGCGTGTACCTCGAGACGTTTGCGACGACGTTGAGCTCGCGTGAGCAGGTGGCCATTGCCGAATTCGCTGCTGCACTGCTTGTAATCCCGAAGACGTTGACGGTGAATGCGGCTAAGGACTCATCGGATCTTGTTGCGAAACTGCGTTCTCAGCATGCTGCTGCCCAGCAGGCAGCGCCGGAGGACACGAAACGACGCAACTACCGCAACTATGGCCTTGATTTGCTCGCGGGCAAGTGCGTGGACCAGGTCAAGAACGGCGTGCTCGAGCCATCCATGTCGAAGGTGAAGGCGTTCAAGGCTGCTGTGGAGGCGTGCATTGCGATTTTGCGCATAGATACGATGATCGTCGTCAACCCTGATCCTCCAAAGGAGGACCCCCACGACCACTAGCCTTGTCCCCGGATTAATTTAAATTAACTAGTATATCTATCAACTTCATTTGGTGAACCAGTGCGCAACTGCGCGCAACTGCGCCATAAACTCGACATGACCGCGAACACGCTGGAATATGTCCTGGTGGGATTATGCACTGGAAAAAAAAAATGCAGGTATACTGCACGCGACTACAACCGTGATATTCAGCCTAAACATTGCATACCTCTACATTTTACAGGGATCTCCTGTGAAAAAACTGCACATGAGGCCCGGAAAAAGCCGTTTTGCCACCAGACAGCTAAATTTGAACTTGTCTGCAGCTGCCACACGGCAAAGTTGGCCCCGAGTCGCCGTGGTGCACCGTGGTGCACGTCGACGTCATGAGGCTCATTCCGGTATCGCACAGACGCGCCCAAAAGGAAGCCAGTTTCAGCCGCGTGTATAGTGCTGTGTAAGTCCCATGCGATGTAACCGTTGCCCCTGCATCGCATGTTTGAGGTTGCACACGAGGAATGCGAGGCACCAAGACGAGTGTTTACGCGCGCTCATGTAGGCGCCGAATTTTGGTGTCGACGCTGTCCGGCGAGGCCAAAGGTGCCGTGTGGCCATGTGTGGGGCCCAAGATTATCGCCAGATTGGCGTCGATATCGCGGGCAATATCGGCGTTCGAACAGCCTCTCGGGGCCAGTGATCTTCCCACGATATGCAGTTCAAGGCCAAGGATGAGTCAAGTCGCTAATGCAGTGGTTGGGTTCAAAGGCTGTATTCAGATACGGCGGCTTTTCGCGGCTGAGGGGTGAAGGGTCGTAGCCGTGAGGGAATCAATGCACAAACATGGGCCATCCAGGCGAGAAAGTGTGCTTCCCAATGGTCCCCAACCACGAGATCTGGCGTGCATATGCTGGCCGCCGTATCCCACGCGCGCATATTATGCGCATCCATGTCAGTCACTTCTGCACCATGTAAGCCCTAGCCCTGGTTATTCAGCTGCATGGGGATACAGGACAAGTCTGCAAAATGCGCGGGACAAGCCGCTCGCTGCGAATGGCCATCGACAGAATTGCGCGATGGTGAGGACAAACACGACGAGACACAGTGTCTGAGACGATGACTAGAGGGCTGGCCACGCATGGACGGTGAGACGGTTTTTCTGATAGAGGTAGCCGCTTTTGTTTTGGTGGTGTCTAGCCGTGTGTTCATTCATAGAAACCCGTTTACGATTAAAATGTAGATCTCAAGCCGGTTGCCAGTCTGTTTTCGATCGATGACTATCGCCTTGCTGAGTCTGAGCCTCGAACTGGCAACACCTAGAACAGGCAACACCTGGACAGGAAGGCAGACGCGGTACGGCAAGCGCTCTGGAGAGGGGCCAATTGCGGCGTCCAACCTTTTTTTTTTTGTTTGGTTTTATGAAGTACTACACACAGAAAAATTAATGCCCCCGATGAGATTGGAGACAAGATGACCGGCCAAATTGTCGACAGGGCGATTGGATATTGGACCCACGGAGCGGGAAGGAAGGGGGTTGAACGTTTGCCGGTGATATGCGTTTAGATCTCAGCCTAACGGCTACTGGGTGATCAATGCCGAGACGTTCCGTTTTGGGCGAAGTTTCCACAGGCTCGTCGGTAAAACTATCTTGTCGGTTTGGTCTAAAGTTTAACCGCTGGCAACATGATCCCCAACTAGCCGCCTATTGTCCGAATGTTGGCTACCTCTTTTGGGTCCGCCACCTCCATGGGGGGGACCCCCCCTTGTCGACACTAGACGGCAATTTGCCGGAGGGTGGTTGGGATCCACGCCCACGCACATTGTGATTAGCTAACCGGCATGACAGGAGGAGGGCAGGTGCCAAGTCAGCTCAACCAGAAAGCGTCCCCGAGCGGGATGAGGAAATTAACTAAAAATAGGATAATGCCCCATCGAACGGGCTGGATGTCGCGATAGATGCGCACCTTGGCATCGAGATGGTGCGAGAGAAGGTCGAACATGGCCAGAGTGCGCAAAGTGAGGGTGGCCCCCGTCCCAAGATGGCCTTGGCAACCAATGCTTGCTACGGGGTTGCGCAATCTCAGTGAGATCGGAGTTGTCTCGTGGTAGGGGTCCAGCCTAATGCCGAGATCGTGCCCTTTCCCCCCCTCCACACCCCCCTTGTCTGAGGTCTGAGAAGTCATTCTCTCCCAAAAAAAAAAAAAATACCTCCAGTATAGTGCGCGCAGTTTTCTGCCTGCCCTGCGGATCCCAATGACGCTAAGGCTTCTTACCTAAAAGCGTGGGAAAAAGGGTGTCGGGTGTTGGGAAAAAAAAAAGAATAGGGCAGCAGACGTGAGCCATGTGGGAGCCGACGTTTGGGCTAGGGGAGAAAATCAGCAGCCCCGAAAAAAAAAAAAGTCTCGAACCAACCCAAAGGCGTCACCAGGGGAAACACTTAGACGAGCCTCTTTGGCAAACGGCGTTTAACTCTACATGCGCACGCGGATATCTAGTGGGTGGCACCGCACATGGGGGTTATCACGATAAGTCGCAACACCGATCGGAAACGGTACCCCGGAGAGGAGCAAGAGCACATACAACAAAGAGGGGCGTAACCTAGATACCCGCCGAGGGATCGTCCTAGCGCAAATCCTCTTTCCTCTACCCAGGGATGCCCCATCACGTGGTTGGTTACATGCAGCTGCCAGGCTGCGTCAGAGAGAGCGAAAAAAAGTCGAGCCCGCAGGAAAAGCAGCACGTCCCAGGCGTGGGAAGGCCCCAAGAGGTGCATGAGGACCCTAGCCCCTACCCTTTCCCCAGATGCTGATGGCAAAACCTCCGCCTGTAGTCATCAATAGATATATATTCCCTTCAGTCCATCCCACATTTCGGGGTTTTTTACTTTTTTGAGATATCAGACCACCAGTCAGACCCGGGCCACAATTTTCGTTTTTTAGGTCGCGACATTGAGGCACCAGTTCTCAGTCACCCCCCCGTCCATAGTGTCTGTTGCCCATCCGAGACACCTCCTCCCCCTCACCGTCTCCCAGCTTATTACCCAAGGGTGTGGTTCTACTGTTGTTCGGGACCGTCCACTGGCATTGAAATCCCCCACCCCCTTGTGTCCAATCCCAGAACCATAAAGGGAGCTGGATGATATCTCCTGTCTGCATGGACACTTCTTCCGCCGGGACCCCACAGTGTGCAATGCCTGGCCACACATCCCCCGTCGACTCTGGACACGGTGCAGTGCTCCCTGGGGCGCCAGCAGCGTACCCAGCGAAGATGGTCGACCCGTCGAGCCCGCCGACGGCGCACATGGAGCGCCAGCGGCTCGGCAAAGACGCCGCCAAGGACCCGTCGAGCTCCGCAGGGTCGTCGACGGCGTCGAGCCCGCACACCACTGGCGTTTCCGTGTCCGCCGCCGCCGCCGCGTCGGTTGCCGAGACGCGCCAGGCCGCTGCCAACTCGGCCAATTCACAAACAACCACAAACGGCCGGTCGCAGAAGCGACGGCCCCACACAAAGTCGCGCAACGGCTGCGCGACCTGCAAACGCCGTCGCGTCAAGTGCGACGAGACCCGTCCCGTGTGCAAGAACTGCACCAATCTCGGGCTCGAGTGCCGCTACGCGTCGACCACGAACGCGTGCGGCGATCTCCAGATGATGAATTTGCAGCTCATCCACCACTACACGTGTGTCGTCGCGCCGTCAATTGCCGACGCGGGCATCTCGACCGTCGACGTGTGGATCAAGGACGTGCCGGCAATGGCGTTCAAGCAGCCGTTCCTCATGCACGCCGTGCTCATGTTCAGCGCAACCCATCTCGCGCAAACCGATCCCAAGACGTACGGCAGCATTGTTGTCCAGCACCGTTCCGAGGCGCTGACGCTGCTCCGCCACGAGGTCCAGCGAATCAGTCCCGGCAATTTGGATGCGCTCGTGGCCGCGAGTGTCCTGCTGATTCTCGACGCAATGGCGAACGCAGCCCCGCCGTCGAAGATGAACCAGTGCTCGCTGCCGGCGTCGACATGGCTCCACCACGTTCGTGGAGCAGCGACGATCTTACTTGCTGTTGGAGTGCTTCCGCCAACGTCGAAATTCTACTCGTTCATGGGCATTGACCTGCTGGATCTCGCCAACTGCGCTGCGCCCCACAACGCCGAGGGGTTCTCGTCGATGCCCTGTCTCACGCCAGAGCTGTCGGAACTCTACCCCGTGCACCTGTCGTCGCCGTACTTCCCGAGTCTGGCGTTCCTCGACAAGCTCATGCAGCAACGGCTATCGCCAGACTTCATCCTGCGCGTGTTCTCGTTCCCGGCCCTCATGGACGGCGAGTTTGTGCACCTTCTCGCCCGTGGAGACGTGTGGGCGCGCAAGATTGTCGCCGCGTACTACTCGCTGGTGCGCAACTACGTCCGCGAGATGCACGACCGCGTGTGGTTTTTGCACGGCGTGTCCGAGGTGCTTCCCATCGACATGGACAACAAGTTTGGCGGGCTCGGTTTCGTCACCGACGCGTTACCCGTGAGCCAGAACGTCGAGAGCATTCTGTCGCGGTTCGACGCGAGTTTCGCCGCCGCAAACATGGAAGCCGAGGAAATCATGCTGTCGATGGTCGACCTGCCGTCTGCCGAAATCACCCCGCAGACACGGTCCCCTGCCGGTCCAGGACCCATGTTCGACGACGCGTCCGTCCAGTCGTTCACTAACAGCTCCAACACCACCCCCACAACCATGCCATTGACCCCTCCATTACAGCAACCAATGAATGGCCTTAATGGACAACAGGCAATGCTTGGCCACTGCCAGTCTGGCCCCATGAGCGCCCTCAATGTAAATATCAATGCTCAGCGGCTCCAGCAGACGCAGCAGGCCGAAGAACAAATACAGCTCCAGCAGCAGGCGCGCCAGCAGGCGCAGCAGGCCCAGCAGCTCCAACTCGAACAGCAGCAAAGGCTGCGTCGCGAACAGCAGCAACGACAGCACATGGAGCAGGAGCGCCAGCGCCAGCAGCAACAGCAGCAACAGCAGCAGCAGCAACAACAACAGCAACAACAGCAACAGCCGCCGCAACAGAACGACTTTGCCTTCAGGCAACCGCCGCCTCCCGTCAGTATCAAGCAGGAGGACTTCTCCGACTTTGGCGATCTCCAGTCGCTCCAGCCCATGATGGGTCTTCCCTACGGCGCCATCAACGAATACACTGCCGGCGGAATGCAGGCGCTCGAGGACCTCCAGTTCCAGCCGCTGGCGTTCAACGGCATGGGAATAGCCACTGGAGCAATGCCCGGTGTGGATCTCGACGGATGCAACATTGTGAGTCTCGAGGCGGAGGACCCGCTGTTTCTATGTTAGCATGGTTAGCACTACGGGAACAATTTCCTAGGGTTAGATTTTTTTTTGAAGCTTTTCTTGAAGCTTGTTTTCTCTTTCTTTTTTTGTAGTTTCTTTTTTTTTTTTTTTTTTTCAACATGTTTTGTCCGATGTGTTTTTTGTCTTTGGTAGTATTCAGTAAATCGCCACGAAATATTTGGTTCTTTACAAACTCTTGTGTTGACGAATATAAGTTCTTTTGAAAAAGAACCAAAACTTTTGTGGCAATTCAGCAAGCTGAATTGTATTAGCACTGTCCACTTTGGTAGCATTCGATTGGCGCAGCCAATTGCCACAAAAGTTTTGGTTTTTTTTTTCAAAAGAACAACTCTTGTGTAGATGAAAATGAGTTCTTTTGAAAAAGAACCAAAGCAAGCTGAATTGTTTTGTCCGATGTGTGTTTTTATCTCAGGTAGCATTCAATTGGCGTAGCCAATTGCCACAATAGTTTTGGTTCTTTTTAAAAAGAACAACTCTTGTGTTGACAAAATGAGTTCTTTTGAAAAAGAACCAAAACTTTTGTGGCAATTCAGCAAGCTGAATTGTATTAGCACTGTCCACTTTGGCAGCATTCAATTGGCGCAGCCAATTGCCACAAAAGTTTTGGTTCTTTTTCAAAAGAACAACTCTTGTAGACGAAAATGAGTTCTTTTTCAAAAGAACAACTCTTTTGTAGACGAAAATGGGTTCTTTTGAAAAAGAACCAAAACTTTTGTGGCAATTCAGCAAGCTGAATTGTGCTAGCACTGTCAGAACCACATAGCACTTAATTTGGTTTAAGCGAAGACGCACGGAACCCGCTGTGCGTCGAGAGAAGTGTGCGTCGCATCAACCCTGAATCTCGTGATGGGCGACAAACACGTGACGACTGGCGACGGGGTACGGGGTAGTCCACGTGACCATTGTTCGAGAGGATTCCAAACGTCTTGATCAACCTGCGCTGCACGAAACCACGTTAGCCTCATCACTCAACAATGGTGTTGCACAATCCCAATAACTGGCACTGGGTCGACAAGAACTGCATCCAGTGGTCTCGCGAGTACTTCGCCAAGCAGCTTGTTGGCGTCCAGGCCGAAGACGCAGACAACTCCGCCAAGGTCACCGAAGTCAAGTCCGTGGAGGGAGACGTGGACGTGTGCCAACGCAAGGGCAAAGTGATCAGTCTGTTCGACCTCAACATCGATCTCGTGTACAATGGCAAGGCGGCCGAAACCGAAGTAACGGGCAGGATCCAGATCCCTGAGGTCGCCTACGACACCGAGGCAGACGAGTTCCAGTTTGCTATCACAATTGACAGCCCCAGCAGCGACAAGGAACCCGTCAAGGCCCTCATTCGCCAAAAGATTATCCCCCAGCTGCGGGAGAAACTCGCAGCTTTCGGCAAGGACCTCATTGACACCCATGGCAACGACATCCAGCACCCGCCATCGGACGCGATGGCATCGACGTCAATCTCGTCCACGAATGCTGCTGCGCCTGTGGGTGCGCCCAAGGGCGGCGTCAAGGGCCAGGAGACGTACAACACAACGTCGCTGGTGCTCAAGCCCACGTTCACGGCAAGTGCACAGCAGCTCTACGAGGCGTTTCTTGAGCCTCGTCTTGTTGCTGCGTGGAGTCGTAGCGAGCCTCGTCTCGAGCCAAAAGTAGGCGGTAAGTTCGAGCTGTTTGGCGGAAACGTTTCCGGAGAGTTCAAGGAGCTCGAGCAGAACAAGCACATTCTCGAGACCTGGCGACTCAAAGACTGGAAGGCCGGACACTACGCGACGGTCGATCTCGAGTTTGTCGAGGGCGTGGGCGAAACCACGCTTGTCGTGCGCTGGGAGGGCATCCCCGTGGGCCAGGAAGAGGTGGTCGAGTCCAACTTCCAAAACTACTACGTGCGTCCGATCATGATCACTTTTGGCTACGGCCTTCCCTAGGGTCTGTACATAGCATCTAAATCGAGTTGACCGCGAATTAAAAATTAATAAATAAATTTATGCAAAGCCCTCAGGGACTCCTGAGGCATGTCTCACTTTCGTGTTGAAGGGCGCCAAGTAAACACCACCCAGCTCGTGGCTCCATGCGAGCTTGTCTTCTTTCGTCATTTTGAGTAGCTTGTTCGCGTCAAATGACGCGTAGGCAACCTGCGAACTGGGGTCAAGATACTTGGCGATGCGTCCAGTGAATGGGCAGACGCGTTTCGCGGGAGGAGTGATGATCTTGGACGCTTTTTTACCGAGAACAATACTCCGCACCGCGTACTTGTTGTACGAGTGCTCCGGGAATTCGTGGATCGTAACGAAATCGACGTTATTGATGGCTGGAGGACCAGAGATGCGGTCGTCAACGTCGTCGTCATCTTGGTTCTGTACTTGGCGAGTGTTTTTGGTTTTCTTTTTGGTTCTGGCTTTGTAGTCTTCGTCTTTGGGCTCGTCGTCTCTGCCGTCGTTGGACTCGTCTTTGACGGCTTGTACTTTGGGTTCAGTGCTTTCCTTGGTCTCCTCGTTCTCCTTCGTCGACTCCTTTCCCTCCGTGGACTCCTCGAGGTCTTTAGGCTCCTCGGACTCCTTGAGGTCTTTAGGCTCCTCGGACTCTTTGTGGTCTTTAGGCTCCTCGGACTCCTTGTGGTCTTTAGGCTCCTCGGTGGTCTCACTGACGTCTCTAGGTTCCTCAGTGCGTTCCTCAGGCTCCTCGGTAGGCTCCACGGTTTCCTCGATAGGCTCGCTAGGCTCAGAACTCTCGACAGGCGCAGACTCACTGGGTTCCTTGGTAGGTTCTTCAGAAGTCTGAGTTGGCTCAGTCGCCTTTGGGGTCTCATCGGTTTCCTTAGAAGTGGAGAGGACAACGTCCCTAGTCTCCGGCTGGCTTGAGCTTTGGTTGGCGTCCACCTCAACCTTTACAGTCTCACCTGACTGTGGCAGCTCTGGCTTCACATCAAGTTCATCGTCAGAATCGGCCATGGGATACACAAACACGGTAGCACTCGTATAGCGAACAAACTCAGACAACTTGGGTCGTCGTTTCAGCATCGCCAGTCGATGCTCCTGTTTTCTAATTTCCTCAAGTTCAACAAAGTGGTTCAACGATGCCAGGTTCTTCGCCTCAGTGATCTTCGCCTCCTCTAGGCGTTGTTCCTGAGTTAGTTTCGGCTTGGCCACAGCTCTGGGGGCCACATACTGTGCTTTGCGCTTCTCATTCTCTCGAATCTGTTCGAGCAGATGTTCCTTGCTCTTTCGTGCCGTCTCTCGACTCGAATGGTTCCGTCGTCGTGACGACTCAAGCACGACTTCAGCCGGTGGAAGCGCTCTACGAGGCTTGCGCTCCTGGGATGGTGGTTTGGGATGCCTGACTTTGATCTTGAACATCTTCTTTTGGTCGGCTTTGCGCTTTTCGCGTGCTGCAGCTCGTTGTTGCTTAACCAGTTCTTGTTCACCAGCATCCTCAGGCTCGTCGTCATTCTCAATGTCAGAGTCATCAGTAGTGGACGCGTTCATATCGCTGTCAAAGGCCGCATTATCTTCTTCGTTATCGCCATCTTCGTTTTCATCCTTCTCGTCGCTACTGCTCAAAAGGTTGTCTCCAATTAGATTGTTCTTCTCGACGTCGAACTCTTCGTCGTCATCGAGCTCAAGGAAGATGTTCTCTGCATCGTCGAGAGGCTGCTCTGTCTGGATAAGAGCCGCGAGACGATTACCGGCATTGGCACGGCGCGTTCTTGTCCTGATCACGCTCTCGCCATCCGACTCGTCCATGCTGTGGTGGTGGTGATCTTTTGGGCAGCCAAACTTTTGTCAGCTAGTGGACTGCTACTATCAATCATGAGTGTAGCCCTGAGATTTGGGCCTGCAACCAGGCGTGTTTTGGGCACCAAATGGGTCCATTCGCATGCGTCGTCTGGAAATGCATCGGAAATGGCCCACTTTGCCGAACTCGCAGAGTCGTGGTGGGACCCCAACGGCCCCCAGCGTATCCTACACAAGATGAACATTATGCGTCTCGACTTTATCAGGGAGGTACTCTCAAGAGGCCCCAAACCAGGATACTCGCTCAAGTATATTCCAGAATCGAAACGCAAGCAGTTCGAGGCCCATCCTTCGGAATTGAGCGTGCTGGACGTTGGCTGTGGAGGAGGACTGTTGAGTGAGTCCTTGTCACGCTGGAGATCGGTGAAATCAGTAACGGGAATCGACGTGACGCCAGAGGTCATTGCTGCTGCGCGACTCCACGCCAAGTCTGATCCCGCTCTCGCGTCGAAACTGAACTACAAAGTTTCAACTGTAGAGGAGACCTCTCCTGAAGAGCAATACGACGTAGTGACAATGTTTGAGGTGGTCGAGCACCTCGACAATCCGGCTGAGGTGCTACAGGTCGCGATGAACAGAGTAAAAGTGGGTGGACACTTGTTCTTGAGCACAATCAATCGCACCACCTTGTCGTGGTTGACGACGATTGTGGCTGGAGAACATCTACTCAAAATCGTTCCTCCAGGAACCCACACGTGGTCCAAGTACATCAACGACTTTGAGCTCAAGGAGTGGCTCGAGTCCCAACCGGGATGGAGCGTGGTCAAGACCCAGGGATGCATGTACATTCCTCCCCCATTCGCTGGCGAGTGGGTCCGATTTGACCAATCTAGCGATAGTGTTGGTTCTCAGTTTTTGAACTGCACTATTGGCACTTCTGGAGGTAACTATCTCATGGCAGCGCAGCGCTTAAGGTAAAAATGAAAAACTATAGTTTGGTGTACATACATTAAGTGGCAATCTTATCAGCGGCTGGTTCTGCAACCTCGTCGACGAATTGCGGCTCGGCCTCTTCAGTAAGATAGGATGGAGCCGCTCCAAGATCCTCAAAGTCTGCCTCCGCTCCTAATGCTTCGAGTTCCGCATCGAGTTCTGCCTCGTCCACATCCTCCGGAACGGCATAGTTTCTGCTCATGGCGGAGTTGAGTTCCTCGCTTGCGTCGAGCAGGTCAGCCATCTCGTCCTGCATCGACTCAATCTTGTCAATATCAACCTTTCCGTACTGTTTCTTGAGCTCCTTGTTCGCAGACTTCATGGCGTCAATTGTGACCATTGTGTTGCGCAAGTTGTCCTGGGTCATGAGAGCCTGCTCCATGTTCCACGACTGCTGCTCGAGTTGGTCCCTTTGCGTTTCTATTTGCTTGCGTTGCCGTAGAAGCTTCAGGGCTCGTTGTTTGATTGCTTGTTTGCCTGGTCCCTCGCGCATACCGGCCAGTTTTTGTTGGTAGGTGCTGAGTTCACCATTGACCTTGGCCAGCTTGACGTCCAGCGCCCCTACGCGACTCTCGATGCCTCCAATGGCGTCATTGAGCGATGGTTTCGGCGCCGCCGTCTTTGAACCAAAGATACGATTCATGATGACGAAGCTGTCGCCTCTGGGGAACTTTATGATAGATAAACATTTAGGCTAAGCAATGCTAAAATCCAACCAGAACCACTCAAGTGGAACTTTTCTTGGGGTTTGTCGTTGCAAAATTGCAAAATGGTCTATTCCAAATATCGTCGGGCCTCCATCGGAACGCCGTCCTGTTTATAACTGCTTATACAGTTCTCAGCCCTTTTGTGCTCATCTGCTTAGAGATGATAACGTTATGGCTCAAGCTCCCAGAAGCAGCCTATTTCCAATTTAAACGTAACTGTCGGGCTTGGACGGCCGCACACGCTGCAACTCCAAACCGAGTGAAATATCAGTCACATATCAGTGCCACCATCCCCCACACCACTCTGCCCTTTGGCCAAAAAATGTTCGACAAGGTTCCGGAGGCTATTGAGGCATTCAAAAATGGCGAATTTCTTGTTGTGATGGACGACGAGAGCCGCGAAAACGAGGGCGACCTGATCATCGCTGCGTCGGAAACCACCACCGAAAAAATGGCCTTCCTGGTCAAGCATTCGTCCGGATACGTGTGTGCCCCACTCACCAATGAGCTTGCAGATAAATACAAGCTCCCAATGATGGTTCCGGAGCTCGAGGATCTGCATAAGACTGCATACACGGTGACATGTGACGCGAAGCAGGGTACCACCACGGGAATCTCCGCCCACGACAGAGCCCTGACCGTTCGCAAGTTGGCAGATCCATCATCAGATGCTCTCACATTCAACCGCCCTGGTCATATGCTCCCACTAAGAGCACGGGATGGTGGAGTGCTCAAACGCAGAGGGCATACTGAAGCGGCGGTGGATCTGTGTAAGTTAGCCGGAAAGCCGCCTGTGGCAGTCATTTGCGAGGTTGTCCGTCCTGAGGACGGGTTAATGGCCCGTCGCGACGACTGCATCAAGTTCGCTCGCGAACACAACATCAAAATCATCTCGATCGACTCGCTCGTTGCGTACCTCGAGTCCAAATCCACTTAGAACATCTTTTTTGTGTTCCAATTGGCTGTGCCAGTGAACCCGCTAAAAAAAAAACCGTTGTCATGAGAGTAAATCACTAACCTAATTAGGAACGCCATTGTCACCACCCTTCCACTCGTATCTTCTAGTTGTAGACGCAAAGTGGGCCACATCTGCGTCCGTGACCTTGGCCCTGCTCGCCTGGAACTCGGCAACGAACTCCTGGAGGATCTTGATACAGATCTGCTTGAGCTCGCCAGTGAGCATCTCACCGCTTCTGTAGCGCTGGCGAATGCTCTCGAGCTCGTCGTCGTCCTCCAAAAAGAACGAAATGTACTGGAATGCGACATCAACGTCCGGATTACCGCCAAGCCGGCGCTGCTCCTCCACGGACACCTGACCACCACTGAAGGCATACTTGTTGATCTTCTTCTGGATCTGTTTCGGAGTGTCGGTCATGAAAATAGCCGACGTGTCCGCTGAGGCACTCATTTTAGACGACGCTCCCTGGAGGGCAGGGAAGAACTTGGAGTGAATCAGGGCAGGCTTCGGGTGCTTGAGACGCGTGGCCACGTCTCTCTGGAGACGGAAGTAAGGATCCTGGTCAATGGCACACGGAATCAACGTGTGGATCTTCTTCGTGCCAAAGATGTGCGGATAAGAATCAGACAGACCAGCAGCGATCTGAATCGATGGGTACTGCACCTTTCCAATGCTGGTGCTCTCGTCGAAGCCAAACACGGCCTTGGCAGTGTTGAACGTGATGAGTCTCGACGTGCGTGTGACGTTTTTGTAGAACGCATTGCCCATATAGTTGTAGTCACTGAAGATAAAAGTCTTGAGAGGGTCAAAGCCAAGGGCAATGATGTCCTTGGCATTCTCAGGGTAAAACTTTTCGTTAGTCTCCTCAACCGTCAACGAGTGCTTGAACAAGAACTTCTCGTCGTCGGTCATCTCGATAACCAGGGGGCATCCAAACACATCCTGGAGCCACTTGGTGAACGTGAAGGGAATCAGGTGGCCCATGTGCAGACTGTCCGACGACGGACCGCGACCGGTGTAGAGGAAGAACGGCTTGTTCTCCTGATACAACGTCAAGATCTTGTCAAAGTCGCGCTCGCTGAAGAACATTCCGCGTCTGAGTAGTCTATGGGGGCGGTGGCCAGTGACCTCCTCGAACCGTTTCAGCAGCTCAGGGCTGATAATGTGTGAGCCGAATTCGAGCACGAGCTTCTCGTAGTTGATACCCTGGCTGGTACCATCCTCCTCAACAGCTCCCTCGACCTCCCACGGAGTCACCTTCTGGGCCTTTTTGGCGTCATTCTTCTCCAAAAGGCTAATCTGCTCCACCTCAGCGTTGAGCTCTGACATTTTGGTAGTAGGGAGCTTTCAATTTCTGATGAGTCAAACTTTCACATATGAGGCGAGAGTGGTTCTCGAAGAAACATTTCAGACATAGTTCTGATAAATGCAGTTTTGTTTGTGAATTTGATTAAGATCTTTACTTTAAAGTACTGGTTCCAGAACGCTCAATGTTGCGAGTTGCGACCTCCTTTCCCGTCGTGATTTTGTGAGTGATGCACAATTGCAATTCGTGTGGAGGTATCAGGAATTATGCTGGAATTATACTCTGGCCTGAAATACGCTCTATGAAGTGAGTACCGGGTGCGAAAATCGTCCGATGTGCATGAATCCAGGGTTAGGGTTGAGATCCCTGTGGTTCCCCAGCGATCATACCACCTGAAATGCTTTCGAATCATACATTCTGCGTATGCATTGCACTTACGAGATAGATCTGGAGTTCATGCGCGTCACTTGTGTCGGGCTATATAAGCTGCGCTCACAACGTTTGACTTAGATCCACGATCGCCTGGAAATGAAATCCAAGCTCTATGTGGTGCTCTGCGGCGTTTCAGCAGTTGCTTGGGTATCGTATGCACTCGCAGTACTCGGTGTTCTCAGTGTCGATGCTCCATTGTTCGACCCCGCTACCGTGTTTATCGATATCGGCCCCTTTATGGCAGCACTTCTCACCTCCTACGGTTACCTGTGTTGCAGCTGGATCCTCCACTGGGCCTCTGGCAAGATTCCCGAAAACGAGGGATGCTATGTGCAGAGTTCACGATCGGTTTTTGCTCCTACGTTTGATCTTGCCTTCGAACTGTTTTGCCAGCAAGCTGGTATCGCAGGCCTAATTACGATCGCATTCGTCGTTGGCGCGGTAGTCTGTGACTGCACGCATCTCATGTGTCTGCCTCTCGGTTTTGTTTCGTGGTATATCATTTCCGAGGGATACAGGAACAGACGCTTCACCAGCGTGCATCTCGTTTCTTGCATTTGCGCAGCTCTGTGCACGCCTATCACACAGAACTATACAGTCTTTGCTTGGTTCTGCATTTATGCGAGCAGTGCGGTTGTGTTGGGGCTCTCCCTCTTCACCAACGCGCCCAAAGAGTCGGATTTGACAACCCCACTTTCTGAGTCGACGAAATCTGAATTGTGCGCCGATTTTCTCGATGTATTTCGGGAGTCTACCTGGATGACGCAGTTACTGTTCATCTCACTCCACCTAGTGATGAGCTATGTCCACGGCAACTGGATGTATCGATGCGTGCCCGACTTCAAGTACACGAACTCGTCCGGGGCAAGTTCGTTTCCTGTCCTGGTGGGCATCATATTCCTTGTGATGGCACTGAGGAGCGTTCCAGTGATCAAATCAAGCCTCAGCGATAGGAGTTTGGTGGTTGCAATTGTTGGCGCAGTAATGACGTCAATGGATAGTCTCATGCGGGCTCTTCTGGATAGCTACCCGAATCTTGCTCTGCCCACGATCCCCCACGGCCCTGCGATCATTGTGGTTCTCTACATCCTACTCTTTCTGATCATTCCGTTCAACGAGTTCGCACTCGGCAAACATAGAAAGGCTATGGAGAGTGAGAAGTCAGTGGATACTCCAAAACGGGGCCTGAAGACTGTTTTGAACGATACTATGACCACAATCTCGGGATACTTTGTACCCAAGCTCGAGACCTATGACCTCGAGGAGAGCATCGAGACCATTTGGGCTCAGTCCGCTCCCGTTTATTCCAACCCATTTGATGATTTGATGCCTCCTCCATACGGTACCGTAAAATGGTAGCTAGTACCTAGAATTAAATTTGCGATTTTCTTCGCCTGCGCCAAACTTTCGACATAAAAAGAGTTTTTAAAAGGTTGTCTATTAAATAGTTAGGCTACAACTGGAACCACAGGAGGGTCAACACTACGACGCCACGGCAGCTTTAGTTTATGGCGCACGGGCTCTGGCTCAGAAGTCTCAATGGGCTCAGATGGTGATGCTGGGGGTGCCTCCTCCGCCTTGGCTTCCTTGGCTGCCTTAGCGGCCTCACGCTTCTGCTTGAACTCAGCCCTCTGGCGAGTCCAGCGTCGCTGGAGACGGGAATAGCGAGAGCTCGGCACAGACAACGGAGACATGGGCAAGTTGGCAGAAGAGACACGTCGGAAAGCAAGTGACGATGTGTACGAATGTGCAGTCCTCATAGGTCTTGTACGTGCGAGATCGAGGCTGTCGCAAATAGATGTCGGAGAACCAAACGGAGCAGTGACGGCCGGTGTCACGTTTGGAGTTTTCGGCGTAGCTCTTTTGACAGAAGCCGCAGAGTCCGGAGAAGAAGAAGCAGGAGTCGAAACTGGACTAGCAGTGGAAACAGAACCGTGTAAAGGGGAGCCAAACACAACCGGCGACGGCAAAGGGGAGAACGATTCTGGAACGGGAGAATTCTCGGGAACAACAACAACGGCATGGAAACTAGCCGAGGTCTTGAGATGAGCACCCTCATAGAACAAGTTCACGAGAGCATCGATTGCATCGTTCGTCGTATCAACGGCAGGGTCCCAGGAAGCTGCCATGCGGTAGATTGGCGGAAGCAGAGCAGCCAATGAGCTCACGGCAAGATCGTGAGTGCGTTTGACGGCATCACGGGCGCGGAATACGGCCACAGCTGCAGTCAGACATCCGAGTCGAGCCGCCTTTTGGCGTTTACGCTGAAACCGCGCAATTAGGCTCGAACTGTCCATGTCTGCACGGAGGAGATCGGTGTATACGTCCTCCATATTGGTTCATAGGAACATACAACTGGGGTGGGAGACCCGTTATAAGGCCAATAACACGATCTGCACTTTCATGCTGTACGACTAAGGCTATGATAGTGAACGCCGGAAAAACCGCGTGTAAAGGGCCCACAGCGTCAGGCCTGTCACACAGATGAGAAAGGCGTAGATTGTGACGGCGTCTTTGATTGAATCTCGCTGGAAACAGACGGCCTGGATAAGTTTCGCATCAGCAGAGGCGCACTCAGGCTGTAATGCGCACAATTGCCGCGTGCAGTTCATACAGGGCAGAAACGCACCTGCATCGTCGCGTAGCTCGACGAGGGCGTGCCCAGAACCGCAGTCACAGCTACAAAACTGTAGGAAACGGACCATCGCTGTGGTAGGGTCACGTGGACAACCAACGAACGCTTTCCCGGCTTAATTTTGGACAGCACCTAACAAAGTCATGTGACCTCATTTGCTCACCTGACCTGAGGAGCATATCACGTACGCAGGCGAGAGAGATGGTTCTAGTGCCACTCTCCACAAACCGATCCAAGACCATGGCAACTGACTCGCTTGTGGTGGCTGCGGACGGCCTCCGTCCGTTCTTTGAGCGGAATATCCAGACAATGGAGCTCGAGATCAACGCGAAGCAACAAAATCTCCGTCGTCTTGAGGCCCAGCGCAATGCCCTCAACGCCCGCGTTCGCCTCCTCAAGGAGGAGCTCCAGCTGCTCCAAGAGCCCGGAAGCTACGTGGGCGAGGTCGTCAAAGTAATGGCGAAAGACAAGGTACTTGTCAAAGTGCACCCAGAAGGAAAATACGTCGTGGACATCGCTCCGGACGTTGATGTGAAGAAGATCCAGCCCAGTATGCGGGTTTGCCTGCGTGCAGACAGCTACCAGCTGCACCAGATTCTGCCCAACAAGGTCGATCCGCTTGTGTCGCTGATGATGATCGAGAAAGTGCCCGATAGCACCTTCGACATGGTTGGCGGTCTCGATAAGCAGATCAAGGAGATCAAGGAGGTTATTGAGCTGCCCGTCAAGCACCCCGAACTGTTTGAAAGCCTGGGAATTGCCCAACCAAAGGGCGTCATTCTGTACGGACCCCCCGGAACCGGCAAGACACTGCTGGCCCGTGCCGTTGCCCACCACACCGAGTGCCGGTTCATTCGCGTGAGTGGCAGTGAGCTGGTGCAGAAGTACATTGGTGAGGGTTCGCGCATGGTCCGCGAACTGTTCGTGATGGCCCGTGAACACGCCCCCTCGATCATCTTCATGGACGAGATTGATAGCATTGGCTCGTCGCGGGTCGAGGGCAGTTCTGGCGGCGACTCTGAGGTCCAGCGCACGATGCTGGAGCTGCTCAACCAGCTCGACGGCTTCGAGTCGTCAAAAGACATCAAAATCATCATGGCCACGAACCGTCTCGATATACTAGACCCTGCGCTGCTCCGACCAGGACGCATTGACCGCAAGATCGAGTTCCCTCCGCCCACCGTCGAGGCTCGTACCGACATTCTGCGCATTCACAGCCGGAGCATGAACCTCACGCGAGGCATCAACCTGCGCAAGATTGCCGAGAAAATGACTGGGTGCTCTGGTGCTGAGGTGAAGGGTGTCTGTACTGAAGCAGGCATGTATGCCCTCCGAGAGCACCGTGTGCACGTCACGCAGGAGGACTTTGAGCTTGCTGTAGCCAAGGTCATGGCCCGCAACGACGAGCAACAAGTTGCCATGAGCAAGTTCTTCAAGTAATAGCATCTAATTTTGTCTCTATCCTATTGTCGTGGTTAGTTCCTACTAGTCTCTACCTTATCACTTCTTTTGAAAAAGAAGCAAACCCTTTGTAGCAGTTGACTCCGTCAGCTGTGCTCTTAACCTTTATTGTTTCTTCTTTTAAAAAAGAAGCAAAACTCTTGTTGCAGTTGACTCCGTCAACTGTGTTCCTAGAGTCCGGTGTTCAGATCACCACTTATCACGGGACACATCACCGTTTGGCCCGTCCGAACCTAATTGTGAAGGTTAGAGTTCTCAGCACAGGATTTGGTTTAGACAACAGGTTTGATTGAATTTCGTCATTGTTGCTGCGCCTTGGGTGCGACCATCACCACTATATAGACCTCTGCGAGGGAGTCCAGAATTGATATAACCAACCAACCACTCCAATACCATCAAACAATGATTCCTGCCCTCGCCCTTTCCGTTCTCCTTGGCGCTTCTGCCGCCTCCGCCGCCACTACGACTTCCACTGCCAACAAGCAGCCGTGGTACCTGCAAGAGGCGTCCAGTGCAGTTGTCCAGTTTGCCATTGACCACCGTAGTGCCGATGTTCCTGAGGCCACTGCTTCTGAGATTGGCCACTACCTTGCTGATGGCGCTCTTGAGCAGCCTGTGGCCACTGAGCTCGGCTCGCTTCTCGTCAAGTTCTGGGCTGAGAGTGGCCCCAATGTCCAGCCTACTGAGGTGCTTGAGTATGCGCAGGTCGCTGCTTCTGGCTACTCCAGTTTGAAGAACAACAAGGAGTATCCCAAGTACGTGAGCTACGCCAGGGCTCAGGCGACCAAGTTTGACTTGTCCGTTCCGACGCCGACTGGCAACTCGACCTTGATCGAGGAGCACAAGAAGCACATCGCGTCGGTCTACTCGTCGCTGGAGGCTGATCCTGTTGGCAAGGAAGCCATCAGCACCCTGTCGTCTGTGTATGACGGCTACTACAAGGACTTTGCTGGCACTGGCGCCAACAGCCTTCTTCACCATCTCGAGATGGCGGTTGGCAAGCTCATTTTCCAGGCCGTCTAAATTTCTCTAGGCTAGAATATCAATCACTCTTTTCAGAGAATTTTCCGGTAGGATCATTTTGTTAACCATTTCTTTCGTTCATAACTACTAGAAGATATCTACACTACGAGTACGAAACAAGACCGATAAATCTAAAGTTATTTCTCAGGACCCGTATACCTCCAACTAGAACTATTGTCACATCCCAATTGGCGATGCCAATTGCCACCAAAGTTTTGCTTCTTTTTCAAAAGAAGAAACATTAAACATAATACAGACCAAGATCGCCGGTGCTCACCACTACCTATCGTCGAGAACTCATACACTACTAACCTAGAACAACTGTCAACCCATTGGCGTGACCCAATTGGCGAAGCCAATTGCCACCAAAGTTTTGCTTCTTTTTCAAAAGAAGGAACCACAAAAGAAGAAACACAAAAACAACGACCAAGAGGCTCAGACCATGTGACGTGATCTGATCTGTAGATCTTCCCCACTCCAGACCCAACGGCTCCGGCATCGTCATAGGATATCCCCGGAGATGCAGATCATCAACTAGAACCAGTTTTAAATACTACATAACCCGTTCGGAGAACAGATGGTTCCGATGCGATAACTCCGATGGCGACACGGCCCACGACGTGTACGGTGGTGCCGTATGGGCAGCTGCATGGATGTGACATGGTGTGCGTCTGAGTCAGCGGAACGTCAGAGGTCAAACGGCACCAGGGCTGGGGAGCCTAAATGGCACTACTGTAGTGTAAATTTCGCTTCCCCAAAGACGCAAAAGGTTAGGGTACCCAGAGGACTTGCCCTTCTGCTCATGCTACGTAAATCCATCCTGGCTTTAAAAGCAGCAGTATCCCCTCCAAGGCTGGCCAGACCTGCACCTACGTTTGCGAAAATGTGTTCTACTCACGCGATGGCTGCTGCAGGTAAACCTGCCGGACGCCAGGTGCTCCCCACCGATGTTGTCCCCAGACACTACCGCGTGTTCCTCGAGCCAGACCTCAAGGCGTACACGTACACGGGACGGGTCGAGATCGACGTGGACGTGGCCAAGGCGACGAACAAGGTGAGCGTCAACATTCTCGACGTCGACGTCAAGGACGTCAAGCTCGGCTCGGAAGCGGCGACAGCCACGGAACAGGACGCTGATGCGCAGACGATCACCTGGACGTTCCCCACGGAACTCGCTGAGGGCTCCAAGGCGACGCTTTCGGTTGATTTTGACGGCACCCTCAACAACCAGCTGTGTGGCTTCTACCGTTCCGTGCACAAGGACGAGAACGGCGAGGAGCAGGTGGTGGCCACGACGCAGATGGAGGCCACGGACTGCCGTCGCGCGTTCCCGTGCTTCGACGAGCCGCTGCTCAAGGCCACGTTCGACATCTCGATTGCTGCCGACAAGAAGATGACGGTTCTGTCCAACTCGGACGTTAAGGGCACCGAGGAGCGTGCCGACGGCAAGGTGGTGACCCACTTCAACACCACGCCGAAAATGTCGACGTATTTGGTGGCGTTCATTGTGGGCGAGCTCAAGTACGTCGAGTCCAACAAGTTCCGCGTGCCGGTTCGCGTCTACGCGACTCCGGGAATGGAGCAGCGCTGCCAGTTCAGTGCTGATCTCGCTGCCCGGACACTCGCATTCTTCGAGGAGACGTTTGGCATCGAGTACCCCATGCCCAAGTGCGACATGGTCGGCATCCACGACTTCAGCGCTGGCGCTATGGAGAACTGGGGCCTGATCACGTACCGGTTGACGGACATCTTCTTCGAGGAGGGCAAGGACGCTGTGAGCACCAAGATCCGCGTTGCCGAGGTGGTTCAGCACGAGCTGGCCCACCAGTGGTTCGGCAATTTGGTGACGATGGAGTGGTGGGACGGCCTGTGGCTCAACGAGGGCTTTGCGACCTGGATGTCGTGGTACTCGACGAACCACTTCTTCCCCGAGTGGAAGGTGTGGGAGACCTACGTGACCACCGTGTACAACGGCTGCTTGGGACTCGACGGACTGCGCAGCTCGCACCCGATCCAGGTGCCGGTGCAGCGTGCCGACGAGATCAACCAGATCTTCGACGCCATCTCGTACCTCAAGGGCTCGTGCGTGATTCGCATGGTGTCGCAGTTCCTTGGCGAGGACGTGTTCATCAAGGGCATCTCCAAGTACCTCGCCAAGCACCAGTACGCCAACACCACCACCGACGACCTGTGGGCGGCGCTGTCTGAGGCCTCTGGCAAGGACGTCAAGAGCCTCATGAGCGTGTGGACAAAGGAGATTGGCTACCCTGTTGTGTCGGTTACCGAGAACGCTGGCGAGGGCACCATCGACATCTCTGCCGAGCAGCACCGCTACCTGACCACTGCCGACGTCAAGCCTGACGAGGACACGACCATCTACCCGCTGTGGCTGAGTCTGCGCCGCGCTGACGGCTCTGTGGACCACTCGACGTCGCTCACGGAGCGCAAGGCCACCCTCAAGGTCGACGCAGACTTCTACAAGGTCAACGCCGACCAGAACGGCATCTTCCGCGTCATGTACCCCGACTCGCGGGTCGCGAAACTCGCCGACGAGGGCGCCAAGGCCGCCGACAACAAGTCGCGTCTCACGACGGAGGACCGCATTGGTCTTGTTCTCGACCTGGGTGCGCTTTCCGGCGGCTACTCGAAGACGTCGCAGCTGCTCACGCTCATTTCCAAGTGGCGCGCCGATCCCGAGCCCAACGTGTGGGTCGTGATGCTGTCGCAGCTCGCCGACCTCGCCGCGAAGCTCCAGTGGGAGCCGGAGGCGATTAGGACGCCGTTCCGCGAGCTCCGCGAGGCGGTGGTGATCCCCAAGCTCAAGGAGCTCGGCTACACCTTCAGCTCCAGCGACTCTGCGAACCTCACGAAGCTCAAGGCCACGCTGTTCGCCAGTGCGATTTCTCTCGAAAACAAGGAGTACATCGACCTGGCCCTGCGCGAGTTCGCCGACAAGGGCTTCAACGTCGACGCCAACATCCGTCTGCCCATCTTCAAGGCCGTGGTCAAGGCTGGCACCCCCCAGCAGTGGGACCAGCTCCTCAAGCACTACACTGAGGGCACGAACGGTGTGTCTGGTGTCGATGCCGTGCGTGCACTTGGCGCCTCCAAGTCCACTCCTGTGATCAACAAGGTGCTCGAGGCCATCCTCGACGGCACCATCCGCACCCAGGACGGCATGTTCGCCTTGAGCGGTGTGGTCACCTCCACGGAGGGCCAGACCCTCGCGTGGGCCTGGCTCCAGAAGGAGCTCCAGGGCCGCATTGTCGAGCTGTTCCCTGCGTCGAGCAACATCATGGGCCACATCATCAAGCTGTCCATTGGTGGCTTCACCCACACCGACCAGCTTGCCGACGTGGACGCCTTCTTCGCCAAGCAGGACGTTCGTGGCTTCAACAAGGCTCTTGACCAGTCTAAGGATAGCATCCTTGCCGCCATCACGTTCCTCAACAACGACCTCGCGGACATCACCAACTGGCTCCAGTCGTCTAAGCTCTAATCGGCTAGTCTTTGTAAAGTTAATACACGATTTTTTGAATTTCTTTCCGGATTTCTCATTTTAAAAAGGTGTAAAATCTTCGGTGGGGATCTTCTTTTGAAAAAGAAGCAAAACTTTGGTGGCAATTGGCTTCGCCAATTGTGTCGTAGCTGTAATTACAGAGAGGGCGAGCTGAAGCACTCAATTGGCGCAGCCAATTGCCACAGCCACGAAACTTCATTTTCAAAAGAAGAATCAAACTTAAGTAAATAGAATTAAATCGAAATCAATAGTTACTACTTTGGTGTTTCGTGGTTGTACATACAGAGAGATGAAGCACTCAATTGGCCCAGCCAATTGCCACAAAAGTTTTGCTTCTTTTTCAAAAGAAGAATCAAACTAAAGTAAACAAAATTGATAGTTACTTTGGTGTGTCGTAGTTGTACATACAGAGGGATGAAGCACTCATTTGCGCAGCCAATTGCCACAAAAAAGAAGAATAAAAATTAAAATAAATAGTTACTGTTCGTAAATCTTGCTGGCGTTCATCTCGAGCCAGCGTTCTGCTTCAGCCTCATTCGAGCACCGCGTGATGGCCATTCCTCGCCATCCTCTGGCAAACGGGCTCTCGTCTGCGGCGTTCACAAACATCGCCTTTCGTGCCCGCGTCTCGTCCACACAGAACCAGTGCTGGCCAGAACCGGAAATCTCCTTGATGATTGACATACACTCACCAACAGTGCGCTTCTTGCCACTTCCACTGAAACAGTACGGATTCTGGCACCAGCTCTTGCCACAACCTCTGGTCATCTGCAGAATGTACCTGCGTTCAACTCGCGACGCAAGCAGTTGGCCAGTGGGGTCATTCTGTCCACTGTACAACGGCCCAAAACAGTGTTTGCACAGTCCAAGCGGAATCAACGGATCGTCTCGCGGCTGCGGACAGTCCTGGTTCGAACAGAGTTCTGGTGCTACCCGTTCTCGTCGAACAGCATCGTGTTGGGCGACATGAGCAGCAAGGCTCCTGATTCTAACGTGTTTCTGGCAGTATGGGCAGTCCGCCGTCCGCCCACCGCACTCGTCTTCGTGGCCAGTCAGGCCCTGAGCTCTCGCACTTGGTGATGCCTCGCCTTGGGGGAGAAGAAGGTGACAAAATTGGCATACCGCCAACCGATTCTGGCACTCGGATGCTCTGTGTCTCGCAACGTCACCGTGGTGCGTTTTATAGCCGCACTCGCAGCTCTCGGGTACGTGCTGAGCTTGGTGGACGTCTTCATAGCCAGTTCCATGTTCTCCACAGTCACAGTGCCAATGATCATCAGGTACCTTGTTACTACCGGAGAACACTTCTCCACACTCGTGACACTTGGTCGTGTGCCGTTGGCAGAAATTCGAGTGCAGTACAAACGACTGTTCAGGAACGACTTTTCCACAGTTTCCACAGAGCTTACCGTCCTGAGGTTCCGAATTAGTGGTGTGACTGCTAAATGTGAACGTTCCTGCGCCGCATATACTCACAACATCACCAGGGGTAGGTATCGTGTGCTCGCCTTTCCCTGTGAAGCAGTAGAGATAGGATTGTGGGGACGTAGCATGTTCCGGTCCAATGTAGGCAACACCGTCCACGCTAACGGACACCTTGTCGATATTCTCCAAAGAAATGTTCACTGTTTCGCCTTCCACAAGCTGAAACTCTGTACCTAGGACAACCGTTTTCGTGTCGCTAGTGCTCAACTCAGCCGGTGCCTCCACCACGAGATCCATATCCGTGTCTGTAGCATCTACCGCCTGTTCAGGCTCGAGTTTTGTGATCTGGAGCGTGTACTTCTGTCCGAGGTGGCTCACACTCAGATTATCGCCAACACTCAAGGCAGTAACGTTCTGGGGCAGCCAGCGTTCTAGAAGCGCCTTCCAGTCTATGTTGCTGGCTACGTCAACTTTGAGTGACACTTCCGAGCCTTTGGGTAGTTGCTTTCGTTCCACGTGAACGCATGAGCCAACTTCGACCCCCAAATCCTTCGCCAATGATGTGCTGAGGCCAATTGTGTCCGGAGGCGCACTGAACTCACGCACACCAACATGGGTAGCGAGGCCAGAGCTTGGTTCGCTCAAACGGAATATGAGTGGCGACTCAATTGCATTTTGACTGACCTCCTCGAGAATTGACTCGGGGAGATCGACCTTTCGTGGGCCGTCAAATGTGTAGCCTACCACGAGTTGCATGGTTGTGGAGATGGAAACAATGGGAGTTTGGGACTAGAGGGCCATTTATAATATCGCGACATCGGAATATTCTAGGTCTCCGGATTAACTGCCTCGATTTTGTCTGTTTTTTTAGCAAATAAACCAGCTTTTGAGACTATATCGGCCTGGATCTATCTGGTCGCAAGCTGTAACGACTGATTTTGGACAATGTGGCCATTTCGTCACGTGAGCACCCGCCACATGCGACTCTTCCACAGTTGAGGTTGACGGGGCCTATTCGTAGCTAGTACTGATGATAGCAAGTCTTGGACAACTTAATTTAGTTCTAAGCCGTATTGTTTAGTACTGTTTGACTATCGAGCGATCTCGATACCTCTGCGAATTGATGTGAGCAATTGATACAGCAGTTGAAATAAACCTTTGCGGCCTTATACTGCGGTAACTACACAAAACTACTGCCAAATTGCAACCCCCTCATATCCCTGTCTGCGTCGAAAGCCTGAGTGACAGACAAAGTCTCGACCGGTCCCTTACTAACTTCATCTCACACCAGGCAGATGGAGAGATTCGCCATCAAGGATGCGGTGGAGATCCCGAAACTGGGATTGAAAGCTACCAGGCTTCAACACAAGGCGTCTGGACTCATCCATTTGCATGTCCATCGCAATGACCCCAACAAAGTGTTCTCGCTGGCGTTCAAGACGGACGCACCGGACCGCACAGGCGTTCCTCATATCCTCGAGCACACAACCCTATGTGGATCAAAACACTATCCCGTTCGTGATCCCTTTTTCAAGATGCAAACAAGATCTTTGGCTAATTTTATGAATGCCATGACTGGCTTTGACTACACGTACTATCCATTTGCGACGACAAACAAGGCAGACTTCGCCAACCTTCAGAGCGTGTACATGGATAGCGTATTCGAACCACTCCTAAAGGAAGAAGATTTTAGGCAAGAAGGCTGGCGTTTGGAGCCTAACAAAGATACCCCTGGAGGCTATGACTTGAAGGGAGTCGTGTTCAATGAGATGAAGGGAAACATGTCCATGCCCGCATACCAGTTTTACATGGCGTGGTTCCAGAGCATTTATGCGTCGATGGAGTACTCTGCTGGTGACCCATTGTTCATTCCTAATCTCAAATACGAGGAGCTGGTGGCCTTCCACCGCAAAAATTACCAGCCAAGCAACTGCTTCACTTTCAGTTACGGAGATATGGAGATTGAAGAAGTCTTGGAGCCATTGATAAAGTACCTTGACAATGCGTCGCCAGCCTCTGGACAGCCAAACAAGGTCCCGCAGCCTCTACCGCTAGATGGCAACGTCTCAGTTGTTCAGGAGGGGCCCATTGACCAAATGTACGATCCCAACCGCCAGCACAAGGTTTCTTTGACGTGGTATGTTGGCGAACCGGGCGATTTGGGCCATGTTCTCGTATGGAGAGTCTTGAGTACTCTCCTTACTGATGGTCATGCTGCACCTTTCTACAAGAGTCTTATTGAGTCTGGCATCGCTACCGAGTTCTCAGTGAACTCTGGCTTTGACGAGACTCCAGCGAAGCTCATGTTCACTATTGGTGCCCAGGGCATCAGTGAAGATCGTCTCCCGGATTTCGAGGAAGCCGTGTTCAAGACCTTGGAAGAGGTTGCCAAAACTGGGTTCGACTCGAAACGTGTGGATGGTATTGTTCACCAGGCCGAATTGGGAGATCGTGAAGTTGATGCCCACTACGGCATGAGCGTCCTTTCCAAGGTGGTGAGTCGTGCCTTCACCGGCAGACCTGACGATGTGATGAAGGTTCTTGACAATGAGAAGCTGCTGAATGACTTCAAGCAACGTTTGGCTGCGAACCCTCGCATTTTCCAGGATGAACTTGCACGCATGAAGCAGCAGCCCTACTTTAAGTTCAGTCTGGTTCCCTCCCCCAACTATGAAGCCCAAGTCAAGCAAGAGGAGACTGATGTCCTCAACAAAAAGGTGGCTGAACTTACGGAACAGGACAAGGCACGTATTGAGGTCGAGACGAAGGAACTCGAAGAGTCGCAAAAGACTGTCCAGAATGTCGATCTGCTGCCTACTGTCCATGTCGGCGATATCAGCCCTAAGGCCCCCGTGTATCCGGTAACCGAGACAAAGATCCAAAAGACAAAGCTGATCGAACGCGTTACAGGAACTCAGGGCGTCTCCTATCTCAAAATGATGCGTGACATTAGCAATCTCGCTCCACGGCTGCTTCCGTTTTTGTCGCTGTACACTGATGCTCTGACGAGTGTTGGTACCAAGAAGCACTCCATGGGCGAACTCGAGGATTTGGTCAAGCTGTATACTGGTGGTATTGGCGTGAGCCCGGCCATGCGTCACTGGGGAGCTCTTGAACTCAGTTATGGTGCTAGCGCTCTTGATTCGAATCTCGATAAGATGTATGAGCTGCTCGAAGAGTTTGCGACTCAGCCCAAACTCGAGGACACTGCCAAACTCAAGCAGTTGCTCGATGGAAGCGCCGCCAACGTGACGAATGTGCTGTCTCAATCAGGACACCGTTATGCCGTGTCCCGAGCAGCTGCTGCCCTGAGTGACAATGCGCGGGTCAGTGAGCAATTGAGTGGTTTCCCCTACGTGAAGCTTGTTCAACGCCTTGCTCAACTCTCTGACAAGGAACTCGAGACTGAGCTCGTTCCTCACCTTGAACAGATCCATGCTCTTCCATGGGCGCTTAGAACAGTTGGTATCACTCGCACAGAACAGGCAGATCATTCGCCAAGCCTTGACAAGCTTCTTCGCGGCCTTAATCTTGATGCCCCTGCAAACAACGATTTGAAGACTATCCTCGATGGCCAAGCTCCTGTTGCTAGTAAGACTCATGTTGAACTGCCTTTCCAGGTGAGCCATGTTGGTGCTGCAGTACGCACTGGCGTCAAATACACCGATGCTGATGCTGCTGCTCTCCAAATTTTGGCGAGTCTCCTGAGCCACCACCACCTTCACACCGAAATCCGTGAAAAGGGTGGTGCCTACGGTGGCGGAGCGTCGTTTAACGCACTTAGTGGACTTTTGACCTACTATTCATACCGTGATCCTGCTCCTGCGAACTCTGTGCAGGTCATGCGCAATGCCGGAAAATGGGCCGCTCAGCGTGAGTGGACTGATCGCGACGTTGAGGAGGGATTGATCAGCCTGTTCCAGGGTATCGACAGTCCTATAAGTCCTCGCTCAGAGATCTCGACCTACCTGCTTGAGCTGCCTGACGAGCAGCGTCAAATCAGGCGGACAAACTTGCTTTCGGTGAAACCTGCTGATATCAAACGCGTTGCCGAGAAATACCTCGTTGGCGACCTGGGTGGTGTCTGTGTGATTGGACCGTCGGCTGTTGAGGAGGGCTGGGAGTCTGTTCAACTTTAAATAAACTGTACATACTAAAGATAAAACTTCTTCTTGTCCTTGTCCATGGCTGCACTGTGTTCCCAAGCGATCTCGTCGCGAATGCCCTTCTGGACACGACGAAGTCGCAGGGTGAATTGAGGACCCAGTTCCTGGAGACCTACACGTTCCTCGTTTCTAAACACATAGCGATGTCGTCTGAAGAAGATAAAATCACGCTGATTGTGCAATGTGACCACTTGTCTGCCCTGGAACTCGGGTTGTCTCGGGAACAGCGACTGGAACAGGCGTCCCACCGTTTTGCCCAATCTGGTGGTGAAGTTGTTCAAAATTAGTTCGGGAACGTGGTCAGTCGAGCGACCGTGTCCACGAAGGCTCTGGGGCATTACAAGACTCGACACACTGAAGTAGAAGGTGGGACCCTCTGGTAAGTGCACGACAGTGATTCCGTTGACGTTCTTTTTGTATTCATTGATAATGAACATGTCTGTGTAGCCTCTTTTAGTACACAACTTGGCCATATCAGCAATCTCGAATTGCGACTTGCGCTTGAAGAACTCGCTACCGGGCAGAATGTCTAGTAACAGCTCGGCGAATTCGTAGGCTTCCTTATGGGCGTTTTTGTTGGTGGTGATAAATATTTTGGGATCCTTTCCTCCTTCGAAGTACTGGTCGAACTCGTCTTCCTCAACCTCGGTACCAATTGTCTCATCGTAGACTCTCATACTCTCTATAGTTTTGGGTACGTTCTCTGCCAAACGCTGGGTTTTCAGTTCCGGTTCCTCAGCCTCCTGCTTTGCCCGGCGTCTTCGCTCATTGTGACGGGTCTTATTTGCCTCATGCTTAATTGTGGCCAGAAGCTTCGACCTGCGAGCTTTATTTTTGATTTTGGAGACCTGGTCTTTCGTGAGCGGCATCTTCGTGGGTCGCGATGTCTCTGGTTAGTGCGAAATATTTTTTTGGTGTTGATATAGTAATCACGTGCCAATCCGGAGACAATTTCAACAAAAGCCTGAACCGGCCCTGACTGGGTGTGTTTGCAGTATAAACTAGATAAAAAAAGATAGTTCTTTTTGGATATGAGAAAAAGTGGTCGAAATAGCGAGGCAATTGGTGGCGCCAATTGAAGTCCTATTTAGTGCTAGTTTTAGTGTCTAAGTACTATTTGGGTATACTCGGAACAAGAATGGCATTTCTGAACCCTTTTCCGCTACATTTCACTAACTCTTTGGAGCCTCTAATGGTCCACAAGAACCAAAACGTTATAGGCGCTACTGCGCGTGCTCAGCGTTTACATAAACGCTCAACCCCAATTCCCCGACCCAAACCGCGCCTTCTCCACTTTGTCCCCATAAACACAACTAGCGATTGAGCATGTTAGCGGTGAGGGGAGTCCGGCTTGCACGGTTTATATCAGTGGCATCGAATGCGAAACGGAGCGTCTCTCTGCAAACCAGCGGACCATGGGTGTTTCCCGATGAAATGGCCCAATCGCACGCAGATAAGCTCGAAATGACGCTCCGGAATTACCTGCCGGCACCTACAGCAGATTCTCGCTTCGAATTGAACAAGTCTGCAAAAATATTACCCCCTGGCTCGCATCTTGTCTTCTTTAATCACCTCGTCGACGAGACAGAGCTCTCCAAGGATGGTTATGATGGTCTCCAGGCCCCTCAAGGCGCTTACCCTGTCCGCAGATGGTATGGAGGAAGTGTCGAGTTCAACATCAACACACAACTCAAGCTGGATGAGCCAGCAGTCTGCGTTGAGCATCTCCAAGATGTGCGGACTACATCAACAAGTCATCGCGTCAACGTCACGTTGTCCAGATCTATGAAAAACGAGAGTGATAGCGAGTCCTGGGCAGTCAGGGAGCGTCGATCCATGTTCTACTTTGGTCAGGAGAGTCTGGGCCTACTCGAGTCCCAATTGTCCCGAAAGACTGAGCCCCATTATGTGCCCAGATACACGCATGCGTTCCGTCCGTCGAGAATCCTTTTGTTCAGGTACTCTGCGCTCAATTTCAACGCCCATCTTATCCACTACGACCCATTGTATTCTAAGGAGGTCGAGCGCCTCCCTGATGTCTGTGTTCAGGGCCCGCTTATGGTCACTCTCCTACTTCGGTGGATGGATGAGCATGTCCTGGCTGGATCGAATCGCCGGATCCAGGTTTTTGACTACCGGAATGTCGCTCCATTAATTGTGGATGAGGAAGCTTTGCTTTGTGCGACGCCAATTACCCAGGACTCATTCGAAGTATGGATTCAAACTGCTACTGGCAAATTGGTCTTATCCGGTACTATCGTCGTGTCATGAAATGTATCGGCTTAAGCGACATGCCGGATTTTTAATTTTATAGATTGGTGCCAGCTCTTTCTCTATCGATTGCCATTTCAAAAGCTTGGTAGGATCTTTGGGGTCCAAGTCAACAACATAAACATGAATTCCGTCCGCAGACCGCTCAAACATAACAGAGCAGTCTCTGAGCGACATGCACTTGACAAGCCGGCTTATGTCGGAACCATAGCATGACGTTTGTGTGCGTTTCTGTAAATCAAGTAGTGTCGGGACGAGATCAATTTCTTTAAGGAGGCTTGCACAGGCTTCAGCCGCTGTAAATTTTTCGTTCTGGAACAATTGCTCGAGATTTTCCAATTGAGCTAGATCGAGTGGACACCAGCCATGATGCTCGTGTCTTAGCATTCGTAGAGCACATGTTCTGCACTGGACTGCATCTTCAGGAGCATCGGGAGACTGGAGAAGCCATTTGGGTTTGAACTGACCCAGTAAATGGCCGGGTGGAGCGCCTATCCGATGCATAGCCAGAACGGGGCCACTTTCTGAGTTTTCTATCCGCAGCTCTGGCTGGTACTTTACAAGACCACCGGCAGTATCTTGCCAGCTGCGTAGGACGTCGTTTGGGTCCGTTCCCCGCTTCGAGACTCTGAGAGCAGACTGGGGATCATTTGGAGACACATACACAACGTTTGCCTTGCCCTCTCCAATAATCTCCCAGTCGGGGACGCGCATTTCTGCACAAGAGTGCTGAATATCACCACCTACAAGATAAATCAGGGACTGTGGAGTTGATATGCGTTTGAACTACATGTTTAAAATTAATAGTCGGAACCGCGGCTGAGAATCTCCTTTTTGGTCGGACGAAGCACAAAAGTGTGTTCATATTGCGCAGTGTAGCATCCTTTAGTATCCATAAGAGGCGGGTAGTCCTGGACAATGCCCGCCTTCACGAGGCTGTTAAGAGCGGGCATGTACCTGAAGTCGTCAACAATCTTATCGAGGTAGCGTCGGCACCAGGGAAGCGTGCCAAACGTCTTGTCAATTTTAGCCAAAAGCTGCTTAGCGCTCTGGAGTCGCAGAGTCGCGTGGGCATCGGCAATGCGTGCATAGTGAGAGCACTCACCCTGGCCAAGCACAAGACCACGGCCAGTACTTCCAAACGTTTCGCAGGCAAACAGTTCACCCTCCTCCATTTTAGTTTGGTCGCCATTGTCGATAATAGGCAGACTCTTACCGCCGTGGATGGTGTAGGGGTGGATGTTGTGGCCATTCAGGTTGCGAATGCACTTGACGGGGTAGGTCCGTCCATCGAGCTCAACTTCATAGGACTCCATAACTTCCTGCACAGCAGCACCAACATCGCAGAGTCTCACGTCAATTCCTGACTCTTTAAGTCCAGTGTTCGTAGCGTTTCTGACAGCGTCAAGAAGGGGGTCGTAGCGAGCGTTATCCGTCCACGTAAATGCGGAATCAATGATCCGTCCGTGCACTTGCACACCAAAGTCGACCTTCATCACGTCTCCAGTTTTAAGGGTGGTGGTGTCTCCACGGTTAGGAGTGTAGTGGGCGGCACAGTCGTTGATACTGAGTCCCGTGGGGAAGCCAGTACCTGCATCGAGCCAATCCTTACCCTCAGCGAGACTCTGCACCGAAGTCTCGATCATCTCAGCAATCTCAATGAGGGTCATGCCAGGCTTGATAACTTTTTGGGCGTATTGACGCACCTCACGGTGGATCTCGGCACCTTTTCGGAGATCATTGAGGAACTCAAAGTCGAACGCAGCCTCTCTTTCAATGGCTCGCTTTTCCTCGTCAGGCGTACGTTTGAGATTCGAGTAGGGCACGAGCTCGTCCTCTGGGTACTTTTGGCTAGGGAAGACTTTCGACAGTCCAACGCTTGGCGGTTCAGTCTGGGTCTTCTTCTTCTTTTTGTTGGACTTCTTCTTCTTTTTCTTCTTCTTTTCGGCGGTGCCGGCTCCAGCCTCGTGGGTCTCTACGGCGTCCTCGAACTCAGTGTCATTATCCGACGCCTCATCGGCGATCTTCAATTGATCCACTTTCGGATCCAACGACATTGTTGTTGACGAGTTAGAAGCAATTTGTATCCAAAGTGAATAAAAGGGACATTTGGCTGTGCTTATTGAGATGCTGCGCTCGCGATGAATAATTTGCCTGCAGGCCCGATGTTCTGTCGTTCTATTCGCTTGCTAACGCAGAGATTTATTTTAATGTGGTAGCGGGGGTGAGGGGATGGATTGACATTTGTGGGATGAATTTGAGTGGTGCAAATAAGGTTGGAGCGCGTTTTTTTTTTTTTTTTTGGGTGGTGATTGCGCGAGAACCCATGTCGATCATTCACGCTCGTTAGGGTCCATTGGGATAGTGACGCCGCTGGTCATTAATCGACCAAAAGCGTATCGCCAAACATTGTGTAGACTTTCGGCCTGGTTGTTCAGTAGCGTATACAAAGAAACGATCTTCTCGAGGGTTAGGGTCGCGAAGGCGCACCTCCACGAGTTTTTATGTACATCTAGGAGTCTACTTGAGCAAACGGTCAAAGGCAGGCATCAGCGTCTGCGCAAGAGCGAAACTGAACACAAGCTTGGGTCCCGTCGTCAGCAGCTTGGGCACCAATCCCTTGAAGAAGGACGTGAAGCCCTCGTTCTTGGCCATGTTCTTGAGAATCTTAAAGCCGGACTCGGGGTTTTCAAAGTTGCGGTTCTGGATACGCGTCTTAATGACGTCGAGCGGCGCCGACACAATTAGGGAGGCAGACGCACCAAACACACTGGCAACAATGTTCTGGTAGATGCTGGCATTACTGTAGTCCTTGAGTCCCAGAACGTACTCCTTCGCGAACGCGGAGCCGCCAAACAGGGCGAACGATCCGGGGGCATTACGGGCCGCAGTCCAGCCCCATCCACGGTAGAGGCCAAAGCCCTCGTCCTTGATGATCTTGAGGAACCCACGTCCGCGGAACGACTCGGGGTTCGTCTGACGCTTGATCTTGAGCACATCAAGCGGGAGCAGAAGCACCTCACCAATACCAATAAGAGATCCGGCAGTGGCACTGAGCATGGCCTTGCCCGTACGGGGGCCAAACACGTCGTCGAACACCTGGCTGTAGTGCGCCGTCAGGTAGTCCTTCGCAACCGGCTGGCCGCCGTACTTGTAGACGCGCTGGAGCACCTTGTAGCCGGCGGCATAGCCGAGGCCGGGGAAGAGGGAGAAGAAACGGGTGCCAAGACCCTTATCAGCCGTGGCCTTGAAGATGACCTGGTTGAGCTGGTGGGCACTGGTGATACGAGTGTTGTTGCTCATCAGGCGCTTCGAGATCGTGTCCACGGGGTGGAACACGAGCAGCTCGGCCATTGCCGCGGTGGCAGAGCCGAGGATACGGGCAGAGCCGCTCTGCTTCGAGTCAGCGACGATAGGGGCCATTGTGTGAGGAGTTTGGCGATAAGTCGAGCCTGCGAAATAATTATTATGGCTGGGACGAATCAGTCATCTTTTATTTAGTGCACATGTGGTGGTGCTGGGTTTGGCGTGGGCGTGACAAATCTGAAAAATATCAGATGGGGGAAAGCAACCTGTGCGACATTTTTCAGTGGCTACCCTTGCCCCAGACTGTAGTTGAAAGTGTAAAAGAAAATGATTTGTTTTTGGATGAACGTAAACTCTATATGTTTTTTTAGGTCGAATTACTCGTCATTCTTCGCGGCAAGGGCGCTGGTGATGCTCTTCCACACGCTGTCGGGCTTCTGCGTAGCGTCAATGCCCGTCCAGATACCCTTCTCCTTGTAGTAGCCCACAACCGGCTCCGTCTGCTTGTGGTAGGACTCGAGACGCTTCTTGAGGGCAGTCACGTTGTCGTCACTGCGCTGCACGAGATCGTCGCCAGTAATGTCGTCCTTCATCACAACGTTGCCAGCCTCGTCGCGAGCCTGGGGCGGGTTGAACTTCTTGTGGTAGCTGCGACCGCTGTCGGGGTGGACCCAGCGGCCCTCGATACGGCTCACAAGGTCGTCGTCGGGGATCTGGAGCTCGACAACGTCCTTGAGGGGCGTGTCGCGCTTCTCCAGCATGCCGTCGAGGGCCTTGGCCTGGGGAATGGTGCGGGGGAAGCCGTCGAGAATGAAGCCCTTGGAACATGCGGGCTTCTCGAGCTCGGACTTGATCATGCCCACCATGATGTCGTCGCTCACGAGCTCGCCACGGTCCATGATCTCCTTGGCCTGCTTGCCAAGGTCGGTTCCCTCGCGGATCTGCGCACGAAGCAGGTCGCCAGTCGCCAGGTGGCACGCGCAGAACTTCTCGACGAGGTTCGGCGCCTGCGTGCCCTTGCCGGCGCCGGGAGGACCGATGAGGATCATGCGGAGAGCAGCCTCGACGCTGGGCTCGATCTTGGGCTGGGTGGACTCGGACGCGGGCTCAGCAGGCGTCTCGGAAGTCTTTTCGGCGTGGGCCTTCTCGTAGGCCTCGGCGTCGAACCGCGTGGGCGGCTTGGGCAGCCGTGCACGCGCCTCTTTTCTGTCGGTAGCGTAGCTCTCAAAGCGTTCGCTGACGCCAAAGTAAGTCAAAATACCCATATTGGTTCTTTGTTTTTTCTTTTTTTAGTTCAGGTCAAAATGGGGGCGACAAGGAGACTCGGGAAACGTGTGGATCGAGTCGTGGACACAGACTTTCACGTTGGGTTGGGGAGTGTGTGAAGAAAAAGAAAAGGAAAAGGGTCCGATGGTTATTTTGGCATTTCAAAAAACCGCTTTGTAGTTGCATGGCCGACCTCGGGTGGACCGGTGTGCCAGCCATTAGCCCACCATCGCGGTGACGTCAGCTTCGGCTAATCATGCAGGACCAAACACCAACCGCTGGTGGCTTTTTGACCCAACCACCACTAACCAGCGGTGTTGCCGCGCGTTCACGCGCCCCGATAACACCCGTCCCTTGAATGCTGGGCTGAGTAATCTCACGTGGTATGGGGAACCGTGAACGCGAACTGGCAGCCTGTGGCAGACTATGGCAGACGCAGCCATGGCAGCAGTATACAATGTCGTAGGTGTATCTACATAGCTACCGCTAAAACAGAATATGATCCCCTCTAAAAAAAAGAACCAAAACACTTGTGCGGCTGCAGCCCCACAAGTACAATGTACGATGAGCCTTTCTACGCACGTGATACGAACCCCTAAACTAGATCTTCGCTGTCGACGCCTCGAGGGTCTGGGCGAGTTTCTCCGACCACTCCTCCGTCGTGAACGACGACGAAATGCTATTGTCAATAAGTCCCGAAATAACCACCGTGGGACTAACATGAATGCCGTTCTGTCGGCTCACCTTGACAAAGTACTTGACGTCGTTAATAACCGTGCTGCCCTTGTTCTTCGTGGCTGTGGTGTCAATGTCGAGTACCTGCAGCAGCTTCTTGCTGTCTACGCCAACATCAGCTGCAATTGAGGCCACCTCAGCTAAAATAGCCGTGCGACTCTTATCGAGAGTTGGTTCGTCGTAGAAGTTGCGAGACTGCGCAAACAGTTCCTTGGAGAACTGCCAGAACTTTGTCGGCTCAATCAGACCAACGGCAATGGCTGCTTCGTGGAGGTACGAGCCCTGGCCATGCCATGGCTGGAGCTGGTGCTGGAACACCCATTGGAACTTTCCCGGGTATTTCTCTTCGGCCGTTTTGGCAACATCGTCGTAGATCTTGTCGAAGATCTTCTTCGAAAACGGGCAGATGTAGTCCAGCCACACCTCGATTACGATAGGACCAGTCCCCAACACATGCGAAGCATAACGAGGCGAAACCATTGTACTAGTGCGGCGTTCGTTTACCGTAAAAGCGTAAGAGAGTGGGGAGGATTGCGATGTAGTTTAAGGCTGGGTGGCATAAGCGATTGGGAACGAGCTCCTGCGACGACGTGATATGGCACCACATCCACGTTGTACTTTAAACAAGGTGGGCAAAGATCGGTTCGCACCAACTGAACTAATTTCAACCAAAATGACAAAAAATAAGTAATTACGCTAACCATGTACAGAACTCAGCAGAAACTAAGGGAAGTCTATTCTTTGGGGGGCTCTGCCTTGACAGGATTGACGCTGCCAGGCTTGACGCGGTCCAAAATAGATAGCCCGCCGGCGAGCATGCCTCCAATATCGTTGAGTTGGGCAGGGACCACGACAGTGGTTCCCTCCTTGGCGAGCTTGCTGAAGGCCTCAATGTAACGATCCGCAAGCTGGAGCTTCACAGCCTCCTGGCCAGCCTCAGACGACGTGATGGCATTGGCCACAATCTTCAGTCCTTCGGCAGTCGCCTCGGCAGCCAAAACCGTCGTGGCCTTCTCACCCTCTGCACGGTTGATCTGCGCTTGTCTGTGGCCCTCAGACTCGAGAATCTCTGCGCGTTTCTGGCGCTCAGCACTCACCTGGCGATGCATGGCATCAAGGACATTGTCTGGGGGTCTGATGTCCTTGATCTCGTGTCGGAGACACCGGATTCCCCACTTGTCCGATGCATCATTGATTGCCTCAGTGATGTGCTGGTTGAGAATCTGGCGCTCACGGAGCACCTGCTGGAGCGTGAGCTGGCCAATCTCCGAACGCATCGTCGTCTGCGCAAGCTGAGAAATGGCGTATTGCGCGTCCTCAACGCCGTAACTCGCCTTGTACGCATCAAACACCTGCACGTAGAGCACGCCGTCGAGGTCCAGGGTGACATTATCGGCAGTGATGGCTGTTTGTCTGGGTACCTCAACAGCAACCTCCTTCATCGACTGGACGTAGCTGACCTTGTCGATAAACGGAACGAGGATATTAAGACCCGGCTGCAAGATTCGCGAAAACTTTCCCATGCGCTCCACAACCCACGCCTGCTGCTGGGGAACGAATCGCACCACAGTGTTCGCAGGCAACGATCTTCGCTGGAAGTACGTCATGGACTCCCCACCGGTCATCGACAGAGCACGTCGTGCGGACCATTGCGCGGAAACACCTCGTAAAAGTGCTTTCGGCACGGCCACTTGACCGCCCTGGGCAATCTTTGACGCCACCAACATTCTCGACTCAGGTCTGTGGACCCTTTCAAGTTATGGCGAGTGGGAAGATGTTGGTTCGTAATACCCAAGCGCGAGCGTCTCGATACTGCCACGTGACCTTGTTCGCGACATGTGACTGGTTGGGAGCATTGGCATGGCTACGCAGGCAGGTGCGACGAATATGCTGGAAAAACAAAGTAATGGCTCGTCCTGTTTTTAGGTAGATGGCCAAACTTCGACCAAAATTTTGAAATAGTAACATAGAAAAATGTAACGATACGAGAACTCATATAAATTGCGAGCGATGGCTACCTAACTGTACATGCGGTATCTAGTAATGCACTGGGTAGTCGGTATACCCGTGGGCCCCTCCGGTATAGAAAGTTGAACGGTCATAAGGCGTCAATGGAACATTGTGCTCGAGCTTGTCGACAATGTCTGGGTTTGCAATAAACTGTCTGCCAATAGCAACAAGCGTGCGGTCATCGTGCTCCTCGGCGAATTTAACCGCATAAGGAGCAATGTTTCCGGAACGAATGAAGATTCCACTCCAAATGTTTGGAATAAAATCGTTCAAGTAGTGCTCAACATGCTGCACACCGTCCTCACGCCAGTTGGCACGAGGTTCCAGTGCATGCACATAGGCAATCTCCTTACCCTCACGCTTGAGCTTCTCAATCTCGGCAACAATGTAACCCCACTGAGGAATTGGACTAATGCCGTAGTTGACATTACCAAACGATCCCCATGGTGCGAACCGAATACCAACCTTGGAGGGTCCAATTGCGTCGACGACAGCCCGTAGCACCTCTAAACTGAACCTCGCCCGGTTCTCAATAGAACCACCGTACTCATCAGTGCGCCGGTTCACGTTCTCATGCAAGAATTGGTCCAATAAGTACCCATTGGCGCTGTGGATCTCAACACCATCGGCACCAGCCTCAAGAGCGTTCTTGGCTGCTTGAACGTACCATCCAACATACTCCTTGATTTCGTCTTTGGTCAAAGCATGAGGGGTCCGATCGCGCTTCTCGAGCTCCTCCTTGCTCAGACCAAGTGCCCACGACGGAGGTGAGCCTTGGCCCTCAGTCAGTTTCACTGGAGATGATGATACAATCTGAATTCCTTCTTTGTCGGCAACAGCAGGATCGGCCTGGCGTCCAAGAGCCCATAATTGGACGTACACATATGATCCTTGGTCGTGAATAGCCTTGAATATAGGTTTCCAGGCGTCAACCTGTTCCTTACTCCAGATTCCGGGGGCTCCATCCAATCCGCCAGCCTGGGGAGAAATGAACGTTCCTTCAGTGACTATCAAGGTTCCAGGACGCTGAGCACGCTGCTTGTAGTACTCAAGGGCCAGAGGAGTATCAGGAACATGGTTGATAGCGCGTAGGCGGGTCAGTGGAGCATACACAACACGATGTTGGAGCTTCAGGTCACCAACCTTTACACCAGTGAATAGTTTCTTCGCCATGCTTTACGTCCAACGAACACTGTCCTTCCAAATGACCGAACAGTATCCTTTTATATGTTTTGGCAACAGACAGTTAACAACTGTCATCTATCGTCATCCTGATGCATCATTTATAAGAGCCGCTGACCGTTAAGTTAAGTTCGCAAATGGGCGATGAGAGACGTAGGCGGGTGATTACATTAAGCCTTAGCCGACGCAGATCGACGTCTCGGAGCCAACGCAGTGACTAAAAAGATCGTGTTTGTAGGCGGCGCCTGTTTTCGTATAGCACGTTGACCAATAATTAGTATTATTCCCGCTCATACGTTGAACTTTCTTAGCTTGCTACAAAGCCCCCACCGTTATGTCAGTCCTTATTTAATTTCGGACTAACCCTGACCAAGCATGCAGGCGATCTGCACGAAAGCCCAACGTCAGGACGATGACGCAAATCGGCGTGATCGCGGCGATAAGCGAGCCCCGCTGTATTAAGGTCATCGTGGAACGACCACAGGTTTGCAAAGTGGTAAAAGAATGAAATGTATAGAGAAAAATATGTAAAAAAAAAAAAACTAGCCAGTCATGCAATTGAAAAAGCACTACACCGCCGTAGGATAATCGGTGTAGCCAGCGGCTCCAGGAGTGTAGAAAGTAGAGCGGTCGTACTTGTTTAGTTCGGCACCCTTTTCAAGCTTGTCGACAACATCAGGGTTGGAAATGAAGTACCGGCCGATTGCAATCAAGGTCTGATCATCCGTCTCAGCGAACTCAACAGCGTTACTGGTCAAGTTTCCACTGCGGATAACTGGACCGCTCCAGATTTGGCCGACAAATGAGTTGAGCTGGAATGGGACCTCAGGAGCAAAAGTGTCATCGGCAAGATCAAGACGGGGCTCAATGATGTGGATGTATGCGATTCCCTTGCCCTTCTTCCTTTGAGCCTCCAGCTCATTCACGATATAGCTAAATTGGGGTACGGGGCTTCCGTCGAAGCTAACATTTCCAAAATCGCTCCAGGGAGACAGACGGAGACCAACCTTGCTCGGCCCAATAGCATCACTGAGAGCTTCTACAAGCTCCAGAACAAACCGCGCATTGTTCTCGATCGAGCCTCCATACTCATCGGTGCGAGTGTTGGAGTTGGGATGCAGGAACTGATCAACGATGAAACCATTGGCTCCATGAATCTCAATGCCATCTGCTCCAGCAGCAATCGCATTCTTCGCAGCTTGAACAAACCATCCAATGTACTCTTTGATTTCGTCCTTGGTCAAAGCATGGGGAACAATATCACGCTGGTCAATCTCCTCTGCCGACAATCCCTGAGCCCAGTAAGGTGGGGGACCGTCGTTGTCGCTAATTCTCACAGGCGACGGAGCAGTGACCCTAATTCTCTCAGCCGCGACAACATCGGGGAATGCCTGGCGACCCAAGCCCCACAGTTGAATGAAAAGGTGCGAGCCCTTTTCGTGAACTGCCTTGACCACTTCCGACCAAGCGTTGATTTGCTCCTCGTTGTAGAGTCCAGGAACATTTGCCATACCTCCAGCTTGAGCGTGAACGAACGTAGCCTCCGTGATCAGAAGCGTTCCAGGTCTCTGGGCTCTCTGGCCGTAGAACTCACTCACAAGAGCAGCATCGGGAACATGATCAGGAGCACGAAGACGGGTCATTGGCGCCATGACGACGCGGTGCTTAAGCTCGAGGTCACCTACCTGGATTCCTGTAAATAGTTTCTTTGTCATTGTTGTAGTACTTAACGCTAGTTGTTAGATGCTCCAAATTCCTTTCGAAACCCTCTTCCTTTATAGTTTCTTGGAGCCACACCATCCGTGGACGCCTCCTACACCGTGACCAACATCTTGTGTACACTGACGAGTGCCAAGAGCCTCAAACACTTGGTCACTTACAAAGTTTGAACGGGATCCCGAACTTGCATCTGTCACTAGCACGCAATTCGATCGTCTCGATACAGTCGTTACTGCATGCCCCAGGATTTGGCGATCTCGCTTAACTTTGGTACGCGAACTCTTTGCGAGAACTTAATTTTTGACGTTTTATTTCTACAACGCTAAACAACTCCCTTCTCCACAGGTGACTTTAGTTTACTCTGATACGTTTCTGAGGCGACTGCGTCTTCCTGAAACCCCTACCCCATTACCTTAACGACCCCATTTAGGGGTAGGGTGATTACGAGTCTCGTAACCGTTGTCGACGCCGATCCTCTAATTCGGGGATGACCTGCAGTAAATCTGTGTCTATTTTTTTTTTTTTCTGTTAGTTTCTCCTGTCCTCAAAAGCAGAACCTGATGAGCTTGCTCAAAGAGCTGCTCAGACCTGTTTTCGCGTATAGCGTAGTTGAAGTAGCCTGTTTAAGATCCCCTCCTGCGTAGCTTGGGACGCTAGACAGAAAGCCAATTCATAGATACGCGTCTCTACACGTGAATGAGGCTTAGAGCCAAACTGTATGGGCATGCATCGAGCCAGGCAGGGTGCTTCCAAGGAATTCCGATGGGTAAGGGTGAGAGGTGTTTGGCAAGGGGTATGAGATGATGATTTAATGTCAGCCACCCAGGAGGAGTCTCCTTGTTCGTGCGGGAACGCTTCTCTTTTGGGAATCAGGAGCGATCCGGAGCCTACGATTCAAGGTTTAGGGATCAACGAGTTTGTTATCGTTGATAATATCGTCTCTAACTGGTTAGTGATGCTCAATGCGCTGTGTTATCTTAGTGCGAATTGACGTGCGCAGCTAATAAACTTAAGTATCTAAGCGGAATCAGGAGTCGTCCATTTCATCGCTCTACCCTAGGTCGGAAGTGAGCTCGTTGTCGTGATATCCACGAGAAATTCCTGCTTTACACTCGGACCCCGCAATGGTGGTGCACCTTACCTGCAATCTTACGTGTTGGGTACATAACATTACAAACCGTGCAGGACGACGTGGGGCCATGTCAGGAAAAACTAGGGATCGCCAACGTCGTCGAGGATAGACGAGTTAAGCGATCAGAATAAAATTCCATGTCCCAGGAGTGCCATCAAGACAAAACTGTGGCGCATAGTCCGGGCGTTTAGGCTCGAATATCACGCAGTGACGTCTGCCCCGTCTCTGTGGCCTGAACCCACTAATGAAACGTGACTGTATAATAATAAATTCTGTCCTACTACATATATCGGCTGTTATGGTTGCTAGTGCAACTACAGACTCCCCGTCTATTTGGAACCCTCGGGGTAGTCAGTGTATCCCTTCGGTCCAGAGGTGTAGAAGGTCGAACGGTCGTAATCGGTCAGTTCAGTGCCATTCTCGAGCTTGTCCACCAAGTCCGGGTTTGAGATAAAGTAGCGACCGGCAGCAAATAGGGTGCGCTCAGGATACCGTTCTGCGAGTTCGACAGCGTTAGGTACCAGTCCTCCATTGCGAATGATGGTTCCGGTCCAAATCTGTCCAAAGAAGTCGTTCAGCTCGTGGGGAATAGGACCTTGTGCATCAGTGCTGAGATCAAGACGAGGCTCAATGATGTGAATATATGCGAGTTCCTTGCCGTTCTTTTTCATGATTTCAATCTGATCGGCCAAGTAGCTGTACTGCGGAACGGGGCTATTTTCGAAATGGACATTGCCAAAGTCTGACCATGGCGAGAACCGGATGCCAACCTTTTTAGACCCAATTGCGTCGGTAACAGCGTCTAGTACCTCCAAAGTGAATCGGGCCCGGTTTTCAATAGAACCACCATACTCGTCAGTGCGCTGGTTCGTGTTGGGATGCAGGAATTCATCCAACAAGTAGCCGTTCGCACCGTGTATCTCAACGCCATCGGCGCCTGCCTCCACGGCATTCTTGGCAGCCTTTGCGTACCACTGGACATATTCCTTGATCTCGGACTTGGTCAATTCGTGAGGAACTGGGTCAAGCTTTGCAATTTCCTCAGGAGTCTTTCCATATGCCCAGATTGGAGGGCTGCCCTTACTTTCAGTGTACTTGATAGGTGACGGTGCGACAACTGGCCAACCTTCAGCCTGGGCCACGAACGGAATAGCCGAACGTCCCATCGCCCATAACTGTACAAATACAAACGACTTTTGATCGTGGATAGTTTTGAAAATTGGCTTCCAGGCCTCAATCTGCTCTTTGCTCCAAATCCCCGGCGCATCTGCCATTCCTCCCGCATGGGGGTGTATATATGTTGCTTCAGTGATCACCAAAGTACCGGGACGCTGGGACCGTTGACGGTAATACTCGCGAACGAGCTGAACATCGGGAATGTGTCCTGGAGAGCGGAGACGAGTAAGTGGGGCTAGCACCACACGGTGTTGGGGCTCAATGTCTCCAACGAGGATCTTTGAGAATAGTGTCGGCATCGATCGGTACTACATCCCACTCTGGGTCCTCGGGGGCCTTTTAAGGCCACCCGCTTATGCGGTCTGTGAGAGAGGTGTGATAACCTCATCGTCTTGATCAGCACCCGAAAATGACAAACAGTACAAATGATCAGCGCTGCATGACAAAAGATGCACGGAATTAGGGTCGGCTGCAGATATGCATCATGCAACGTGATCGATGGTTATCGGGGATAAAATTTCGTGGTATCACCATGAAATAACCTCGGTAAATTTGGAGTTATCCTTGGTTACACCGTCGTCGTGTTATAGAGGCCGTATTAAAGTCCAAAACAGAAACTAAGAAGACATATTCGGATTGTTACGTTGCATTACCTCGTTACTATATATCTATCCTAGCGAGGATGGGCCACTTCGGCACTAGGCTCAAAGGCAGCCGGAGCGACCTTGGAGTGTTGAACACTGGCGGGAGTGGTCGACTGGAACGTCGTGTGGGCCAATCCGAAACTCAACAGGTAATTGAGTCCGTTGCTGTACTCCTCTTCCTGACGCTTCGTATCCCAGTTGAGCTCCTGGGCCATGACCTGGATAACGCTGGGCAAAGCCTCCTTGGCAGCCTGGACGTCGAGGAATGCAAGACGCGTACGGCGGGCAAGAACGTCCATCGCAGTACGGGCATACTCATGTCTGACGGCATAGATGACTTCGCCATCAAGGAATGGGTACAATGGCGACAAGCGGGCGTTACGCTGGAGCACGCTGCCGTTCGCATCTAGCACGGTAGGAGTGCACAAACGAGCAACATCAAACGCACGAGTACCGTAGTTCTCGCTCAGGTGGCGGGCAGAGTTGGGCTCAACGCCAAACTCGCGGATAAGGTCAATGTACATGAGGGGCGACCAGCCGGCACCGCCAACGAGCTTGAAATCGGGGTTGTGGGTGATACAGGGTCCAGCCTTGAGGTTGAAGTGGTCGACAACGGTGTTGACGGTCTCCTCGGCCATTTCGCGGAAAGTGGTCCACTTACCACCAGCGATCGTCACGAGTCCAGAGTCGGAGATGTGCACAGTGTGGCTGCGCACAACGTTCTGAGTGTTAGCGGCGTGGGGGTCACGCACAAGGGGACGGATTCCGGACCACGCGCTGCGCACGTCGTCACGGCTGATCTCGAGCTGGCCGTCGATGTAGTGACGGACCTCGTTGAGAACAAAGTCAATTTCCTCCTCGGTGGGCACAGGGTTCGAGACCACCTTGCATGGCTTGTCGGTGGTACCGGCAAGAACAGATCCCTGCCACGGAAGGAAGAAAATCACACGTCCGTCGCTGGTGGCAGCATCAAGCAGTCCCATGGACTTGGGCGCATACCATCCGGGCAACACAACGTGCACACCGCTGGAGGCGATCTCAATGTCCTGGGCCTGCTGGTCGTCCATCTTACGGATCGAGTCCGTGAAGGGACCAGTGGCATTAACCACGCTCTTGGCCTTGATGGTGAACGGCTTCGAGTCGCGAGCCTCCTTGTCCACCACCTCAGCACCGGTCACTTTGCCGTCCTTGTCCTTGACAAGGCTCAATACTTCAACGTAGTTGAGAACGTCCGCACCCTTGCCAATGGCTGACACGGCCAAACTCGCGTTCGTACGCGAGTCGTTCTGGCTGCCGTCAAAGTACACAATTGCACCCTTGAGCTCGCTGTCATTAAGCATGGGGAACAGCTGGAGGGCACGGGTGCGTGTGAGCATGTAGGAGGAGTCCAAGTTCGCCTTGCCGGCAATCATGTCGTAGGCCTTGACACCAATGTAGTAGTAGGGCAATTGCCACCATTTGTAGACAGGAATCATAATCGGCAGCGGGAACGACAGGTGGGGGGCCATGTCAATGAACCGCTTACGCTCCGCAAGCGCCTCGCGAACAAGCTTGTACTGGCCATAGTCAGCCTGCCAGAACGCCTTCTCAAGGTAGCGCACACCGCCGTGTACGAGCTTTGTACTACGCGAACTCGTCTCAGACGCAAAGTCGGCGCGTTCAACGAGAGCCACCTTGAGTTTACGCGTCACAGCGTCGAGGGCGACACCGGTACCAGTCGCACCACCGCCAATGACGAGCACGTCGTACTCCTTGCCGGACCGGATGCTCTGCATGATCTCGTCACGCGTACGAGGAGCCTCGACGGGAGACGGAATGACCGTGTGGTGTGGCACGTTGTAGCGCTTGTCTGCCTTGCGATCGTCGTAGATGAGGAAGCTGCCGATCGCGAGACCGGCAATGCCGGCGGGAAGCACGACCCGTTTGGCCAGCTTCAACATGGCTGTCGTATTGCTAAAGTCCCAATTGGAAACTGGTTGGAGGGAAAAATGAAATCACGTCCCGGTTTGCGCGTTTTAGCAGCAGCAGGGCGGGAGCTTTTTGGGGTACACCTGAAAAAGCCAAAGGATATGGAAAATGACAGGCTTTAGTTGTCGCCAGGCAGTTTTCCACTTCTTGTCAACTCTTTGGCAAAAAGTGTGATGGTCACTCCGCTTGGAACAACCTCCGGCACGATGTGGAGTGAAAAAAGAGGGAGATGACGGTATTCGGGGAGACGTCCGGGACCTGAAGGCAAATTACACATCGCCCTACAGATATATATCTCAGCTTATTCTGACTCACTCAGTATGTAACTTTGCTTATTTTTGGAAACTCTCCAGCCATTAAACTGGGAGATAAGCTGGGGTCGTCCTTTGGTTGGTCCCAGTTGGTCCCAAGTGTTCCCAGGAGGCCATACAACCCGCCTCATTAGGGCACATTCCCCCTGGGCTGCACCAACCCTGCCCATGGGGTGAGCTAGCACTCCCCGCTTGATCGGAAAAATGGTGGAGGCTGCAGCTGATTGGCCGCGTCCGTAGCCCGAAACAAACGCGGCAAATTTTTCACCACAGTTTCTTTAGTGGCTATCTCGGCTTCTGATTTGGTTGTTGTCTACCGGCTCCCCTCAACGACATCGACGGTTGTTGGCCGGTATTGTAGCGGTCACTTTTTTTTTGACACCGATTACAGCCCTCCCGCCACGTGCACATGTCACGGAAGCCGCTTAGCATGATCCGGAGAGATCCGGGGGAGGAGTCACACTGGTGTTCCTTATGTAACTGGCAGGTACAACCGAGGTAAGGCTGTGATCACATGCAACTGGTTCACCGCAGACCGAGAGTTGAAAGATAAATATCTAGTAAAATTAAAGCTTCGGCGGGTCCAGGACCCTCCGTTTGACCATATCGTGGCTTCCAGCAACAAGTATGCGTCCCTCGATGTTGGTGATGGTTGCAGACACGTAGGCGTTACTCTTTGTATTGCTGTAGAGTCGGCACTTGACAAGGATATCTGTCTCCAATGGAACAGCCTGGATGTTTTCCGACTCCATAGCACGCGTGTGTCCGAGATCATTGGCCCATGCCTCGAGCTCTTTGGGGCCACATTCGCCGTTTGGCCAGTACTTGGCATCAGCTGCAAGCGCTATCCAGGTGAAAATAGTGAGCATTGAAGCGCACGCGCCACCGTGTACCATTCCCATGGCGTTGCGGAGCTTGTCCTTTGTGTGAACCTTGAACACAACCGTCCGAACGTGGTCCGACTCCGCATCAACGCTAACCACGCTCGACTCGGCGTAGATGTCCTGGAGGAAGACCGAGCCTCCACGGAGATAGCGCTCGGCGAGATAGTCGTGGGCCTTTTCGACAATGTCTTTTGAAGCCAATGCAGGGGCTGGAGATGCCGCGACGCCACTCATGATAGTTACAGTGAAGAAGCAGTTGGTGTTCCCCTCTTGACTGTGCTTAATCACCTCCAGGTTTTGAAAGCATCGCGATAAGGCGTGCTCGAGATGAGGTCGGAAATTTTTTTTTAAACTTAGGCGAATATTGCGCCTGTCGCCAGAATTTAGATAGGCGTAGTTGATGAGTTCGGGGCGAATGCCGCACAGGCTGTGGCTCGTAACACGTTCGTCCTTGGCTGTCTGGTTTGTACGCTCCAACATTTAGTTAGTTTTGTACGCTATAACAGTGGTCTGCTATAGGCTAATCGACAAGTTTGGACATAGCAACAGACCCTAGAGTCTCTTATCGGGTTTAACTGCATTTCTGTAGCGGATCCCAAAAGTAAGTCTGGAATGGGACGTCATGTTTTTGGGTCTAGAAAGCCTCTGACAATAATTCGGTTGTTTTGGCAGTTTCAAAAGATGTCAAAGAGGCGAAAGAATGCCTTCTTTTCCAAAACGGCTATCGTTGACACCTTCTCCTAATTGGAGGACTGGCCAACCAGACGATCGTGATTGCACGTCCCAGACGCTAAAAGTGCGATACGAACCCTTCCAAAGTTGTTTGAGGTGATGTCTGCTCGACATGGATAGTTGGCAGCGCTTTGCCGAAGCAATCGCAAATCTCGTTTTTGGTCGTCAACTCGTAACAGGCATACTGTTTACACGCAGACTGTTTGCAGGAGATCTTCGCAATCACAGATATGCCGAGGCGTATGCAAAGTCGAGATTAAGAGTCTCGGCGAGTCGATCTACATCCCCAAAACTCAGCCATCACCAAGCCCCGCGGCCATCTCCGCGTTCTGAGCGCATTATCGTACATCAAACAGATCTCTGTTCAGCCTATCTTGGCTCGATTAGTGCCAGACTCATTACCATAAAATTGAGGCTGGCAAGACTTGATCGCTAGTTCGTAGAAACCAGAATCATCGAGCTGTGACCGCAAATACCGGCTCAGAAAAATGTTTCCACAAAAAGGAATCGTCCCCAAAACGTGGGGAAGCCAGGGGTACACAACAAATTTTGGAGGCAGCTGCGTATGCCGAAATCGCACAGTGATCGGCAGCGTCTCCTAGAATAGCATTTTACCCCAAGAGCTGCTGATCGTCGGCACATGGCAAACGCCGAGGAAAAAGTTTTACGCCGATCTTTGCCACCCAGACGGACAATTGCAGAAGGGGAGGCTGTAGTAGGGCAATTTTGACGAGCAAACCCTGGGCCGTCTCCGAGTTCTCCCTGTACTATGTCGCTTTTGCATTCTGGCCAATAGCGCTACAACGCACCTGAATGCGACGGTACGTCACGTGAAAGTGCGTGCCACTGCGTCTGCGTGTGCGTCGGCGTCGAGCATGCAGGCAAACACCGCCGCCGACCATGGACATGTGATTTTTTTGCACCCTGTACTTGGACTCAACCCTACTGCACCCACAAACGTCGGTTATGTAGGCTTATGAATAAAAGATCCTGCATGGCCGTCGGCGTTTGGGGTCAGCTTCAGCCGGGGAATACAGGATTTGGTTTTGGTTTTGGTAGTGTTTTTGGAGAGAGAATTGTTTTTTAGTGTCCGCAGTCGGTATACATGGCACCTGTGTCTAAAAAGTTTCTAGTTATAGCGTCTGCAGTCGCCAATAGATCGCCGTGACGCGTTGCCTTGGGAGGTAGGTCGTAGCCGCACAGCCCCTGGAGATTCGAATCAGGAAAGTCTAGGCGCTCCCTCGGTCAGCTATCGTCGCGACGGTCGTCGGCCAGTATCGTATGGGGTCTCGAGCGGTTTCCGGAAGAAATAGGCTGGTGACCGGTGGGACCGGTGGGGGTTGCAGGATTTTGCGGGCGTTTTTTTCTTAACACCCATGGCGGCAAATAAGGGGGGCCAGGGCCCTCACGCCAGGGGGACGACCAAGAGGAACGGCCATTTTTTACCCCACTTTTGATCGCTCGGCTGGTTTCAGGATTACGTCGGGGTGTGGCTGTTTAGCTCGGAATAGTGTAGATCATCATCCGCAGCATATGCAGGAAGGACTATAACCACTCGCTTAGATCGGTATTTCTAATCTGCGGATACTATTAATCTCTAGGGGGGCTGCGTCTGAGGCGCAGGCACGATCCTCGTGTTGTTGTGTGTGGTTTGGTAGGTTTTTTTAGTTTCGCGGTGATTTTAGGGCGTTGCGTTGCCTGGTTTCGTTCGGGTACCCTTATGCATGGAATGTTCGGTACAAGGGCGTATTGCCCAGCTCGGTTGTACTGGGTTGTTATGTAAAAACAAACAGTTGTCTGCGACGCGTCACCTGACGTACACCTGGGAGTAGGCGAATGCAGGTGTGGCTGTGCAAATTGGGTGTATGCGACGCAGGTTAGTTATGCGGGCCCCGGTCATGGAACATAAACCAAACCACAAAACCGCAAAGGGCCGATGTCGATTAGATGTCGATTAGATGTCGATGGGTGCATCGCGTGTTCGTTGCCAGACTGGGGTTCACGAACCTCGCGATTGGACCAGTGAAGGTGGACTAACCGAGCCAGGGTCAGGGAATTAGTGTGTCGCTAAAAAAAAAATGGTGTGGTGGTCCCGAGTAGGGCGCCATGGAACCCCAGGTTAGGCACTGATAGTGCATGACGAAACGGGAACCGCATAACGAGGGTTATGAGGGGAAAAGCTGGCAAATCACGTCAATGAGCGGAATCTCCCGCGGCTGATTTATATCGCGAAACCATATAAATTTGAGGTGTAGTCGCACTAATTATTTTGTAGTTGGTGGTGGGGGTGCCCAATCACCCCGGATGGTAGTGTGAGCCCTCCGCGCCGAGCCGAGCGGTTTGCGTCTGTGGTTTGGGCTACCGGTCTCGGTTTCCCTTTGGATATTCATCTTTGGGCATCTTTGGCGGTCCTCGGTGGTACTCCGAGCCTGCAAGTTTGCATCGTGCATGGTTTTGGGCATGCAGCTGTACGTCCATGAGTCATCTGACACCCTGCCCTAGCACCTTCCCTGAGCTATGGGTTTTTTTGCAAACCCTGCTTCCACCGTAGCGTGTCCTGGGATCAATTACCAACCCTTTATATCGAAGGGGAGGCCCTTCGTTTTGCTGTTTTGCAGAGGTGTATCCGAAGTCGAGTCGTTGTTGCTCGGGGGCATTGAACTGGAACTGGAACTGGAACCCCGTAGAGATGACCGGCGATGTGCATGTTTCGGCTGGTCCGAGCGTGACGCCTTGTACCAATGGGTCCGTCGGCGGACTCCTCCAGGGCCAGCATCTCGACCCATCTCACAATGCCCAGTCTTTGAACCAGTCTCAAAATGGTCTCTCCCAGCAGGGTGTTTCCCAGCTCCCTCAGCATCCGCATCCGCATCAGCATCACCAGCATCCGCATCAGCATCCGCATCAGCATGCTCAGATGGCGCCAAACTCCCAGCTGGCGCAGATTCCTCAGATGGCCCCGCATACGCACAACTCCCAGCTGAGCCAGAACCAAAGTCAGAGCCAACAGCCCTCCCAGCTTAATGGCAGCTCCCAGCTCAATGGCAGCTCCCAGCTCAATGGCAGCTCCCAGCTCAATGGCCCCTCCCAGCTCAATGGCCCCTCCCAGCTCCATGGCAGCCACAACCACAACCACAACCACGACCTCAACCACAACCACAACCACAACCACTTCCAACCTGCCTCCCCC
>JAKIRV010000033.1:0-96708 GCA_022577725.1 Wickerhamiella dianesei | reverse complement strand
GACTAGCTCATGCTAATGACAAACGTGTGCATGGATTACAAGGGCCCAAGCTGGGAAAAATAGGAGAAAATGGACGACCCGCCAGGCAAATGAATCATTTTCGCGGCCATTTCCAGCCATCAGCCGGCCATCAGCCTCGGCCACATGATCTCCCAAGCTACTTTTTAGCCATCCAGGTGCCACCGAAATCCCAAAAATGCTGCCGAAAGGTTAATGATCGGCATGGCGCCACAAAAAAAAAAGAGAGGGAAAAAAAAAAAAAAGTAAAAGCGTGCGACAAAATTTTCTCTCGTCGAGATGTCGATCGATTTTAATTAATTCGACTCTAAATAGCGCCTCCTTGTTATGCGGTCAGGTAATTCGTCGTGACAGCTACAGGTCTGATAATTTCTAAATTTTTTGCTGCAACCGCCATGAAAGGGAGTGCCTCCTGCGTAAATTGCCTTGGCGAGATCGTGTAACGCGTTTTGCCGCTCTTGCCACGTATTTCCCTGCCACTCTTCTCCCAACACGGTCACAGAAGCGCCCATTAACTAAAAAGTTACGCAACTGTTTGCGCGCATACCTTCCCCCAAAGTTCAATTGCTGGGAGAGCCTCTGCTAAGCCATGGTAGCTTAGGGATACGCGGAAACAGTGCTCTCCCCAGCCAATCTTATCGCCCTGCACCTCAAAGTGCTTGCCGGGCGCAAGTACGACCCCGTGTTTTCTGCACTCTGCAGTGATGCTGTCAACGTTATATTGCGGGGGCAGTTTCAGCCAGAAGAAGTACCCACCGTTGCCGCCCTCGATCTTTGTTCCTTTGGGCAGATATTTCTCCAGCGCGTGTCGGTAGGCGGTGGCACGTTCTCCGTAGGTTTTGTTAAGGTTAGCAATAATTTTGTCTGCTTCGCCAGTCTCAATGAGTTCCTGGACCACAAATGTCGACAATTGAGCCGGGGTTCCGCCTGAAACATTCGCACCGCTCTGACTCAAGTAGTAACCCAGTTCCGGAGTAGCCGCTACCTGCCAGCCGACGCGTAGTCCCGGACCCAGGTACTTGGACATTGTAAAGTTCGCAATGACGTTTCCGTACGAGCCTTCAGGCAAGGACTCGCGATCGAGGGTTACGAGTAGGGGCAGTTTCTCGTCACCACCGTAATCCAGCAGGTTGTACACTTCGTCGCACAATAACAAGACATTGTACTGACGGGCAATTGCCAAAAGACGATGACGCTCGGCCAATGTCAGAGTGTATCCACCAGGGTTACTGAATGTCGGGACGAGGTAGAGCACGTATCTGAATTTGAGTTTTTCAGGGTGGTCCACAGGACCCAGTTTCTGTAGTTGGCGCTCGAATCCATCGAGATCCAGTCCTTTTTGCGGGTCCTCAACCACAGCAAACGCCTCACTGAACCCAGCGTCCTCGAGAATGTTGTTGATGAGGAAATACGTTGGACTCACTGCGAACGCTGCTTTGGTGTAGTCTTTCGGACAGCACTGGACGAGAGCAGTCGCAGCTCCAAAACTGGCACCATTGGTTAGGTTGAGGCACCCAGCAGAAGCATTATCACCCAGTCGTTCGTTCGTCCATTTCGCAAGTGTCTCGCGGACAGCGAGTGCACCTTCGTCAGAGCCATAGGTCAACGGGTGTCGCGTAGTCTCGTCATCGTCCGTGTCGCGAGAGGTCGAGAGTACTGCCGCCGTAGCCTCAGCTACTTCCTTCGAAGGCAGCAGCGAGTTACTCGGGTGGCCCCGAAAGAATGTAACGACCATGGCGGGGCACGGCTGAACTGATAAGTTTTGACTGGTGGTCCTGGTTGACTATCGCCCCGTTGATGACATGTCACGTGAGAAGATTAGCGAGGCAGATCAGCGAAGGCAGATCAGCGAAGGTAGTATTTAAACTAGTTAATTAATTGCCGACTCGATTCGTCCCTTGCTTCTCCGGGCGGCATCAATCACCTTCCGGGTAGGAAGTTCGGCTGCAATACCCCGGAGAAGTTCGCTGTCGCCATGCATTTCGGCGATTTTGATGAGCCAGAGGTACGATTCCTCGTTCAAGTGGACGGGAGATGCACCCGACCGGCCGGTTTTGAATAGGTGTAGTGCCTTTGCCGGCATATTCTGGTTGACGAGGTGTGCTAACAACAAGTTCAAAAATAGCGTGGCCACGTCCTTGTGGGCAGACGTATCTGCGCACATTTCAATAAAAATACCCTCGACATAGTCATAGTTTTTCGGCGACGAAAGTGCAGCCACGAATTTCGGTAGGTTTCGCGATCCCACACGCGTAACGCCTTCGCGCAGTCTCACCAAATAGCGGCACGCAGCTCTGAGACTCGTCGCGTCAGGGTCCTTCTTTAGTGACGAAACTGCTGCTGCTTCAACAAGACACGTAAACAACCGCATCGACATATCGTGAGACGTATCCGAGTCGAGTCCTAGTGAACGTTGACGTCGCCGCATGCGCAGTGCCGCCCATTGGGCCATGGGCAGGGATCCGTTCTTGGCGGCGATCTCGGCCATTCGCATATAGCTGAAATCGTCCAAAACAACGTATCCGGGAATACACGCCTCCTTGTGGATCCATTGGAGCGCTTCAAAGTGTTCTGCCTGCAGAACCACCGACAGAAGCAGACCCCAGGTTCGCGCATAAAGGTTCGTGTGGGTTTTCTGGATGAGTTGCGCGACTTCCCACGCGAGTTGCGCATCACCCTGGTACTTGGATCCAATCAGGAGCGACTCGAGCACGTCGTAGTCGAGGGTTACGCGACCAGCGTTCTGCAGTTGCACGTCTCTCAACAGCGCCAGCGCTGCCTCCATGTCGTTCTGGTGTATATACAGGCACATGAGCTGCTGCAACCGCTGCCGGATCTGTCTGGGACCAGCCAGCGGAACCAATTCGGCAAACAGGTGCGTATACAGCGGGTTATGGCTGTGGGCGATCTGCGTGTGGAACTCGGCGACAGACTCGTTGAACGCCGCCGCGTCGTCATTTTTCGCCAGTTCGACGATCTTGTCGTAGTGCGGAAACGTTTCATGCGACGAAAACCAGCGTCTGCCACGAGTGCACCGCGCTGCACCACCGAGTACCCGTCTCATTTCATTATCCCGCTAACAGGAGGAGAGTGTCAGCTGACTTTGCAGGTGAAAAATCACCAGTTGTGACATTGGCTGAAAAACTCGTTCCCAACCACACCACACCTGCATAATAATGTTCCGCGTTGGGTTGATGAGCACGGGTCTCCGTGCGCGGCCACGTGCGATGGCGTTGGGCGCAAGAATACCCCTGGCGCAGATGGTTCCGCTCGGAGGCGTCCGATTCAAGTCTGACGCGACGGAAATCACCACTGAGATTGGAAAACTCGGTAGCGGCGTCGCTGACCAGGCGTCCCAGGCGGCGCAGGCGGTTGCGTCCAACAGCGACGCGATCGTGAATGCCGTGTCTCCCGACAAGATTGGCTACTTCCAGAGCGTTGGTCTCGCCGAGTCGTGGTTCTGGCCCTCAGGCGTGTTCCAGCACGTTTTCGAGATGGTCCATGTGTACACTGGACTGCCGTGGTGGGGGACCATTCTCGCGGTCACGTTGACGACGCGTGTTCTCATGATTCCATTGTACACTTCTGCATCCGACGCCAGTGCGCGTATGGCGCGGATCAAGCCCCAGCTCACAGAAATCATGGAGCGCACAAAACGCGCTTCGGAACAGATCGAGATCCAGAAACTCATGATTGACCGCAAGAAACTCATGGTCGACAACGACATCAAGATCTCCAGCATGCTCAAGCCCGTCCTCAGTGTCCCCATTTTCCTTGGTGTGTTCAACGCTCTGCGTGGTATGGCCAATGTGCCTGTGGCTGGCATGACTGACCAGGGATTCGCATGGTTCACGAACCTGGCGGCTGCTGACCCTTACTGTGGCCTCCAGGTGTTTACCGCCCTTGTGTATGCTATTACCTTCAAGTACTTTGGCGGTGAGACGGGTACCGCCCACTTGTCGCCAGCGATGAAGAAGGCGTTTACCTACATGCCGTTTATTGCTGTTCCCCTGACAATGTCCCTGCCAGCTGGTGTGTGCTACTATTTCGCCATCAACGGTATCTTCTCGATCGTCCAGTCGAACATTCTCAAGTCGCCATCAGCCCGTAAGTTCCTCAAGCTGTCGCCGTTGGTGACCCCTGAGGAACAAAAGCAGCTCGAGATTGCTACTGGCAATGTGAAGAAGCAGAGCGACTCTATTCTTGGTGCTTTGCGTCAAAAGTACGAGGACGCGAAGGAGCAGGCCGAAAAGAAGGTCCAGGAGCAGGAGAAGGCGAAGCAGCAGAAACGCGACAAGGAAATTGCCGAGTCGAGCCAGTACGTCCAGATCAAGCAGAAGAACCGCAAATAAATGTATATATATTGACTTATAAAAGGAATCTAGATCTTCGACCTACGAATCACCTCCTTTCTGCGAATTCGCGCAATTAGCGACTCGAACTGCTGGTATTGCGATCCACCCGTCTTGAGTGTCGCGGCAGATGCTTTCCGTTCCGCAATGGCACGATCGACCTGGTCAGAAATGAACTGCTTGGTGGCATCAAAGCTCTCTTGGGGCCTTTGGTACACAATGTTGTGGCCACCACCAGGTACGGTCTTCAGTTGAGCGTTTTGGAGTACTTCTGCCACGAGTCTAGGGTTACTCTCCGCGGTATTCCAGTCGCATATGTCGCCAACAACAACTAAAGTAGGCGTGGAATTGAACTTAAAGATTGTACCACCAGCTTCGACATTCATAACCAGCGACAAGTAGCTCGCAGCCTGCTGGGCACGATCGTGTTTGGTGGTGACAGTACCGTCTGGATGCACCACTGCAAGATTATCAACAACGTCCTGGCGAATGCGAGGATGGAACGTTCTGGACACGAATTTCGTGTTCATAAACTCATGGTACTCGTCCAAGGACGAGAACGTGTCCCTTGCGTTCTTGAAGACTGCTGCAGCGATTGACCCCAAGCGACTGGCAACGAAATTGCGGAACTTGTCAGGGATGGGCGATTCGATGTCAGGGAAACCATAGACTGGATCGTACACTATAGCCGCATCCACAAGACTCGGATCGTGGACACTCATAAACAGCACCTCGCCTCCTCCCATCGAATGGCCCACGGCGATCACGGGGCTGTTCGGAATAATCTCACCCCTGCTGATCGCATCGCGAATCACATTGGCTCCATCGCGAGCCATGTCTTCCCAAGCGACCAAAAATCCCACTTTGTCCTTGTTGATGAGAGCAGAGTCTCCATGGAACACAGCATCGATAGTCACTGCTGAGTTGAGGCGTGGACCAAAAGCTTTGAAAGCGAGCTCAATTTGGTAGTTCCACACTTCCTTTGTCAGTTGCGAAGAGTGGAAATAAACCAAACTGAACCGCTCAGAGTCTGGCGGGACCTCAACATTGGCCAATGCGTCGTCAGTCTGGCGCCATACAGAGTACACCACGTCCAGCGTCTGCGCGGGAGCCTTGACGGCAAGGATGTCAGTACGGGGCCAATACGCCCGTGTCGTGTAATTCTTTACTTGAAGCATGTTTATTTTTTTTTTCCCAGTTTAATCTCGCGATATTTAATCTCAACGGTCCTCCGGCAGGAGAAGTACCCCGCACTGATAGCCGGATGTCATCTGCAGCGTGTGTCATCCGTAAGTGGGTGCCGTTCAGTAATATGTGCTTTCGGCTCGGCTCGATCGAGAGATGACGATTGTAAATGCGGGGAACCTTCTTTTAGAAAAGCAAACCTTTGATTTTGCAATTGGCTAACGCCCATTTTTTCAGTGGTAGACCAATTGACTGTAATTTTAGTCGAGAGACGGGAGCTAATGATCTCTCTGTGGTGCTTCAATTAGGCTGTACAATACTGTAATAAACCCAAGTGGGCTTTTCCGATTGCAACGGCTCAACTGTTTTGCTTCTATATCAGAAAAGATCTTCGGGTGCACTTGGTCATATTATATTCTGTCATGACTGTCGGCAACAGGTGCTTTAAGGCTCGATCGAGGGGTGGCGATTGTGAATGGGGGGAATATTTTATTGAAACAGGCAAGACTTTAAATCCACAATTGGGTACCACAATTGGCTGGCTCCAGTTTGGTGGTAGGCCAGGTGGCTCTTATCTTAGTCGAGAGACGTGAGCTGATCTCTTTATGGCGCTTAGGATCTACAGTACTGTAATAACCCCTGTGTGGGGTTGACCGATTGTAATGGTCTCAAATATCTTGCTTCTACATCAAAAATGATCTCCGTGTTCACTTGGTCATATTATATGCCGTCATAGCGGCGGCCAACATGTGCTTTCAGCTTGGTCGCGTCGGGGTGATTGTATATGAGGGGAATCTTTTTTTAAACAAGGAGCGAACCTTTGATTTTGCAATTGGCTGACGACCGTTTTGTGCAATTGGCTGACGCCCATTTTTTCAGTGGTAGACCAATTGGCTCTCATCTCAGTCGAGAGACGTGAGCTGATCTCTCTGTGGCGTTAAGGATGTACTGTACTGTAATAAACCCAACTGGCGTTAGCCAATTACAACGGTTGCAGCGATTCTGCGTCTTTTTCAAAAAGATGTCCGTGTGCACTTGGTCATATTAATGCCTGCCATAACTGACAACTAATAGACAAAAGGGTGAAGCAGTTGCAACGGCTTTGCCTCCTTTACAAGAGAGAACTTAATGGGCACTTGGTTCACATTGAATTGTGACAGAACTGCGAATGAATCAACAAAGTGGTGACGAAACAATTGGTGCTAGCTAGCTGCAACGGTTTTGCTTCTTTCTCAAAAGAATATTAGAAACTTAAACCTTCAACTTGCGGAACACCACCTCCTTTGCACGAACTTGGGCAATTAGTGACTCGTACTGCTGATATTATGATTCCACCCTCGAGTTTGCAAATACTACTTGGTTCTAAATCTTCGACTTGCGGAACACCGTCTCCTTCGCACGGAGTTCGGCAATTAGTGACTCGTACTGCTGGGATTGCGATCCACCCGTCTTGAGTTTCGCAGCTGATGCTTTACGTTCGGCAACTGCGCGATCTACCTGGTCAGAAATGAACTGTTTCGCTGCATCAAAGGACTCGTGGGGCTTCTGGTACACAATATTGTGGCCACCGCCAGGTACTATTGTCAGTTTAGCGTTCTGGAGTACCTCCTCAACCAGTCTCTTATTGCTCTCCTCGGGATTCCAGTCGAACACGTCTCCACTAATCACGAGAGCCGGCGTGGAAACGAACTTGAAGATCGTGCCACCGGCCTCGAGACTCAGAATAAGCGACAGGTAGCTCGCAGCCTGCTGGGCACGATCGTGTTTCGTAACGACAGTGCCATCTGGGTTTAGGACCGCCATTCCGCGAACAACGTCCTGACGGATCCGCGGATGGAACGTGTTGGACACAAATTTCGTGCTCATAAACTCATTGTACTCGTCCAAGGACGCAAACGTGTCTCTTGCGTTCTTGTATACTGCTCTCGACAATGAGGCGAGGCGACTGCAAAACACTCTGCGGAACTCGTCAGGAATGGGCGACATTGTATCGGGCAAACCATAAACGGGATCGTACAACACCACTGCGTCCACCAAACTTGGGTCGTGGACGGTCAAAAACAGCGCATTGCCTCCTCCCATCGAATGGCCTACAGCGATCACGGGGCTGTTCGGAATGATCTCTCCGCGACTGATGGCGTCGCGGATAACATTGGCTCCGTCGCGTCCAATGTCCTCCCAAGAAACCAAAAAGCCAACTTTATCCTTGTTGGCGAGAGCAGAGTCTCCGTGGAACACCGCGTCGATCGTTACGGCTGAGTTGAGCCGTGGCCCGAACGCTTTGAAAGCGAGCTCAATGTGGTAGTTCCACACCTCCTTTGTGAGCTGGGAAGGATGAAAATAGACTAAACTGAACCGCTCGGATGCTGGTGGGATCTCAACATTGGCCAATGCGTCGTCAGTCTGGCGCCATACGGAGTAGACAACTTCCAGTGTCTGGGCAGGGGCCTTGACGGAACGGATATCATTGCGGGGCCAGTAGGCCCGCGTAGAGTAATTCTTTACTTGGAGCATGATCTCGATCTCCAAGAGAACAATCTGGCGATATTTAACTCAACGGTCCGTTAGGAGAAATACCCCGCACACTAATAGCCGAGCATGATCTGCGGCGTGTGTCAGCCGTGCATCCATGCTGCTCGGCAACATGTGAAAATCCTCGGCTTGATCGACTACTGCCAAAAATTCTGTGTACATTTCTGAGGTGGAACTTGTTTTGGAAAAGAAGACCTCCATCATCGTTTACATTAAAAACTTGAATTGGGTGTTCTTCTTTTGAAAAAGAAGCAAAACCGTTGCAATTGGCTGACGCCAATTGGGTTTGTGGGGTGGCGATGTCCAATCGCAACATACTCGAATTGAATGTTCTTCTAATGAAAAAGAAGAGAAACCGTTACAATTGGCCAACGCCATCGACTCCACCACTCCATAAACCCAAAAGGCGTTCGCCAATTGCAAGACAAGGTTTTGCTTATCTCAAAAGATCCCCATCCTCCCTCACGTCAAAAACTTCAATTGGGTGTTCTTCTATTGAAAAAGAAGCAAAACCGTTGCAATTGGCTGATGCCAATTGACACACCAAACACTCAATTGACGAAGTCAATTGCAACCAAAAAAGTTTTGCTTCTTTTTCAAAAGAAGATCTCCAGCATTGACAACTGACTGAAAGAATGGTAAAGGATGAAGATTGAATACATTGCATAAATTTATCGGATTAACAAAATAACTAGGTGGCCTTGCTGGCATCGACCTCGACGCGGGTGCGGCCCTGGCTGCTCTCGACAGTCTCCTGGCCAACAAGGTACGTGATGTCGTCCCAGGGGTGACGGTAGAGGCCAGTGCGCAGACGCTTCTGGTCGAGGTGGTGGGCAATGAGACCAATGGAGCGGCCAAGCACGAACAGGCCGTTGAGAACGCCGTTCTTGAGGTACTCGTCGGCCTCCTCGGGCTGGAACGCGCCCGACGAGCGCATGAGGTCGATGAAGCTCACGGCAATCGCACCGTCGACGTTCAAAATGAGGTTGTCCTTCTTGGACGTCGTCACCTCCTCGACCGCAAGCGCGTAGTCGAGCATCTGCGTGCTGGGGAAGTGCTTGTGCACGTAGTCCTTGACCAGCTCGACGCGGAAGTCGGGGTTGTTACGCGACTTGACCTTGTGGCCAATACCGGGGATGAGCTTGTTCTGCTTGCGCATCGTATCTACAAACGCACGCGGCGACAGGCCCTTGTCGTAGGCAGTGCTGAACTCGGTGGCAGCGCCGTCGAGAGCGCCGCCGAACCGCGTGCCAATGGTCAGGAGACCCGACACGAGCGACGAGATCAGGTCCTTGCCGGCACGCGTGGTGATGATGGTGTTCATCGCACCGCTCACGGCAGGACCGTGGTCGGCAGTGAGCATCAGCACCATCTCGAGGAACTTCGTCGCGTAGGCGGGAAGGCGACGGCGGAACCACAGCAGCGACATGACACCGCCAACACCAATATCCTCCTTGAACACGTCGGAGATGGGGATGCCTGCATACAGCAACTCCTGGCCACGGTCGTCGGAAATGGTCGAGATGAACGCCGCCGGTTTGCGCACAAGACCAAGCTCCTGGGCCCACGCGTAGTCGATGGGGATCTTGGGAACGGCAGGCTCCGCCTTGGGGACAATGGTGCCCTTGGCCACGAGGTCCTTGTAGACCTTGGCGAGCACCTCGGGCATGTCCTCGAACGTTTCGGGGACGTAAAAGCCCGCCTCACGCATGGCGGCGTTTTTGGCCTTGGCCGTCTCGAGGTCGGAGTTGGCCATGGAGCCAGCGTGGCCAAACTGCACCTCGGTCGTGAGCATGCTGGCAACAGTGCCAATCGCCCACGCAACAATGGGTTTCTTGATGAGACCCTTCTTGACGGCCTCGATCACGCGGTACTCCTCGACACCGCCCACCTCGCCAAGCAACAGAATAATCTTCGCCTTGGGATCGGCCTCGTAACGCAGGATGTGGTCGATGAACGACGTTCCCGGGTAGCGGTCACCGCCAATGGCGATGCCCTCGTACACGCCGTCGGTGGTCTGGGAGATGATGTTGTTGAGCTCGTTCGACATACCACCGCTCTTGGACACGTACGCCACGGAGCCAGGACGGTACAGCTTCGAGGCAACGATGTTGTCCATCATGCCGCCGGTGTTACCGATCTTGAACGCGCCAGGCTTGATGCCTCCGACGGTGGCAGGTCCGATGATGACCACGCCCTTTTGACGCGCCTTGTGCATGATTTCGCGGGCACGGCGCTCGGGAACACCCTCGGCAATGATGGCAATCGCCTTGAACTGCGGGTACTCGAGCAGCTCCATCGTCGACGAGTACGCCGAACGCGAACTGGCAAAGTTCACCACAACATCCACGTCGGGGTGCTTCGCCACGGCCTTCTCGACCTCCTGGTAAACGGGGAGCAGCGTCTCCTTTGTGCCCCAGTACATTTTCGTGACGAACTGGCCGCCGAACGGGTAGATGACGCCGGCAACTGAGGGCGTCTCGCGGCGACAGATGAAGTCAAAGTCGAGCATGCCCTGGCATGCGCGAGGCTGCATGCCATAGATGAAGGCGCGAGTTTTATCAGTGAACAATTCGGACATTCTTCACTTGGCGAAACCCACAAACAAAAACGTACACTTGGGTGTCTGAAATTTGAGGTTGTTGAAAAGGGTTGTGTTTTTGGGGTGACACTCAAAATTAAGATCGCTTGGGTGATTAGACGTAAGGTGGGAGATGACTGAGAAGGCGCGTCTGGTGAGGCGAAGCTTGACGATCGCCCCTCTTCTGATTTTTCATTTTGCCCAAGGCGCGCCTTTCGCTCGGCTTAGTCGCTGTTGGGGGCTACTTCTAGACCAGGGAAGGTCACCTGATGTGGTCACCTGATACACAGTCACATGACTCGGTGGGCTTCCTGAATGGGCACATGCTCCCTCGAGATTCTAAGCTGGGAGGCGTGTTCATGCATGTGATCCTTCCTCTCGTTAACAGCAACAACCTTACTTTTTGTTGTTCCAGGTTCGTGTACAGTTTAATTGTTCAACTGCAACTATCCAGCTGTAATTATCCACGTGCAATTAATCTGTGATTGTTCAACTGACCCGTTGCACTTGGCTACAAAATGGCTTCCGAATGGTTCTTCTACAATCTCCCCCAGTCGATCGACGAGATTAAACCATTCAGTGCTGCCGACTTGCCTGCGGGAGCATCGCCAAGCCGCACTCCGGCAAGTTCTCCGCAGCCAGACGAGGAACTACCAAAAATTGTCTATTCTGCCTCGAGCCTGAGACGCACAATCAGTCCTAGTTTACAGTGGCAGGCGTTCAGTCCGAGCGATAATGCCCGTATTCTAAATGCACAGCCCTCAGACCACGTTCCTGTGGGTTCTGACCAGCAGCTTTTTGAGGTGGTGGACCTGAAAATCATGCGACCAATATACTGGCCAATCTCAACATCAATTGCCGTCTGCAAAGCCGACTGGGTGTTCTCGAGCTCTCTCACTCCTGTGGACCCGGCGTGGTCGGCAAAAATTAGCCAACTTCTCAGCTTAATGCCTGAGGAGGACGCCTATGTCCACAGTCTGGAAAACGCATTAAAAGATCCGCGAATGCTTCGCGCTCTGGTAACGCACTTGGAGCTTGATCAGGGCGACCGTAAACTCGTAGTGGACATTTTGTTCTCGAGAGACAAGTCGAAGGCGCACCTATTTACCAATGCCGGGGCGGCACTAACCTCCAAAACCACTGTAGAGGCGCTCCTTGCTGGAACAACGCCCAAAGGAGTCACTGAAAGCGTCGAGCGATTCGAGTGGTCGAAATGGAAAGCGTCGCGGAAACTGCCAGATCGCGAATCCGACAATCCCGATTTCAAGCCGGTTCCGTTCAACCGGCTTATTTTGGTGTTCCATGGCATTGGCCAAAAACTGAGCTCGAGCTACAACCGGTTCAATTTTGTTTATGCCATCGACAAGCTCCGTGTACTTGTTGATGAGGCGGCGCGACAGGAAACGGTGAGTAGGCATCTTCCCGCAGATAAACCTATCCGCTATTTGGTTCTTGCCGTGAATTGGCGTGCCGGTGTGGAGTTTGATATCGACTATTCGCTTGAGAACATCATGGTGTCGTCGTTGAAATCCATGCGGCAAGTGTTTGGCGATGTGATGCTTGATATTCCACTGTACATGTCTGCGGAACACCGTCCTGCCATGCTCACTGCTGCCGCCAAGGAGGCCAACCGGTTGTACGACAAGGTTATCCGTCATAATCCTGATTTTGTAAAAGAGGGCAAAGTGAGTGTTGTTGGCCATTCTCTCGGTAGTTTGATCACCGCCGACCTGCTAACAAGGCAGCCGACAGATTTGGACCCAACGGTAGATGCACCGTTTGCATTCAACACCGACAATTTCTTCACTACTGGAAGCATGCTGGGCCTGTTCATGCTACTGAAGCAGAGCCATATCCAGCCTCGCCATGCGTGGAAATCTGACGAACCACCTCCTTTCGGGTGTTTTGCGGCGCGAAACGTTTACAATCTTGTGAATGATTGCGATATGTTGTGTTATCTACTTAACCCGACAGTGGAGGGAAACGGTGACAATGGACCACTGCAACCTGCCACTATTCCGTCGGCAAAACAAATGGCTCTCGTAGACAATGGCCCGTCGTCGCTGGAGAAACTGTCGACGCTGTATAGACGGTGGAAGCGTGACGCGACGCCCCCCGAAGAGCCGGCACCGCAGGAACTGGTCGAACACCCGCATTTGCTGGCACTAAACGAAAACGGACAGTTGGATTGGACGTTCTCCACTGCGACGGGTCCACTGGGAAGCCAGTACCTGAAACTTTTGACTGCACATTTTGAATACTGGACGAATGCGGACGTTGCACGATTTCTGGCGATTGAGTGTGGACGCGAGCCGGGGCAGACCGTACCGGAACATCGCGCCGAATGGCTCAATCGGAAGATGCACCCGCCAGAGCCAGACCAAAGTATGGAATTGGAACCGTCAGTTCCAGCTCTCGATTAATTTATTTTAATTTAACTGCATTTTGTCTTGGACCACCGTCCATTGACTACATTTTGGCTTGGACCAAGAATAGGAACCGTCCCAGCTCGATAAATTTTTAACTGCATTTTGTTTGGGCCAGGTTACATGTACAGGAATTGGAACCGTCCCAGCTCGATTAATTAACTGCAGTTTGTCTGCCAGTTCACCTGGCTTGGTCCCAGCCAAATGGTCCCAGATGACTGTAGTGAAAATTACATTTGGCGTCGACATCATTTGACAATTTCTGCAGGCAGATTCTGGCAAATGGTAAAGATTGGCACCCACAGTGGCCCGTTCCACGCCGATGAGGCACTTGCCGTGTACATGCTGAAACTTCTTCCAAAGTTCAAGGACGCTGAGGTTGTGCGTAGTCGCGACAATGAGGTCCTCGACCAGTGCGACATTGTTGTGGATGTTGGAGCGCGTTACGAGCCGCCCAAGTACTTTGATCACCACCAGCGTGAGTTCACGACGACGTTTGGCGACGACTGGAAGGTCACAAAGCTCAGTTCTGCGGGACTCGTCTACAAACACTTTGGTAAGGACGTGCTCAAGCAATTGTTCGCCGACAAGGACAACGCCGCCGAAATTGCCGATGGAATCTACATCAAGCTGTACAAGAACTTTGTTGAGACGGTGGATGCTCTCGACAATGGCGTCAACGCCACTGACGCCGTTCCCCGCTACCGTTTGTATGGCAACAGTCTCCAGGCTGTTGTCGCGAACCTGGCGCCAGTGTGGACTGAGGATCCCGAACCAGAGGTGTATGATGCTCAATTCGTCAAGGCGTCGCAGCTCATGGGTCTTGCGTTTGAGGCAGAGGCCACGTCTCTTGGTCTTGGATGGCTTCCTGCTCGCCAGTTTGTTGAGGATGCATTCAAACAAACGGCAGAGAATCCCAAGTTGAAGGGTCTGTTGGTGTTCGACAAGTACGTTCCGTGGAAGGACCACTTCAGCGACCTCGAGGAGAAGTACAACCAGCACATTTACTACGTCTTGTACCCGAGTGCGGACTCGTACCGCATCCAGTGCACTCCTCTCAACAAGGCGAGCTTTGAGTCGCGACTGCCATTGCCGGATGCGTGGCGTGGACTGCGTGACGAGACGCTGTCAGAGAAGACTGGTGTTGATGGATGCGTATTTGTGCATGCTGCCGGATTCATTGGGGGCAACAAGACGAAGGAGGGTGCTCTCAAACTCGCCGAACTGGCTCTCAAGCAACTTAATTAATAAAACAAGCCGAACTGGCTTTTAAGCAAGTAGATACTGTTCTTTTGAAAAAGAACCAAAACTTTTGTTCAGTCTTATATGGGATATGTTCTTTGGTGTTCCTCGATATGATGTTGATTGCATAGACGACGGACGCATGTTTATATTCTGGGTGATGTGATTGCATAGACGTTGAACACATGTTCGTTCTTTTGAAAAAGAACCAAAACTTTTGTGGCAATTGACTTCGTCAATTGGGGCTCTGCAGAGTTTATGGCCCTTACCTTCACGAAAGTGGTGGCTCTAACTATTGGCGTCAGCCAATTGCCACGGAAGTTTTGCTTCTTTTTCAAAAGAAGAACCTCCAACGAAAAGAGAGTCAATTGGGTTTCTGCAGAGTTGGTGGCCCTTTACGAAAGTGGTGGCTCTAACAATTGGCGTCAGCCAATTGCCACGGAAGTTTTGCTTCTTTTTCAAAAGAAGAACCTCCAACGAAAGGAGAGTTCTTTTGAAAAAGAACCAAAACTTTTGTGGCAATTGACTTCGTCAATTGGTCTCTCCAGAGTTGGTGGCCCTTTACGAAAAGTGGTGGCTCTAACTATTGGCGTCAGCCAATTGCCACGGAAGTTTTGCTTCTTTTTCAAAAGAAGAACCTCCAACGAAAAGAGAGTTTTTTTAGAAAAAAACCAAAACGTTTGTGGCAATTGACTTCGTCAATTGGGTCTTCCCCACTAAAATGGTGGCTCTCAAGTAAGAAAGTAAAACCAAAATTAAGAATAAATAAAATAAATACTACGCAACGTAGGCGGGCGGGAGCTCCTCTGGATCGAACAACGGCACACTCACAGGAATGCGGCCTCTACTGTTGAGTGGACTCGTGAGTGGTGGTTTGAGACTGAACAGCTGTGGACGCCGGATGAGCAGAGGCTCGCCAAGTATACGTTTCGTGTCGGTGACAAGTCTTGGCACTGCCATCGACGTGTTCGATGTGCTCGATATGGCAGTGGTGGAGGTGCTAGCGACTGGCACGGATGTTGGAATGAGCATGGGCTCGACCACCTCGTTGACAGGCTCCACTGACGACTCGCGAGACCTCAGTTTGATGACTCGTCGTTTGCGCGTGTGGCTTGATCGCGACGCAACATGCGACGCGTGGGAATGTACCTGGTCGAACAAGGCGTTGCCGAGCCAATTGAGTTGGGCGCCACGCGGCTGCATCTCGAGACGGTGGAGTTCTGGTCGCACCAGGGCCCACGGAATGATGGGACTGGATATGGCGAGTGTGCGTCGCGACGAGCACAGTTTGTCAACGTGTTTCAGGCTGATGGGACTGACTTTTTGCTCCTTGTCGATTTCAGCAAACGAGACAGGGTTCTTGCGGGACTCTGCGAGCGGCGGCGCATGTGCCTCGCCTCCTGTGGGTGTGTATCTCAAACTGAGTCGGTACAACACCGACGGCAATTCCTCGCGGAACAAGCCGCGGATCTGGTTCTCGATCTGGGACTGCAACAGCGACGGAATTCCCGGCAGAGTGTCAAAGGTCGAGCTGACCTTGATGTGTTGGAGAGGGTCATTGCGGAACACGAGCGTCAACCCCTTGGCCTTGGAGAAGACAAGAATGACAATACCTTGGAGCCTGATTTCGCTCAAGGACAGGTGGAGCGGGATGGTGAAGCTCACGGGGGAGCCCACAAACTGCGGCATCACAAAACTGTTTGGGGCTGTGGCCGCGTAGACGTTCAACAAGTTTGCCTGCACTTGCGCCGCAATTGTGATGCTTGCGCTACCCGTGTACGAAAATTTCAAAATACCTCTGAATCTGTCTGCGGCCACGTCGCCAATCTCGAGCATTTCGAGCGACGGCGCCTGCGTGCCCCAGTCGAGATTGAGGACGCGGATGTTGCCCTCGAGAATCCGCGGCTTGTTCTTGTTGAGGGCGTTCGTCAAGAGGTCGCGGATCTGCGCCTGGAACGTCTCCTCGTGGGCGAACGCCTTCCAGTTGAAGGCGAACGACATTGTCGTCTACCAAATTTTTTTTTTGGTGGTGGAGGTGGTGTGGTAAAAAACCGGAGCCAAATAGCCACAGCGAGTCCCGAAAAACATCGGTTAGTCAGCCAATATACAAAGAACGCGGAACGGGCGGCCAATCCCACGATAATGTTTGGGACGCGCCCTTGCCCTGTCGTATAGTAAGGAGCATGGAGAAGCAGCCAGGGGCCTGCTATCCCAACCCTAGCCCTGCACTAATCTGGGGGTGGCGAGTTCACGCAGGACCGGTATTGTCTGGAAGGAAAGGCAGAAAAGGAGAGTGGTTGCATAGACGTCGAACGCGTGTGTTGTTTTGAAAAAAGTTTTTGCTCAGTCTCATATGAGATATGTTCCCTAGTGTTCCCCGATATGATGTGATTGCATAGACGCTGAATGCATGTGTTCTTTTGAATAAGAACCAAAACTTTTGTTCAGTCCTACATGAAATATGTTTTTTAGTGTTCCTAAATATGATGTGATTGCATAGACGTTGAATGTATGTGTGTTCTTTTTATGTTCAGGATGATGAAATTGCATAAACGTTGAACGCATGTGTGTTCTTTTGAAAAAGAACCAAAACTTTTGTGCCAATTGGCTAACGCCAATTGATTTGTTGGGATGCCAACTTCAACGAGGTGGGTTTTTGGATATTCGATTGCGTCGACGCTGAAACGCATGTGTTCTTTTGATGAAAACCTCAAGTTCTGTTCAGTTCTGTATGCGATGAATGCGTTCTTTTAATACTCCTGGATATGATGTGATTGCATACACGTCCAACGCAAGTGTTCTTTTGCAAAAATACGAAACCTTTGTTCAGTCTTCTATGCGACGAATATGTTCTTTAGTGTTCCTCGATATGATGTGATTGCATACACGGTAAACGCATGTGTTCTTTTGAAAAAGAGCTAAAACTTTGTGCCAATTGGCTGACGCCAATTCCACTATGAATCTACTGGTGGGAGATACTGAAAGCACAGTAGTAAACTGTGGTGTTCTTTTGAAAAAGAACCAAAACTTTGGTGGCAATTGACCTCGTCAATTGGGACTCTCTCCAGGGTTAACTTCAAAGACTAATATAGTGTGTCTCACAATTAGCGTTAGCCAATTGCCTCAAAAGTTTTGCTTCTTTTTCAAAAGAAGATCCACCTATGTAGCTTTTGTAGCAACTCACTTTGTCGATTGGGTCTCTCCAGTGTAAACGGTCCTTACCTTCGAACAGAACGGGTTCAGGCTACCAATTGGCGTCAGCCAATTGCCACAAAAGTTTTGCTTCTTTTTCAAAAGAAGTCACCAAAAGAAAAGACCATATCACATCTAAAACTTCAAAAGATATCCAATCTAGGACTGAACAAAGTTTTCATTCTTTTTCAAAAGAAGTCACCAAAAAGAAGACCATATCACATTTAAAACCCCAAATGATATTCAATCTAGGACTGAACAAAGTTTCGCCTCTTTTTCAAAAGAAGTCACAAAAAAAAAGACCATATCACAACTAACTTCAAAAGATATTTAATCTACGACTGAACAGAAGATTCACCAACGAAAAGAGTTCTTTTGAAAAAGAACCAAAACTTTTGTGGCAATTGGCTGACGCCAATTGAGGTGAAAAAATATTAACGCTACGTAGCGGATTAAGTCTGTACATTAAACACTTGCGGCGCGTTCGTGATCATTGCGCTCACCACCTGCTGCATTGCCGTCATCTTCTCCATTGCCGTGGGCGGCAGGAAGTTCATGCTGAACACGATCGCCAGGTTCGGCACGCCCATCTTGTTCACGGCCTCGTGCTCGACGACGCGCGTCAGGTGGAAAATGAGCCGTTGTAGGACGGCGCGGTTCGCGTCGGGGAGTTTCGCGACAACGGCGCGGAGCTTGGCCGGCGTGTCTGGGGCGCCGGCGGCAGCGATGAACGCGGCAAACAGCGCCGACGTAAGAAGCGACTCGGGGAGCTCGCGCAGGTACATTTTGACGCAGCCGGCGATGGCGTTGACGTCGGTCTTGTCGAGCTTGAGCGGCCGCTGGCCGCGGTCGCACTGCAGCTTGAGCGCCTGGACGGCGGCGAGCGAGCCCGAGATTCTATAAAGGCCCGTTTCCTCGAGCCCGCGCGCCTCGATGGCGTCGAGCAGCTCCTCGAAGAAGCGCGGCACCAGCGCGTTCTCGCGGCGCGCCGCAATCGCCAGCGGCACGCCGAACACGAGCGTCGACGCCTCCGTGGCCGCGCGCGTCGCCGCGTCGAGCGCCTCGAGCCACCGCGCCGCCTCGGCCGCCGTCGGCGGCTGCAGCACGAGTTCGGGCTGGTCCCGCGCTTTGACCCTGAGGGTCGGCGGGTCGTGCGCCTGCGGCGCGAGCTCGACGGACGCGCCGGCGAGCCGCAGCTCCGCGAGCATCTTCCAGCTCGCGTCGCTAAACGGCGGCAGGTCCTGCGGCCGCGGCAGCGTTGCGGGATCGACCTTGCTCGGCGGATTGGGCGTTGGCGACCGCGGCGGCTGCACATTCAGCGAGCCAGAGCCGCCCAATACAGAAAGCGGTCTGACGGCCTTGAACAGCCCGCCGAGCCGCGACCTCCCTTTCGGTTGAGGTGGTTGCTGCGCGTCGCGAGTTGGTGGTGGTGGCTGCGCCGCGAGCGAAAGGCTGAACGTCGACGACGACGACGGCAGCGACCCCGGCACGAGCCGCGAGATGCGCTTTGTGTAAATCGACGTCGAGCTCTGGCTCGACGGCAGGTGGATGGCGCCGTCGGCCGTGTGGGGCGCGTGGGCAAAGAACCGCGCCTCCTGGCGCACGCGGTCGACCTCGGCGGCGACGATGGCGGCGAACACGCGCAGCTGCTTCGCCTGCGACTTGGACAGGCCCTGGACGTCCTTGGCGAGCGACTCCTTGAGCGACTTTTTGTCGAGGCGCCGCGCCGGCGGCTGCAGCATGCGCGCGTACTTGGCGACGGACCGGAGCACCTCGTCGTCGGGCGGCGCGCCGGCGCCGACGGTGAACTCTGTTTCTATGTTGCGCACAAAGTTGTAGACGTAGCGGCTCTTGTCGAAGTTGATGAGCTCGGGCTGGTCCTGGGTGGTGTTGGGCACGCAGGTGACAATCTCCGCCAGCCGCTCGGTGATCCAGCCAATGTCCGGCGTGATGGGCCGCGACATGCCCTGGTTGCCGAGCAGTGCAATGTCGATCTCGGGGATGTAGATCCAGCTCGCGTTGGCGCGCGCCACGTCGCCGAACCCGAGCGAGTCCTTGGCCTGCGCAAACTGCTGCGCGACCGTCGCGCCGGCGCGCAGCCACGACGGCGCAAACATGCGGCTCTCGGGCCGCAGCAGCGCCGAGATGAGCACGCTCTCCAAAAACGCCGGCACGCGGCTCGACGACCTCGTGGTGGTATCCGTCGGCGTCGACGCCGCCGAGTCGCGCAGGTCCGGACACAGGTCGAAGAAGCGCATGCGCGCGCGCAGAATGCCGAGCATTTTGAGCACAAACGCCATGCGGTCGCTGCGGTCCTGCGCAAACGCCGCGAGCGCCGGGTCGGCGATCTGGTGCACAAAATATTCAACCAGCGTATCGTGCAGCGTGAACATGGCGCGGATGCACGGCGGCAGCGCCGTGTCGGCGACGGACTGCTTGGTGCGCGGATCCACCAGCCCGTTCATCCAGCTGTACACGTCCTGGACCACGACCCAGTCGGCGGCGTCGGCGGCGCCAATGTTGCCATATAGCGACGCCAACGACTGGCCCGGCGGCGTGTACGCGTAGAGGCCGAGCGGCTGCGCCGACTGCAGCTCGAGGATCTCGACGAGCTTCATCCAGTTCGGCAGCGAGATGCGGGCGAACGCGTCGGCAACGACCACGTCGAGCTCCTGCACGAACCGCTCGATAACGGCGAGGCCCATGTCGGGCTCGAGCGCCACGACAGGCAGGTTTTCGGTCGATTCCGTCGTTACGGTGGTGCGGTACGTGCGCGGCGCGACGGGGTCGCCGACGCGGTAGCGCTGCTTCACAAATACGCTAAACAGCCGCTTTGCAGCGTCGCGGAGCGTCTCGCCGTAGCCAATGCGCTGCGCTTCATTTAGCACCAGCGTGATGCCCTGCTCCATCTCGCGGAGCACGGCCAGGTCGTCGGAAAAGTCGAAAAAGTACGTCGTGGTCCACTCGATCAGCGTCTCGATGCAGTTGACGACAATCTGCGACGCCATGCGCACGTGCGGCGCCGCAACGGGCTCGTCGAGCGGCAGCGCGTCCCATTTGACGTGGGCCGGCCCGCTCACGGCGAGCGACCGCGCCGCGCTCACGGCTCCTTGCGCGCGCCGCAGCAGCATCGCCAGCAGCTCCGACGGCGAGCAGTAGCTGCGGTACGTTGCCAGCAGCGTCTGCATGTGCGTGGCGCCGTCGAGCGCCGTGCTCGGCGCAAACTCGGCGCTGCCCAGTACCAGGACGTCTACTAACCGCACCAAAGAGGCCGCCTTGACGACGACGGGCTGCGCGTTGCGCGCGTACATGGCTGAGCCGAGCAGCGCCGTCGGATCAATCTGCGACAAACTCTGGAGCGACTGGCGGCGCGAGTCGAGCAGAATCGACTGTCTGCCGAGGCTCTCAATCACGGACGAGCGCCGCCGCTGCAGGTCGTCCGACTGGAACGACTTGAACACGAGATCGGCGTCGGCGTCGAGCGTCTGGGTGCCGACGTTGAGCAGGTCGCGCATGACCTGCGCGAGAACGTGCGCCGACGCGTTGCGCTCAAAGTGGGCGCGGGACTCGAGCTCGAGCTCGCGCACGCCCGTCGCGAGCACCTGCGCCGGCGGAAAGCTGTTGGAGCGGCGTATTCGCCGCGGCTCAACGTCGCGGCGCGCCAGCAGCAGGCTGTGCCGCGGAAACAGGCGGAAGCTCGGGCTCGACTCCGTGAACAGAATCGGCACCAGCGCCTCGCCGCTCAGCGGCAGCACCTGCGTGTAAAAGTGGGCGCGGAACCCGCCCATGTACTGGGGCTGCACCACGAGCGACGCCTCCATGCGGGCGGCGCGGTCGGACGCCGTCCACGCCGCGGCCCTGAGCCAGCCGTGCAGCAGCTCCTGAAATTTTGGTTTTGGCTGTGGCTGTGGCGGTGGCGACGGGTACAAATTGTTCACCTGGTCGACGTAGGCGTTCCAGCCCGCAAAGGCGCTCAGCACGCGCTCGAGCTCGTCTCCGGTGGATGCGTCTTTGGTATCGGTGACGATTAAGTCGCCGAAATACGGCACGCACGCCGCGGCGGCGTAGCGCTGGCCCATGTCCTCGGTGGAGGTTCTAAAGCTCTGCTTTTGGAGCATCGGGATCGCCGCGCGGCGCTCGAGCTCGAACACCTCGAAACTGAACTCGCGCGACGCGAGCGCGCGCATCGCCGCCGGGACGTGCGCCCACGAGTCGCACAGGCGCAGCACCGGCGGCTGCAGCAGCGCCGTCGCGATGGCGACCCACCCGACAATGTCGCCGCGCTGGTGGAGCTCGTCGGCGACGGCGATCCACTGCGCGAGCAGGCGGCCGCGCTCGGCGGCACCCAAGTGGTGCGCGAGCGCGTGGTTCGTCACGAGCCGGCCCAAAAAGTGCGGCGCCGACGCGTCGAACACGAGCGGGTTCAGGTGCCACATGCCGGGGCACTTGGTGGTGTGGAACAGCAGCGACGGGTCCGTCAGCGGCGACCACCGCCGCCAGTACGCCTGGTGGAACGCGTGGACCTCGGCGACGAACCGCGCGCGGAAGGTTTCGTCGAGCAAAAAGTCCGGCGGCAGCCACAGCTGGTCCTTTTGGCCGGTGCGGATGTAGTTGGCGACTTTGTCGTTGACTTTGTCGTTGACTTTGTCGGTAGTGTTTGGTTCTGGTTTGGGCGATTGAGTTTCGACCACCTCGATCTCGCGCGCACGCTGCAGCGCGTCGACGATGGCGTGCTTGAGCGCCTCGGCCTCGGCCTCGTCGAGCGCGCCCAGCGCACTCGCGACGCCCTGCAGCGCCGCGCACACCGCCTCGTTGAGCACGAGCGCCGTGTACTGCAGCACGCTGCGCGCGTAGCGGGTGATGGCCGCAATGTCGCCGGGGACGTCGCCGTGGCGGTCGCCGTGGAGGCCGCCGGGGACGTTGCGGCCGCGGTCGACGGCGAGCTGCTCGATGTGGTCCTTGAGGCGGCCAGCGACCAATTGCGGCGGGGCCGACAGCGCCAGCGCGTCCGAACCCCTGCCGTGGAGCACGTCGCGCACGACGGCGGCGACGGTCTCGTCGACCTCGGGCCGCAGCGGCGCCGCCTGCGGTTGCGGGGCGTCAAACGCCGCGTACACCACCGCCGCGTGCGCCCACAGCTGCAGGCTCGAGCCACTCACGGCCGCAAATGAAACCCCGGGGGGCACGCCGGCATGGGACGGGCTCTGGCGGTGTCCGGACGCGGCCGACGACGGCGGCCGCGACATGAGCGGCGGCAATTGGCCCCCGGATGGGGCCCCCGCGTGGGACCCGCCGCCACTGGCGTCCGGGGACACGACGCACAGCCACCCGCGTCGGAGCGACTCGCCGGACCTGTCCATCGGGGAACGAGAGCCGCAAAACGGGATGCGCTAAGTAAATGGGCCGGGGTGCGGTGCCTGGGGACACGTCTGGTTGCAGGAGGCTCGGAACCTACGATCAAACCGATCGATATAAAAACCTGCTCTCGTGTAAAACGCCCTGCCGGAGACGTGCTCACACTGGCTGGGTGGGTGTCCGGTCTTAGTAACCCTGGCGTAGGAAGGGGGAAACCACCACCACCACCACCACCCCTACACAGGGTTACCCAGGGTTAGGTCCCCCCGGAGTGACGTGACCCCTTCCGTCACTTTGACGTCATGCACCTTATCTTTCTTTTCGTTCCTTCGTTTCGTTCCTTCTTTTGAAAAAGAAGCAAAACTTTTGGTGCCTTCTTTTGAAAAAGAAGCAAAACTTGGTGCCCTCTTTCAAAAATTGGTGCCTTCTTTTAAAAAAGAAGCAAAACTCCATAGGACTAGAGCCCAATTGGCGCCAGCCAGAATTACATAGGCTTATCGTTATCTCTAACCCCCTAGCTGGCTATTGCTAAGTTCTTCGTTTTTGTTCAGTCCTAGACGGAATTACGATCTTCTCTCGAAGAAGAAGCAACAACTGGAGCCCAATTGGCGCCAGTCAACGCGTTTGAAATTTTACACAGAGTGCTCAGGCTTATCGTTAGCTACCTAGCTGGCTAGTGCTAAAGCTGTTCTCCATAGAACTAGAGCCCAATTGAACTACACAGCTTATCTTTATCTCTAAATTCAGTTAGTTGGCTAGCCACAAGAAGCAAAACTTGTGTTCAGTCCTAGATGGGATGCGATCATCTTACGATTTAATCTTCTTTTGAAAAAGAAGCAAAACTTTTGTGGCAATTGGCTTCGCCAATTGATGCAACCTAACTGGTCATAGGAAGTGTATTCCAGACCGGCACAATTGGCGAAGCCAATTGTCACTAGAGTTTTGCTTCTTTTCCTAAAGACCACAGGGTCACAGGGTTATCTCTAAATTTAGCCAAATACCTACCTAGCTGTTGCCAAATTTTTTCTTTGGAAAGAGAAGCAAAACTTCGTGGCGATTGGCTGCGCCAATTGATGTAAATTCAGTGGTTATGGCACGTCTATTCCAGATCAGCACAATTGGCTTCGCCAATTGCCACAAAAGTTTTGCTTCTTTTTCAAAAGAAGGTACGAATATTTTTGCTTCTTTTTTAAAAAAAAAGGTACGAAAGTTTTGCTTCTTATTCAAAAGAAGGTACGGAAGTTTTGCTTCTTTTTTAAAAGAAGGTACGAAAGTTTTGCTTCTTTTTCAAAAGAAGGTACGAAAGTTTTGCTTCTTTTTCAAAAGAAGGTACGAAAGTTTTGCTTCTTTTTCAAAAGAAGGTACGAAAGTTTTGCTTCTTTTTCAAAAGAAGGCACCGAAAGTTGTGCGACTTTGACGTCATGCAGCTTATCGTTATCACTAAATTACCTAGGTTAAAGGCCCTCGAGCGGCGAGTAGAGGATCTGGGTCACGTACTTGTCGTGGTACCGCGATATGGACGCGACCGCGAGCACGTTGTGCTTGATCGAGGTTGTTGCGAGGTGGTTCAGCACCACGTGGTTCGGGATCGGCAGCACGGAGTTGTTGTCCTTGTCGTTCCAGTTCGTGTTCAGGATCACGCCGTCGAGGTGCGGCGGCAGCTGCGGCGGCGTCGAGAACTCGACGTTCGACGAGCTCAGGCGATCCAGCGCCTCGGGCTCCACGAATATCTCGGGGATCTCCTTCGTGTAGTCGAGCGGCGGCGCAGCCTTGTGCTCCAAAATCGCCTCCTCGTCCACCGCCTCCTCGTACGCCTCCATCGGCAGCGCCACCTCCATGTAGTTCACGAGATTGCCCATCGAGTCGGTTGCCGTGAGCATGTAGTCCGAGCACCTAAGTTCGCCATCAACAACAAACCGCAGCCGGTGCGTTCCCGGAGCCATCTTGAGAATGACGCTGAACACGCCGTCGTCCATCTTGCGCAGTGGGATCATCTGCCGCCACCCGGTGAAGCTTCCCGTAACATAGACCGAAGAACCGCCCTGTTTCCACTCAATCGTCGTCTCCACCAGCCCGTCAGACGGCGCCAGCTGCTGGTGCGATAGATCCAAGTGTTCGCCTGACCCCGCCCGTGAAATCGGACCTTCCGCCTCGTGGACGGCGTCTGGCATGTTCTCCTCGTCCTTGAGCATCAGCGTGCTCCGTCGCGACAACGGTGGTCGTCGTTCCGGCTCCGAATACTCTGCATGTTCCGAGTGTTCGTGTTCAATGTGTTCTGCGTGTTCCGCGTGTTCCGCGTGTTCTGCGTGTTCGCTGTGCTCTACGTGCCCACTGTACTCTGCATACTCCGAATGCGAATGTTTCGGACTCTCGGCATACTCCACAAACTCCGCCTCCTCCGGCGGAAATGCCGCTGGAGATCCTGGGGCACTCATTGTGATGATGCCAACTGATTACGAGACCCCCCTATCCCATGCCCTCTCTTGATCTTTGGTGCCTTCTTTTTTGTGCCTTCTTTTAAAAAAGAAGCAAAATTGTGGTACCTTCTTTTAAAAAAGGAGCATAACTTTGGTACCTTCTTTTGAAAAAGAAGCAAAACTCTCGTAGCAATTGGCTTACGCCAATTGGGCTGTTGGCGAACGCGCATAGACCCCTCGATTATCAGCCAAGGACACCCCGCTAACTAAATATTTTGATTTTTAGAGCACTTTTGGGAAGGTTCTTCTTTGGAAAAAGAAGCAAAACTTTTGTAGCAATTGGCTAACGCCAATTGGGGTTTTGACCAATTCTACGTGGCCATTGATGGTCATCTCATTGAGAACGCCATTGGCGCTAGCCAATTGAGGCAGAAGAACTGGTTCTCCCTCAGAGAAATATCCTAGTTTATCATAGCCCTAACATTAATTGGGTTTTACTTCAACTAATATTACCGTTGCCGACTATAGCCGCGTCATTGAAGAATCAATTGGCGCTAGCCAATTGGCACAAAAGTTTTGGTTCTTTTTCAAAAGAACATATACCTGATATGCCACTGTCATAAATTCATATGGGTTGTTGATTTAACACTCGTTGCCGTTACTAGTCGCATTGGACAATCAATTGGCGTTAGCCAATTGCCACAAAAGTTTTGGTTCTTTTTCAAAAGAACATATACATGATATGCCACTAAATTTAAATGGTTGTTGATTTAACACTCGTTGCCGTTACTAGTCGCATTGGAGAATCAATTGGCGCTAGCCAATTGCCACCAAAGTTTTGGTTCTTTTTCAAAAGAACACACATGCGTTCAACGACTATGCAATCAAATCACATCTAGAACATGAATATAGCTGTTTTTTTAAGAAAACGTTAAAAGTCTATGTCACATCTAGGATTGTGGGCTTACATCACCACATCTGACTTTCAGCTTCCGTGACTCTACAAAAATGGCCGAGTTAGAGCTGATCACCAGAAACCTCCAGGAGGTGCTCAATGTCCAGATTCTCGAGCAGGTTATTGCCGAGGGCCGCAAACCCCGGATCTACTGGGGCACGGCCCCCACGGGCAAGACCCACTGCGGATATCTTGTTCCGATGACGAAACTCGCCGATTTCCTCCAGGCAGGCTGCCATGTGGTTGTTTTGCTCGCAGACCTCCACGCGTACCTCGACAACATGAAGGCGCCTCTCGAGGTGCTCGAGTACCGCGTCCAGTACTACGAAAAGACCGTCAAGGCCATCCTCCGGGCGATTGGCGTGCCAATCGAGAAGCTCGAGTTTGTGATTGGCAAGAGCTACCAGCTCACCCCAGAATACACAATGGACATCTTCAAGATGACGAACATCACCTCCCAGAACGACGCTCGTCGTGCTGGTGCCGAAGTGGTCAAGCAGACGGCAAATCCGTTGCTGAGTGGACTCGTTTACCCGCTCATGCAGGCGCTGGACGAGGAGTACCTCAAGGTCGACGCCCAATTCGGTGGTGTCGACCAGCGCAAGATCTTCACTCTTGCCGAGGAACAACTCCCGCAGATTGGATACAAGAAACGGGCGCATCTCATGAACCACATGGTTCCTGGCCTTACCGAAGGCGGCAAAATGTCTGCGTCTGACCCCAACTCCAAGATTGATCTTCTCGAGGAGCCCAAGCAGGTCAAGAAGAAGATCGCCAAGGCGTACGCTGCTCCGGGCGTCGTCGAGGGCAACGGACTCATTGGCTTCCTCGAGTTTGCCATTTTCCCCATCTCTGCGCTGCAAAATAATGGCACTGCCAACTTCCACATTGCTCGCGACGAGAAATGGGGCGGTCCCATCACGTACACTTCTATTGACGATCTCAAGGCCGACTATGCCGCCGAGAAACTGAGCCCTGCCGATCTCAAGATTGGTGTGGTTGATGCCATCAACAGCATTCTCGAGCCTATCCGCAAAATCTTGCTCGAAGACAAGGACTTTTTGGAAATAGAGCGCAAGGCCTACCCTCCTCCCGAGCCGGCAAAGAAGGTCACGAAACCCAAGAAGCGTAATCTTGGCACCCGTTTCCCTGGCAGTAAAGAGTCATCTGAGGCCCCTGAGGCTCCTGAGGTGAAGACTGCTGCGGATGCTGCCGGCGAGAAGATGGTTGAGCAGATCGCCAAGGTCGACTTGGCATGATTAGATTTATTCCGTCAAATTACTCGCCATTCCGCATACGGTCGAGTTCGAGGTTAAATAGCGTCGACTTCGCATAATTAGTTCAGTTGTAGTGCCGGATTGAAGTAAACCACGATACATAGTCTGTTCGCCAATATCGGCATACCGTCGAGTTCGATAACTAGCTTAGTTTAGTTGTACAACAGGCTGATACGGGTCGAGTTTATGAGTACAAGTAATGAATAAATAGGTTATAAAGTCTCCCATCCACCAATGTCCGCATACTGGTCGAGTTTACGGAGAGTAAAAGAGAAAATGCCGTTCTCGAGCCACATTTGGCGCACCAACGCGTCGTAGCGCATGGGCTGGAGATAGTGAGGACGTTCGCGACGCATGCCTTCATCGGGCTCGCCATGGGCATCAAGATACGGCGCAGGACAGAACATGCCCCGTCCATCGCCCAGCAGCAGCAAAATAACATTGCGTCGCGGCAAAAGGAACATGCCATAGTAATGGGTACACGTTTCGAGGTGACGGTTGCATGAACCCAGCCGTCCGTATCCCTGGTTTGCCTGCGTGGGAACAATTGCTCCACAGAACAAGCATACAGCAGGATCCATGGGCACCTTTGTGTCCGGCAGGTTGAAGAACGCATCGAGTCGCTGCGGAAGACGAAGTAGTCGGTAAACGCCAGGATACTCAAATCCCACAAACCGAACTCGGCGAGCAGCAACCTGGCGAGCAGCAATTCCCTCTGGAGTCTGGCCACTCAACCCAAGCAAAACTTCGTCAAGCGGGGGAATTCCAAGATACATGCTCAAGCGGTCGTGTTCTGGCAAGTTCATCATGCAGGCAAAGTCGTCGGCATCGTAGTTTCCACACAATCCGAAAATAAGAATCGCCGCTTTGCGCAAGAACAGTGTCGAGTGTCGCTGGAGAATCGCCAGCGTGTGTCGCGGATCAGCAGCGGTCGTCCACTTGAGCAGCTCCTCAGAAAGTTCTGGAGACGGCTCGGCACTTGGTAGTTTTGCCAGTCCGGTGATATCGTTCATATTGCCAACGTTAAACAACACTTGCGCCAGCGCAGCTCCGTACAAGGTGCGCAAAATCGTTACTGGCTTGATATCATAGGCCGGAGCGGAATACAAGAGACCCTCGACGAGCTTGGAGAATGGATTGAGGAAGAGGGCGTCGCCAGGATCAAGCGGGTTATACAATCGCGAGTCAGAGATGGTTTCCTGGATCCGGAAGCAGCCACTCACGATAAACCCAGTCAGCGTCGTTGCATACTTCATCAACACCCGCAAAAATTGCATCGTCTTCGTCGGCAGCTGGTCGACCACGAGTCCTCCTAATGGATTCGCATGCTTCTGGCCACGAAGCGCAACCTCGAGCGTCGAAACTGTACCCGTGATTGTATTGTAGACGTGGCCCAGTCCGAACAGCTCAGGGGGTTTTGAGGTGCCGACCAATACCTCGCACACGTCCTTTATGCGGAGCATCTGCGCCAGGAGAACAGTGCGAACGTTCGACGAAAAGCTTTCTGAAAAGTCCTGGTCGACAAAAGAGTGGCCGAATCGCGCCGAGAGCCCGGCAATGCCGCTTTGGACAAGCGCGTCGGTGTTTTGCTGGTGTTCGAAGCCAGGAAGACGAATCGACAAATACTTGGTCACGTCTTCGGGGACATTCTCAGACGGTTCGAGGTACGTTTCGGCGCTCAGCTTGTTCTCGAGCCACAACACCGGCATGAAGCTATTGTTGAGACCCTTACACAGCGGACACAAAAACTCGCCAGATGCGATGCGCTCATGTGGTGCCCTGGGTGGACTCGTGAGTGCACGCGTCTGTTGAGAGCGCTGGAAGTCCTTGAAGCAGTTGTAATGCATTCCATGCCCGCATCCTTGGACAGCTGGTGTGAGTCGCGAATGGCTAACCGGGAATGCCGGTCCATACATCTTATCTGTGGACAGGTCTTCGTCGGGTTGTTCGACATCCATAGAGCCAGGTGGACCCGCATAACCCTCGTGAACCCACGCAGGATGAGGGGGTAGGTCCCGCAACACACGAACAACACACGAGTAGGTCATGAGTCCGAAAATGCTATCCTCGCGATCTGGCATCCGACACATGACGCACTGATCGCCAGGGAACTTGTGGGCTCCATCAGTTCCTTCAACAGCATCGTACATTTCCTCGTCGGGCGCATCGTCGTTATTCTGAGAAGCGAAAAGGCGTTGTTGCTCCTTGAACTCGTTGAGAACCCGGTCCTGCGCTGCCTTTGCCAGACGCTTCTTGCGTTCAGGCTCTGTTTCAGTGGTCTGGCTCTCACCCCAGTGGGTCACATTGCCTGCAACTCTGTCAGGGATCTCGAAATTCGGATCAATTTCATGAAGCCTGTCGAGCAAGAACCACGTACGCGTGTGCAGACTGCTAAGGACAGGCTCTGCAATGATGCGGCACAAGTAGAACCGGATACTGCGAAGACCAGATCCTTCGGGGGTCGACACGAGCTCAGGGAGAGTGTCGAACATACCTTCGGTCTTTTGCGACGCGAGAATAGCCAGCTGCTCGGGAGTCTTTTGTAGGCTATCGAGGGCAGCCATTATGAGCAAGTGCACGACCTTTCCAAGCAGAGACTCAGCCTGAGGATGCCGAATATTTTCGAGCAATTTCTCGACCAAGTCATAAATGAACCGCGCAAATGCAATCGTACGCGTGTAATTTCCAAGTCCAATCCACGGGCCCTGCAGAGACGCCAGTGGCGATACATGGACAAAGTCTTCAGGTAAGTTTTCAAGAGCAACGCGTCTTTCCAGGATAGCCTTCTCGGCTTCATCGATGCGGGCTGCATTGAAATAGGTGAAATGTGCGTCAAACTGCGACAGCAGCTCCGTCTTGAGGCTGTACACACCGACATCCCGCAATCCCCGTGGGGGTCTAAAGTTGGCACACTGCGACAGTGCCATGTCGAACTCTTCGTCGGTGGCCATTGTGTCTGGAACATGCTTCACGACTTCCGAGTAGCTCATGGGTCCAAATGCCAAGCATTGCACAATCTCGCGATTAAGACACTGGCGCTTCACTTCCTGGTCTGTCAACCCCTGCAAATGTACACGGTCAACAAGCAAGAAAGTCAAAGTGTGCAAGAACTCCTCGAGCATGTACCAGCGTTGAGAATCATCAAACAGCGGGTCATTGAACCAGTTCATCATGTTCCATCGCTGGAGCAGTTGCAAGAATGCTGCGTTGGGCGCCAGACACACCAGTCCCACCTGGGCGAAGAACACATCACGGGCATAGGCTAAATCGCGTAGGGTGGACTCGCGATAGTGGTGGAGCTGGCTCCGGACGGTATAGCCATTGCGAACCCATAGTCCCACATGGATTTCAGACAGGAACGCCATAGTGCGCAGGGTATTGTCGAACAACAACGCAGCCATGGACGCCTCGTTGATACCAGTTTCGGCACTCAACCGCGCATTCTCATTCAAAATACAGGACCGCATCTCCTCCACGGTCGAAAACTGGCCATACTCTATAAGCCATGACAGTAGCGCGTGGACCGGATGGTGTAAAGACATGAGATCATCAGCCACCGACAATCCAGACAGTTCGCACGATGTAGTGACACCAGCGTATTCCGAGCTGTAAACTCGAAGCCGCGACGATTCACCGCCCAAAAGTCTTCCAAGCACAATATAGGCCCATTTCTGCAGGGTGCCACTCACGAGGCGCACACTCTCGAGTACAGAGTCGTGTGGAGAGTACAACACGCCCTGGGCAACAGAGTGAGCAAGTTGAAGCACAAGTGGGATAGTGGTGAAGAAGAAGATCCAGCTCTCGCTCTCGTACTCGACATGCTTGTCCACCTGACGTCTCAATGGAGCCAAAGACTGGAACAGTGACAAAAAGTCCGCCGTCTGCATTATGCGCAAGGGGTTCCCTGCCACTAGAGCCTTGTCAGTATTGCGGTTCATGAGGTACTCGAGTTCATGGAACAACTGCGCCAAGCGACGGTTTCGGAACATTGATGTACTGAGAACTACGCGACCAGCATGGATGGAGGAAGGCGGTCCTACCCGTTGCATTGTAAACAGCGTGTACAGCGTCGCGAGATACCTTGTGAAAGCTTCGCCACGCATCATGGCCGTTGCAATACTCGGTGTCGTGAACAATTGGGTGCTCAACAGCGTGATAACACTCACCTCTGGTTCTCGATCAAGAAGGACATAGAGTTCCACCACCAAAGGGTAGATTGATGCCTGGATTTCACCCAGCTGCATCTTGTATTCTGGGTCAGTGATAAGTGCCGAAACATTCAAGTCGTTCAGCACCGATCTCAGCGACTTCCAGAGCCGGATATCGAAGAATATGAGATACTTTGCGCGAGGAGCGTGCTCTTCAGCAGGCCTTGCGACACAGTTGTTCCATAACGGTGATGTCGTTGATGGTTCACCTGGAATACTCGGGGGCGAAACAAGATCGGTAAAACGAACACCCTGGTCAAAATCAAGAAGCTCTTCCTCAAGAGATCCCTGTGGCGACGCAATCTGCGTCGCTGCCGGTTGAGTATTCACAGTTGGTTCGGGAGTAGTCACCGCAGGGCTGTCGATTCTTGGCGCAGTCCCCCGGTCAGAGCCTAAAGGAATCGATGATGTCTGCGATATGGAATGGTCTCTTCCGATGCGCTCATCAATACTGGGGATCTTGGTGCCGTCCTTGAGCAAGCTATACGCCCATGCAGCAGGTAGTTGTTGCTCGGAACCGTTCCCGCGGTACTTGGAGCCTACTCGCCACGGATCCAGCATCGCCTTTCCTACAAGTCGCAAGATTGCGGTAGGAGCGACGTTCTTCGGACAAAACTGCGTCAGATCCGAGATCCAGTGAATGATTTCGTCGACCATTTCCTCGCGGAAGTGGTCCCGCGTGGTTCTAATGGTACACGCAAACAACTTCATCCGGCGTTTTTGTTCCAGCAGCTTGTTCAGATCATCACTCACGCTCACAGTTGCACGGCCATAGCTCTCGGTGATCTTGCCGATCATTCGCGAGAACGTTGGGGAGCGTTGCGTGGCCAATTCGACATTCGACTGGCAGTCACTGAACGAACGCTTATCATCGTGCCAGATATTCAGCACGTATTTTCCATCCAACGGCATATCTCGCTCTCCGTAAACTTCAGGGTCAAGTTCAGACGCTTCTGCAGCCGCCTCAAATTGTTCAGGTGTATCATAAAGCTGAATGGCAGGGTGGGCAGACGAGAGCACGTCAATGACATAGTCGAGAGCTATTGCGAGAGTCTCCTCGAGCGCCTGGACGAACCCAAGAGGGAGCTCTCCATACTCAGGGACTTCGTTTTGCGATGCGAGACACCTCAGAGGCTTTTTCCACGCCTCGTTATCACCACAGTCGCAGATGCCGCCTTCGTCGCGACTTGACACTTTTACAAACACATTGTGGCCCTCATGATCAGCGGGGTTGAAACAATATTTGCAAAGTACACACGTGTCGTCAATGCCACACGTCAAACACCGATGTGTTGGCTCACCTCTTGACAGTTTAAGGACACAAGGACGTCCTGGGTGGCAATGGCTGTGCGAACCTTTAGATTTATCGATCCATTCAGTTGGCGGAATCCGCCTTTCCATTCTCGAAGTTTGCTCCTCGATTGAGGCGCCATCAAACATGTACGACAGGTACTGAAAGTTCGCTGTGGCGCATCGGAACAAGTATGAGCGCAGGAGATCCCGCATGGGCCTAATTTTATCGTGTTCATAATGAAAAACCCATGGTGCCTGGAGCAGGAACTTGCGGAGATCCAGCGACTCCAAATTCCAGTTGTAGTCCATTACAGGTGGCGAGACGGATGTCAAAAGACAGATGCCAAAAGACGCAGATATGAGGAGGACGGGGCGCGATTACACAATATATGGGGATGGTCCAAAAGTATGTTAGGATGGTTATAAGAATAAAATATTAAAGTGACAACCGGAGAGGTTATCTTTTTTGAGGATTGTGAGTATTGTCGAGTGTTGTTCGGGTAGGATGGTCGCTGGCTGGTCCGAGAAAGCCCCGGTCGTCATGAAGTGTCTTTGCGATGCAGTCACCTTTACGGGAACTACCTGAGAAGACGTGACGAAACCAATGCTATCAAACAGCGAGCTATCAAACAGCAAGCGAAGCAGTTTGTAGTTCAAGAAACTAGTGGTCCGGCTGGGAACGTCGCTAGCTTCCAGCAATCTCGGTTCTTTCAGTATTCCACTCGGCCAACACTAGCATTCGAGCGGGCTAGCTCTTTACTCGTCCTCATCGTCCTCATCGGCCTTGATGTACTTGCTCTTGATGTCCTTCCACTGCTTGCCCTGGTTCACACTGTCAAAGTACTTGTTCACAGTGTTCTGGAACGCAAGGTCGTAGAAGAACGCCGTCACGAAGATCGTGGGGATGAGCACACTGTTCCGGCGGAAGAACGTGTTATAGATCGTGCTGGAGAAGCTCTGCATGGGTTAGTATCGCGTCAATAGACCAGAACTAATCGGTACCTACCATTTCAATGTGTTTGTCGAGAAAGTTAGCTTATTCCTCATTGGCGAGATTTGGGAGAAATTTGGTCACGTGGTTTGCAGTACACGGTTGCTCAAACGCATTAAACTAAATTAAATATCAATTAACATCTGTCGTCGTGTTCACGAGGTGCTTTCGCGGCGAAACCTTGTCGAACAAGCGCGTCAAAATCGACGGAGCTGGCGCTGACTTGTAAATAGTGCCACCGTGCGAAATAATGTTTTTTCCAGAGGTATTAGCAAACTCGTACTTGGATCCCGTAGAATAGTCGACAATACGCAGCTCCTTAACCTCCATAGTGTAGGGAACATTGTTCCAGTCGATCTCGCCTCCAGCCCATGTGACCGTGCCCACAGGATTTCTCTCGAGATCTCCGGCTGCCCATGTGCCAAATCGGACATGCATAGGCGACTCTGGGTATCCATAGTTGGAACTCGCCTCAGCATTCAAAGTACGTACGAGCACTCCATCAACATACCACCTCGTGTATTCCGGCATCCACACGATAGTGTAGTTGTGGAAATCTTTCTGGGGGTTGGCTACAGCGTGGTACATGCCACGATCCCAGTTTGCAGGCTTACCCTTGGAAAAGAAGTTTGTCTGGACGTTTCCGAAATCGTTTCCAACCATTTCAAAGTCAATCTCATCGAGGCTGTCGCTTTGCAGAAACACGCAACTCACAATTCCAGGACCAGGAGCTGAACGCATCACGATATCGACCTTTCCATACATGATGCATGCATCGGTACGCAGAAGAGGATTATCGGCACGGTCTACAACACCGAGCTTGACTCCATGGCCGGGGTTGTACTCGAAAAGCCCCTTTGAGTCACCGCGATGGAGCAGGGGCGACTCTTCTCCTGTCGTAAAGTCGATTTCAACAACTGAGCCGATTGCCTTGACTGGTGGACATGCTTCCTTTAGCGGATTGCAAGCCGTGTACGTCTGCGCGGCCACAGCTGCAATCAAGCAATATACAAAGTGCATTGATTTCAGGACAAGTCGAGCTGCTCCCTTCAAGTTTAAAGAGCATTTCAGATTGGGTAAGGGTTGACCTGCATGAATTTCCGGAATGTTATGCCGACAGCATATCTTCGTTCTCGCATCTCACCTTGTGTTTATCCTAATGTCTTCTGAGGATCCAGTTGCAGTGCTTCTTGGCGCCGAGGTCGTCACCAAGGGACGGAATATGACGTCGTGGGGCGTGTTCATCTCCATTGGCGTATCGCTCCTAGTGGCTATCGCCGAGATCCTCGCATTTTCATTCCTGAGGAAGCGACATCGATACATCTATGAACCAAGAACATTTGTAGTTCCGTCTCATATGCGAATGCCTCCAACAAACGAGGGCATGTTCTCGTGGATCCCTGCTACCTACCGTGCGCCTCTATCGTCAATCCCAGAAAAAGTCGGTCTAGATGCCTACTTTTTTCTCCGCTACATCATATTTGTGGTCGTAGTTTGCTTGGTGCTTGGATTCACAACAATCCCCATTTTATTGCCATTGCACATTACCGGAAACGCATCTGGAGACTACACCCATCCCCATAGCGGGCTGGACAAACTCACTATATCTAATGTGTCGTGGCTTAATCGCAACCGACACATTGCCCATCTAGTGCTATGCGCATTATGTGCGATTCTATTGCTGGTAGCCTTTCAGCGAGAACTTGGCAACTTCCATCGTATTAGGGCGGAGTACATGCTCCAGGACCCTAGTCCGCAATCGTCAAGTGCTCTGCTCCTCAAGGGATTACATCCCAACTTCCGCTCCCCCGAGGCTGTTTTTCGATTCTATTCCGGGATCCAGTCTGGATGTGTGAAGCAGATCTGGTTCAACCGCGACTTTTCGGTACTGGAAAAGCTGATTGCCAAACAGAACCATGCGCGAGATGAACTAGAAAGACAAGAGTCTTGGCTCGTGGGTCGCTGCGCCATATCCACTCAAGAAACTGATTGCAAAGATGCGGCCATTGCCGGTAACTTGTGGAGAAAATACTTGAACGATGACGACATGTCCGGGATGCACTCACGCAAGGGAAGCTACATAGTGTGGCTCAAATCCGAGCTGAGCCGCATTAATGCACACCTCTTTTTGATGCAGAGCCAGACGGAGTTATTCCCGCAGCTCAATTCGTGTTTTGTGCAGTTCGACTCGCCAATAAGCTGTTTCATGGCTATGCGCTCTATCGGCGTTAGTAGTGAACCGCGGTCAGGACTGTTTGTACGGCGTCCTCATACGTCGCCAGGAACCCAATGCATTGGCCGTGTGTATCCTAGCGATATCGTGTGGACGAATTTGAGGCTTTCCACATGGCTCGAGCGGTTTATTGGATACATTGCCACTTTTCTTGATCTGGCGGTGATCCTCGGATGGGCCTTCCCCATGACATTGGTGAGCATGATCACCCAGGTCGAGTTTATGGCGAAGATCATTCCTCAGTTTCAGTTTTTGGTGCAGTATCCAGAGATTTCGCACGTTATGGGCAGCGTTGTGTCGCCGCTGCTGTTGACCTACCTGACGAGTCAAGTGCCATTTTTGTTTCGAGTGTTTGCGAAAATGAAAGGGTACCCAACCCAGACGCTTATTGAGATGGACGTGCAAAAGTATTTGTTTTTGTTCATGTTCTTCCAGATCTTTCTGATTGTTGCCGTGTCGTCTGGCCTACTTGGTTTGATTGTGCGAGTCCTCCTGAACACGAGCGAAGGAGCCATGTCCCTCGCGAGCAGCCTCCCAAAAGCATCGACGTTCTTTTTGACATACCTTGTCGCGAGTTCTCTCACCACTTCGGGAAACTCCTTCCTGCAAAGCTGGCGCCTGGTGACCATGTCATGGCAGGCGTACACGGCAAAGACTCCGAGGGACCATCTTAGGGTGGTGCAATCGCAGCCGACGATCTACTGGGGCAGCTTGTTTCCAATTGTCACCAATATCGCGACAATAGCTATCTCGTACGCGTTAATCTCGCCTCTGATTCTGTTTGCAGGTGCGATCGGAGCAGGACTACTATTCTTTGCGCTCAAATATCGAATTTTGTTTTGTTATGTTCCACGGTGTGTTGCCGATGGCAACTTCTACCCTTGTGCGATTTTCCAGTTGTTTTCGGGTCTGTACTGCCAACAGTTGTCGCTACTAGGCACACTGATGATCTCTCGCCAGGACATCTTGGCATTGGTTACGGCCCTAATCATGATCGGCACTGCTCTTGCGCACTACAGACTCACAAAATCTTTCCACGACGACGATGGCCGGATCCCTCTAGGTGTACAACTCAAATCGGATGTGCCCAAAGACCCCGAGTCATTGAAATCGTACGGAGGCGGCTCAATAAGGGACAGATGGCGGCATATCCTTGACGAAGTCGCCCAAGAGCAGGCCGTGGTTGTAGAACAACGCGCATACACCCAGGATCACCTATTTGAGCATCCTGCCGTACGGTCAGCTCGACCTAGCGTGTGGATTGCACGCGACTCACGAGGTATCGCGCAGGACCAGGTTCACGAGATGCAGACGTACTTTAGCGATCTTCGGGCCTCATGTGCCGGCGCCGAGCTCGATGAATCCACCCTGGAAGTGACCATCACACAACTTCCACCAGATTTTGATTCTGCGCTTTTATCAAAACATTAGTTCGTTGGAGCGGCTTCTTTTGAAAAAGAGGCAAAACTTTTGGTGGCGATTGACTGTGCCAATTAAACCATTTTAGACATAGCGGGTCCTTAGTTTACTATAGCTACAGCGACCATAATTGTATTTATTCACCTTAGTTAGCGCTAGCCAATTGACCGATGCTTCCTTTGAGAATCTTCTTTTGAAAAAGAAGCAAAACTTTTTGTGGCAATTGGCTGCGCCAATTGAGCTGCTTCAGAACTCGCGAGTCCATATATTTACAATAATTATAGCGACTGTACTTGTATTATCCACCTTAATTGGCGCTAGCCAATTGCCACAAAATTTTTGCTTCGTTTTCAAAAGAAGCCACAAAAAAGGGAGAAACGTAATTTTTCAGCTAGGCCATAACTTTTTGTGGCAATTGGGTGCGCCAATTGAGCTACTTCAGAACTAGCGAGTCCATAAGTTGCGATAACTATAGCGACTGTACTAATATTATCCACCTTAATTGGCGATCAGCCAATTCACCAAAAAAAGTGTTTTGCTTCTTTTTCAAAAGAAGCCACAAAAAAGGGAGAAACGTGATTTTTGTTTAGCTAGGTCATATACTTTAGAGCAGTCCAAAAAGGGCCAGGAGGAGCCTAAGCCATCTGGTGGCGCTCGCGGAACTCTGCGAGCTTCTCCTTGTTGACAGCGCGGCTCTTGGCCACAAGATCCTTAAGCACAGTCGGGTAATCCAGCTTGTCCATGAATGCCTCGACGAGCTGGGGCTTGGTGGAGTTGCGGAACGCCGCGGATGTGAAGAGGTCGCTGGCCTCCTTGGGGGTGGTGACCTTGAAAGTCTCAACAGCACCCTCAGCAGCGCCAAAGGTCTTGAACAGGTCGGTCCAGCGCCACTTGTCATTGATGTCGTTGTAGGACTTGTGCTCGCCCCAGATGGCACGCTCGATGGTGTATCCGAAGTTGTTCATGAGCAGGATCGTGACGGGGAGGTTGAGGCGCACAATGGACGAGATCTCCTGGATGGTCATCTGGGCGGAACCGTCGCCCTCGACAACGATGACACGCTGGTTCTTGGCGGGGTTCAGCTTCTGGGCGACAGCAGAACCGAAGGCGGTGGGCAGGGCCCAGCCAATGGAGCCGTAGTAGAGCTGGTTGAGGTAGTCGCAGTCGTCAGGCAGACCGGTGGCCATGGAGGCCATCTGGTAGGAGCCGGTGTCAATGACAAGGGAGGCGTCCTTCTGGAGGGCCTGCGACACGAGCATGGGCCACTGGTTGGAGGTGATCTTGTCGCCAGAGAGCGACAGCTGGGGCCACTCGATCTTGGGCTTGGGGGTCTGCGGAGCCTTCTTCGTCTTGGGCAGCTTCTTGAGCACCATGTCGTAGACGTCGACGAAGTTGACACCGTCGAACTGCTCGCCGTAGACGGTGCAGTAGAAGGCGTGGAGAATGATGCGCTTCTTGTCGCTCACCTCGCGGGTGTAGAAACCGGAGTTGAAGTCGGAAACGTGGGGACCCACCGATAACACAAAGTCGGACTCGTCCTCGACGTGCTTCTGGGCACCAGGGAACGACGAGTGGCCGTTGTAGATGCCGACGTACTGCGGGTGGGACTCGTTGATGGAGCTGCGGCCCATGAGGGTGGTGTAGCCCCACGCACCGGTGCGCTCGAGGATCTCGTGGGTCTGGTCCTTGAGGTTGAAGCGCTTGGCGAAGGAGTCGTTGCACACAACCGCGTTCTTGGCCTTGGCAAAGCCGGCAATCACGGCATCAGCCACGCGTTCCGTGTCGGGGTGGACAGGAGCACGCGTGGACAGAGGGTGCGACAGGTAGCTCGAGCGGATGGGGATGTCGACCACGTCAATGGGCACGTAGAGCACACCAGGGGCACGCTGCTTGATCATCTCGCTGAGGACACGGTCGATCTGGCCGGGCATCGCCGCCGGGTTCCACAATTGCTCCCAGGCGCAGCACAGGGGCTCAGACGCCTTCATGTACAGAGTGTGGTCGTTGGGACGCAGTCCGTGGGGCGCGGTGGAGTGGTGGAGCACCCAGTGGTCCTCCTGGGCGTAACGGGGGGTCTGGCCAATGATGTGGAGCACGGGGACGTTCTCGCTCGAGGCGCCAGACACGCCGTTGATGGCGGAAAGCTCGCCGACGCCGTAGGTGGTGATCACGACGCCGAATTTGTTCGACGAGCGGGCGTAGCCGTCGGCGGCGTAGCCGGCATTGAGCTCGTTGCAGGTTCCGACCCACTCGAGGCCCTTGACGTCGTAGATGTGGTCAAGGAGCTTGAGGTTGAAGTCGCCAGGCACACCGAAGATGTGCTTGACGCCTTGCTGGTAGATCCTCTCGAAGATGTAGCGGCCAATGGGCACCTCTTCGCCAGACATTTCTTGAATTGAGGGGGGTGGTGGTGGTGGTTTCGGTTGAAAAGTGTGTGAAACTTGGTGAACTGAGCTCTACTGGCTGGGAACTCTTGCTATATTTCTACCCACCGGCCCTAACCCTCATCGACTGGCCTTGTCGCTTACATCTACAGGCTACACGAGTTCCCCTAGCCCATGCATCCGGGAAATATCCCACTTGCACCTCGAGGGGCTAACTTCGCCAGTTGGGAAGTGTGCATGCACGGCGGCGATTGCGGACGCGAGTAGCCTGGTCCTGTGTCGTCGATAGCCGCTATGCCAAATGGTGGTGGTGGTGCCACCTAAAACTGACACCGTTGCTGGTGGCCAAAAGCAACGCAACTACAGCCCAGACTCATGCGACCTTCCCTTCCCAGGTCCCGTCTCACATTAGCTTCCGCAGCAAAAACCCCTGCTGGCGTTACGTAGGATAAACCCATGCCGCTAATAGCATAAGAATGCGCAGATTAACGACTAAGCGCGCATTCTCGCATCGAGCCCGGACACTTATCTCAGCCTAGTTCTTAACGGTTTGGGTGTCGAGGTCCCCTGGGCATACCCAACCTTAGGTGTGGCTTGCGTCGTCTGCTGTACATTTTCTGCCGCGTTTAGGCTGCAGATCCCACGTCAAAATAATTGTCAGCCGCACGCCACTCGTTCAAAGTTCGATGCGTGTGTTCAGCACCGTTACGTCGTGACGTGTACGCCTGGGCGCCGCAGTGGTGAAATTCAGTGGCAGTGCGATCGTTTTCGTTATTTAGTTCTAGGGGCAGTAGGTCGCAGCTGTTCAAACGCACTTGTCAGGTCTCGGTTTTTTAGGTGTCGCTATTTCCACTTTTTTTTTCGGGCAGTTTCCCCCAGCCGCGACGTCGTTAGGCGTTTGGCAGTGTCTGGTCGTGTCTCGTTTTGGTGACTACTACTAAAATATTCAGTACATTTTCAATGGGCACCTTTAGGTGGCTTCTTTTGAAAAAGAAGCAAACCTTTTTAGGTGGCTTCTTTTAAAAAAAAAAAGAAGCAAAATTGTTTGGGTGGGAAAAAGAAGCAAAACTGTTTAGGTGGAATTCTTGGGCTTAATTTCGTCAACTGACGAAGTCAGTTGGAACCAAACCTCGCCAAACTCCCACCTGACATCTGTCTCGTTGTCGTGGATCCCACCTCTCGATCCCACCCTAGATGCCCACTTACCTCATTACCTCCACACTACACCATTGAGGATGGCAGGGGAAAAGCGGTCTGCCCCCGACACGGCGAAACCAGACGCCAAGAAACGGCGGTCGTCGTCGAGCCAGAAGCCGAACCGCAAAACTAAGCAATTGCTCAAGGCCCTCATCTCCCTCGACTCCTACGACCAGGATATCGCCGATAATGTTCAGGGCGAGGACATTTGGAACGAAAAGAGTCCTCTCACGGAACCTCCCGCCCGTCCGCAGGAGTCCACGCCGCAAACAAGCTCCGACTTTGAGGCTCAGGAGGCGGAACGCACCGCAGAGCTCCCAGAAGAGTACCGCAAGTTCCGGCCCCGCGGCTACCCGTTCCGCATTCCGCCCACAGACCGTCCCGTGCGCATCTACGCCGACGGCGTGTTCGACCTGTTCCATCTTGGACATATGCGCCAACTGGAGCAGGCGAAAAAGGCGCTGCCCAACGTGTACCTGATTGTCGGCGTCCCCAGCGACAAAATCACCCACAAGTACAAGGGCCTGACGGTGCTCACGGACAAGCAGCGCTACGAGACGCTGCGACACTGCAAATGGGTCGACGAGGTGGTCGAGGACGCGCCGTGGGAAGTCACCCAGGCGTTCCTCGACGAACACAAGATCGACTACGTCGCCCACGACGACATTCCCTACACCAGTGCGGGCCAGGACGACGTGTACAAGTTTGTCAAGGAGAAGGGCATGTTTTTGACCACGCAACGAACCGAGGGCGTGTCCACGTCCGACATCATCACGAAGATCATCAAGGACTACGACCTCTACCTAATGCGCAACTTTGCCCGTGGCGTGTCCCGCCAGGAACTCAATGTGTCGTGGGTGAAGAAGAACGAGCTCGACCTCAAACGCCACGTGAACGCGTTCCGCGAGTCGTGGAAACACTCGCTCGAGTCCACCACCCGCGATCTCTACGCCGATCTGCTCGCGTTTGTTGCCCACAAGTACAACTCGCCGCGACGACGAGAACGGTTCCGGTCGAGCTTCGAAGGCGGCAACCGCCGTATTGCAGACTCCGACAAGAACGACGAGTCGCGACCAAGCACTCCCTCTGCCGTGTTCAAGGGGGTACGCGACTGGGTCGCGAGACGGTCCGGGTCGGCATCGGCACCGGTGTCGTTGCCGGAATCAGAAGCGTCCGAATCGTCCGAAACGTCCGAATCGTTGTCGTCGTCGCAACTAAACTCTTCGGATAACGAAAAGTCTGACGAGGTCGAGAGTGACGAGGAGGAAGACGAACAAGATGACGATGACGACCAGCACCACCCCGAAAGCGATCAGCACCCCGAAAGCGACAGCAACTAAAGACACGCTAATGAAAAGAAAAAAAAAAGCCTACGTACATAGTCATTACCCCCGCAATGTTTCAATAATAGAGCTCGGGTATCAGCCCCTCCGTCAAATCGTCGTTGGGGAACACCCTAGCCCAGCCGCTGAAGCCCTGATCGAGCACATAAACCTGCTGATCGGGGTAGGTTTCGGCAAAGATGCGAGCGCATTTCGGACCTCGTTGCTGGGATAATTGGCAGTGGAACACGACCCGCGTGTGATTTTTCGTGTGCTCCCGCAGCTTGTCCACGTCCCGACTGAAGTTTCGCGATGGCAAGTTAATCGAGCCTTTGATGTGTCCGCCGATCCGATCGTCGTCGCGCACATCCACCACCAGTGGCGGCTCGTCTCCACACAGCCATTCGTGCAGATCTTGCGCCCGTATCCGTTCAGGCATCTCGCGATGCACCAGTGCGAAGGATCTTTGCTTTTTTTTCGGGTGGTGCCTTCTGGGGGGGGGTCCTCTTTAGGTTGGGGACCGTTTGCCTTACGTGATATTTATACAGTGTTAGAGATACCGGGCCTTATCTGTGTTTCATGATCTCAGATCGGGACCCCCACCATTTCTGTCACAGGGTTACATATAGGTTTAGTGCTTTCGTTTCTTTAGTTGCGACGTTGCCTTTGCAGCTCGTTTCGAGCCCAGGTTCAGTTCCCGCACCGTCGAATAGTAATCGTCGAGCGAACTCTGCGTCGTGTACTTTTCCGCCTTGCGATGCAGATCCTGCCGCTTCGCCTCCTGTAAAACCGGCACAAGCACGTCGTTAACTTTTTCCGGCGTCCACCCGGCCACCCGACCCAAAAACGCCCTCAATCCGTCGAGATCAGGTGCTCCCCACTGGAAGGCTGTCGCGTCATGATCGACGGCTGGGTGTACATACGCGTCCCGAACTGCATGGCTAGGGAAATCCTCGGGAAGGAACAGCTTGCTTTTCAGCTGCTTGACCAGTCTCCGTCTTAGTGGTGTGCTCGTGTCTGCCTGATCGGGGAATCGCTGCGCGTCTACCCACCACTCTTTGAACGCCTTGAGAGAATCAAACTCGGCGAGAATCTCGACTCCTGTGACCGGCCCGATTCCCGGAAGACCATCCGTATAGTCCGATCCAAGGAGCATGGCCAGTTCAACAAGTTTGTCCTGGGACAGACCCAGGTCAGCGTCGATGGTCGTGCTCTTGTAGACTTCGGCGTACTTGGCCTGGCTGAACATGTTTCTGTACACGACGACTTTCGATGAGAACAAAAACGCATCACCATCGTCGGTAACAATTCCGTCCACTAACTTCAGTTTCTCCAGTTCGGCACATTGGGCCTCAGCTTCGCAAGGCGCAGTGATGTACGGAACTCCAAACAGCTGGAGCAGCTCCTGGCACTCTTGGATCATTTCCTCGGTGGGCGCATCAGCATCTCGCGTGCTTTTCGCGTATTGGCCCTTGAGGTTCTTGAGTTCCGCAGCGTAGTCTGAACCCGTCCATTGTTGTTTGGCGAGATTCTTTTCGAACCTTTCGTGTTCGCGGGTCTCACCAATGAACATTTCGGCAAGATCTTCGGCTGCTTCCTCGTCGTCCCTCTCTTCCTCGTCGGCAAGTTCTTTTTCTTCGGGTTTCAACTCTCTAGTCTCGATTTGTTCGTTGGTGTCGTTGAGTGACGCGATAATAGCCTCGTTGATGTCTCTAGTTTCGTCAAGTGTGGCCGCATCTTCGTGCTCAATAGATGCGATCGCTTCCTGGATTTCGGCTGGTTGCTCTGCAGTTTCGCTCGATTCCTGCACTTTTGCAACTTCAGTCGGCTCAGGCTGTGGCTTGGCCACAATATCGACAGGTTCGAGCTCCTCATCACTAGAAAACTCTCTCTCGAGTCGCCGAGCCTCTTCGTAGGACATCAACCCCGAGACAGGTTCTTCCCTGCGGCCCTCAACCGCCCCAAAATCGGTGCGTTCGCCAGGATCAAACCACGGCGGCTGTTCAACTGGTTCTTCGTCTTCTTTTGGTTCAGGCTTTTCTGCTTCTATCACCTCTTCCTGAACTGCCTTTAGTGTTGGCTTTGGCTGCTTCTTTGGTTCATGGAATAGCATTGACGTTCCTGGCGAAGAGAACAGCATCGACTGGCCAGGTGCAGCCCGTGTAGGAGCAGTATTATCGTCCATCGAATCATAGAGAGTCTGGCGTTTGAGATTCTCCTCATACCCAAACAAAGCCTCGACACTTTTAGCGGCAGCCTCCGAAGAAACGTCTGTATGTCTGTCCTCAACAACTTCAGCTTTAGGCTCTTTCGTTTTCATTTCTTCAGCTTTAGACTCTTTAGCGTCAAATTCTTCGCGTGCTGTTGGCTGTTCAGGTGCAGTTGGGGCTATGTCGACTTCCTCAAACTCGTCGTCGCTTTCTTCCTTGGGTCGAGACTTCTCTTCCAGGGACAGGGTCCAGCCCTGCTCGTTCCGTTTGAGCATGTACTCGGTATTTTTCTCGCTCGAGACACGATGAGTGAGGTCTTCCTCCATTCCCACGAGGTCCATGAGCCGCTGGGTGAAGAAATTACGCTGAGCAACGCGATCAATCTGGAATCGCGAAAACTCCATGCGACTGGGGAACATCTTATCGAGTTGATCGGCAGTGTATCCCATTCTTAATCGAGATTTGAGACGGGCTGCATTCAGCAATTGGTACTGTGTGGTTAATGGTAGCCGCTTAAACTCGGGAGAATGGAAATCCACAGTGTGCATGTCGATGAAGCCCATCCGCGCCTGATCGGTAAACTTTTGCGCATACTCGTCGAGTTCCTCCTCAGTGAGCAATCTCTGGTCGTCCATTCGAATTGGAGCAATATTTTCAACATCGGGTAAATGGTATTGGTCCTCCTTTTGGAACGAAGTGGACGGCTGTGGTTTCTTGGGAGATCCCTGAAGGTCACCCAAATAAACTGCATTGGAAGGAATCGAGCCAGTAACTGTAGCCTTCGGAGGAGGCAGGTTGTTCTCCCTGGCACTCATTTCCTCAGCATGCTTTTGTAGGTGTAGTGTCAGTAACTTGTTAGCAGCGGCCCTTGCGGACTGGGTGCGGTTCACTCGACGCTCCTGGCGTCTGGCGGTGGTTTGCTTCTTCAATTGCGGTGCTGCACCATCGAAAACGAAAACGGGCCGGATTTCATAGAATATGAGTTTGCAAATCCGTCGAAAAAACCCAATGATATGTGCTGCGGGAATCAAAACGCCGGCTGGGTCCCGCATTGCCTTTAGAAAGTGGTACACCCAGATGGATGCATCAATGGCAAGTGCTTTACCCCGCAGACTCTCCAAAAGAACCGGTCGAGCCGTGGGCTCAAGCACCTTCCATAGTCCTCGAACGCCCATCTAGTGGCAATGGTGGTGCTATGTTCATTACTTATGCATCACACTGCACTTGCACTTGTAATCAGCCCTACAAAATGGCAGTGCGAAATGCAATCTACGAACAAAAGGCTCAGACTTTGGACAGAATACTGGGGTTGAAAGACTACGCTCCATTCATCCTCGTGGTAGATTCACTAGAGCAGCCTGCTGAAAAGCTACTTGCTGAATTCGAGCGGCGAATACCGCCCGGCTCAACATGCATCCATTTGGCCCAAGGGTTCCTACCTGATCCTCTTCCGAAACATCCGACTGAACGTACGCTGTTTGTTATTCATGATGTTCAGCTGTTTGCAAACTTTGGACAAGTTCTCCAGAGTCTTGTACGTCCAAACACTACCGTTATTGGTGTATTTCACGACGACCTGCCTCCAGCTCCGTCGACGCCTCAATACGCACCGTCAGGACTCTCGCTTGTAGATTTTATGGCCACGACTGTTTTGCGAGTTGTTCCAAATGAGATGGCGCTCGAAGTTGTGGCCAATGATCCAATTGCACGTTTGCATTACAGCTCTGGGCACTTCAATCGGCCAATATTTCGAGTCAATGTCGAGGTGCGAAGGAAATCAGGTAGAGCTCTCGAGGCAGCTTTTGACTTTGATAGCTCGACTCACGAAGCCAAGTTCGTACCTCCAGCTATGGTCGACGCTGCTGGAGCGCCTGCTGTGGCTGAACTCACGACTTTCAATCTCGAACTCACTGACAAGCAGCGCCAGGAGAAGGAGAATGTTGCTCTGCCGTTCCTAGAGGCCCAAGAAATTGGCGATGGTGGTGCTGCCGGCGGTGCCATTATCTACCAATTCGAAAAGGACGACGATTACGACGAAGAAGACCCCTACGAGGATCCTTTTTAATAGACACTAACTTTGTACATTCCAGACATGATCAACCTCCTAAATAAAAGAAACAGATACCAGAGCGAAAATAAACTAAAAGTTCTGTGTATTCCTTCACTTCTCAATGTTCGAGGTCACATGACCTCCATGTTAACATTCCCTGAGGTGATGTAACTATCTCCACAAGTGACCTGGACATGAGTCTCGGACTCGTTATCGACTCTGCGAGGGAGCTCACTCTCGGAGCGTCGAGCGTGGCTACGCGTCTCATTGACAATTCGCCACCCAATGCAGGTGAGATCCGGACTCTGTTGTCGAGTTCCTCCGACAGGGACATAAGTGCTGGTCTCAAGGAGATACTCAGGCTAATGTCACAGGGACAAACAACGTCAGAATTCTTTGCTGATGTTGTACGTAGTTGCCATTCTAACGATCCAGCTGTTCGCGATATGGTAGCCACGTACCTCGAGGTGTATTCAGATTCTGAGCCAGAACTCACGTTGATGGCCATTAATGCACTCCAAAAGGGCCTGAGCGTGTCTTCACCTCGAGTAAGAGCAAATGCATTAAAAGTCTTGTCGAGCTTGAGGGTCGTGACTATCGCACCTATTGTTCTAAGAGCTATTGAGACGTTGGCAACTGATCCCAGCGCGTTTGTCAAGATTACCGTGTGTAGAGCTATTGCCAAGGCTCACGAGCTCGATCCATCACTTTCATCTGAACTGTTGGAGGTACTTCAAACATTACTGGCAGACCGCAAAGATCCCAGAGTCGTGGGCTGGGCCCTCCATGTCATCTACAATGAGTTCCCGTCGCGTCTCGAGCTTGTGCATCCTGTGTATCACTACGCAACTGCTCACTTGGTTGATTTCGATGAATGGTGCCAGGTGAGTACGCTCAGATTGTTGGTGTCCTATTGTCGCCATTACATGCCTGGTCCTGACGACCCTGATCTGGTCGAGTTATTCGAAAACACGTCGATGCTGCTCAGCAGCCTTAATGATGCTGTGGTCATCGAGGCGGCAGCTGTATACCTCTATCTGGGTACAGCAAAGCAATTCGAGCATTACAAAGTGGCTCTGCATGTGTGCGAGCTTCAACTCACGGAGCTCAGTCTGCCGTCCATTTTAGTTCTGTCGAACCACCATCCGGAGCTCTTTGCTCCTTTCTCAAACATTTTCTTGAGTGTCCGTCCTACAGATAGGCCACCAGTCCGAATGCTTAAACTCAAGGTGTTTACGACACTCAAGTCATCCAAGGGAACCTTATTGACTCGACGTGAGTTCAACCGATTGGGCCAGATTGCATTTTGGTATAGCGATGACAAGGATGTTGTGCGTGCCGCTCTCCAGGCCCTTGCTCTAGCCGCCACAGAACCGAAATGGTGTCGACGCGCAGTGAAGTTCTTGGTGAGATTAGTGACTCAGGGGAACAATGGAGTCACACTCTTGGGTGAAGCCTTAGTCGCTCTACGGATCCTGATCCAGCAGCTTCCGCCTGATGACGAGTCGAGCAAACTTGTTCGGAATTGGACGATTTCCCACCTCGCAGAAGAGGCAGCCAACTCAAGTCCAACTGGACTCGCCAGCGAGGCGAGAGCTACGTTGATCTGGTTGGTAGGGGAATATGCACGTGAGCAACCTGCGCTGGCCGCAGAAGTGCTTCGTAAAAGACTCAAGACGCTCGCAGATGAACCTTCTGCTTCTGTGCGTCTACAGATCATCCAGCTGGCTGTGAAACTGCAGCTCGTGACTGAAGACTATCGGGAAATGGTTGAGTATGCGCTTCAACTAGGAAAATACGACCCAGATTATGATACTCGCGATAGAACGCGATTTTTCCTGATGATCACCCAAGAAACCGAAATTGCGCAATTGATGCTCCAGGCAACCAAGCCGCCGTCTTTAGTTACTGACTGGCCTGATTTGACAATCGGCTCAGCCAGTTTGGTTTTGGGCCACCGTCTAGATGGGTACTCATCGCTGCAAGACTGGCAAGGAAATGGAGATGCATCTCTTCGCGTCGAACCTGAGATTGTATCCCAAGCTTCATCAGTGCACGAATCTGAATCGAGCACAAGGTCTGGCTCAAGATCTGGCTCAAGATCTGGTTCTGCAGGTCCGTCGAGTTCACGCGAGGTCATCACGCGCAAAACGAAACAAATGTCCCTCGAAGAGTTCCTCGAGTCAGAATCAGAATCCGAATCCGAGTCTGGATCCGAATCGGAATCGGGTGATGCTGATGAGGAAAATTAAAGCTGTACAAAAGAAAATAATTTAAAACCAGATATCGAAATCGTCATCTGCAACCGGATAGCACGGAACTAGTGCATCGGCAGCGTCAATATACGCATTGTTGTACATTCTCCAGTACACGGTCCGCACTTTACGAGCAGGGTGGAAAAGTCCTGCCCATATATAGTTCATGGCCACAGCACTACCAAGCGACAATCTGATTGCATCAATTGCTTCTAAAATGCGCTCGATGACATGCGGAGATGTTTCGAACACACTGGGCATGAGTTCATTAAGGAAGTGAACCAGATTCGCCTCGACACCATGACCAATGCATCCTAGTGCAATATGCTTGACAATTGAAGCACCAATCTGGCGAGGAACTTGAGCTCTTACTGTCAGAGCCTCGTCCAACAAGGTTGTCACGCTTGGAATATAGGGAGGAGCAGTCCCACTTGGTCCAATGAACTCGAACATGAACGCCAGAGCCTTCAGAACGCCATGCTGAACATTTTTGTCTGGACTTCGGAACTCATTTAAGAGCGCAGGCACCACCGTGAAGGGTCCACATTTTTCAGCTACAATGCCAATGGCAACAGCAGAATTGACTCGAGACTGTCTGTCTGGTACCCTAAGGTTACTGAGCAGAGCGAGTAACACATCCGACGGACCAATTCCGGCGGCAATATGCCCGAATGTTTCATTAGCAGTTTTGCGAACACTGAGTCGCGGAGCTTTGAACAGTTCAAGCAATTCGAAACATATCCGCATCCATTCACGTGCGGGTACGAGATCGGCACCTCCCCTTGCAGCGATCCGACCAATCAGGGCAGTGCACGCCTGTTGAACGCCTTCGTCTCTATTTCTCAAAATCGGCGTAAGACGCGGTAACAAGTCCGCAATTGGCGGTTTGAGTGTTGTCAGATCAGTCTGCTTGTCCACAACTGCAGCCAGAGCATTAATTACAGCAGCAAGAACATCGGGGTATTCCTCGCCCAGCTGTTCGTAGAGCCATATGGCCACGTCACTGAACTCAACTCCATGGTTGTATAATGCCGCAACGGCATTTGCACCAAGTTCGCGATCGCTCGGATCGGGATTGGCAATCTTCGCCCGAAGTTCTGTAGTGACATCGTCAATATAAGTGGTGCCCAGAGCAGGTACAGATTGGGCCAACGCACTCAAGGCGGCAAGTACGCCAGGAACACTGAGATGTAGACACGCCAACACTCCATCCACGAGTAACTGTTCCGTCCGACGCTCTAAAACGAGGTTTGTGGCTACCTTCGCAATTCCAGTCAACGCGAGACTCTGGAGTGGTTTCGACTCGTCTTTGAGCACATTCGCATTGACAAGGTGAGTAACAATTCGAGACGGACTCTGGGTAGTTTGAGCCAATCTTTCTGTTGTACGCACAATCAAACCGCTCAGGCCAGGATCGGAAGCGTTCCGAGGATTGTAGCATTGCATGAATTCGGGACCGATCTCGTCTCGGAGTACCTGCTGGTTGAGAGACGACATACACTGTTGGAACACAATCAGTGCTGCCCGCTTTACCTCTTCTTCGGGTGCACCAAAGCGTTCTCTCGCGATCTTGACTACTACTGGAGCATACTCACCTGCCGAGTCTGGGTCCATGAGAGGAACTAGAGCTCCAAGAGCTCTCATGAATGCAGCAAGATTCCTTCCCCGAGATCGCTTAACTCCCCGCCATAACAACGGAGCAACCGGTTCAAAGGCCTCGATACCGTATGGAGCTACTGCCTGCGCCAAAGCCGAAATCGCCAACGCTGCAGAGCGTGAACTTGATGTAGATTCAAAGCCTGGAACCGTACACGAAACAAGTTGTTCAAGATATGGAAGCAAGGCACCACGAAATTGACGTGCGAGACGTTGAACAATCAACAATGCTGTGAGACGCGTCCGTTCATCAAAGCATGCAGCTTCTAGGAACGGCATTACTGCTCCCAGACCAAGAGCAGGAGCTGCTGCTGCGACCGTAGCAGCCACTCTCACACGGATACTTTGATCTTGCGACTCCAGGTCGGATCTAACCGCAAGAACCATCACTTTGAGACCAACATGGAGCGCCAGAGCAGAAACAAGCTCTGTACCTTGTTGTCTCTCGAGTCTGTTCTCATTAACAAGTAAAGGCTGTGCCACCTGGAGCAATTGCGGTACCCATTCGCCCACACTCGCCTGGGAAAGTTTGGGGATGATTCTTTTTAGAACCTTGATGAGTCTGAACGTTTCGAGGGCATCTCCATTCGTATGGAGAGCCGGAATTACTTGCGAAAACAATGCATCAGCTCCTATCAAGGACGCAGAGTCTGTCAACCGTCTTAGAGCCGCTTTACGCGCTGTGGCTTCGCTGCTCTGAGTCTTTTCAAGAAGAGACTGGACCTTGATCTGGGTGGCAGGGTCAATGTCCACGGTTTTTACAAGTTGTAATTGCGGTTTTACTAGCTCCTTCGATTGACTTGAATCGCCATCCTCCTCGACCAACGAGTCCACAATGCGCTCGAGCTCAGCATACGAGCGTTTCATGATGCTGATCTCAGCCATTTCCACCTATTTTATCAGTCTCCCAGCTAATCAGGCATACAGTGCTGTACAGTCCGCCATTCTCTTGTACGATGTATTTTTAAAATAAGAATCGAGATACATTTACACGAAGCTAAATAGTACCTGTTAACTATAGAAACCAGCATTTGGAGTTAATTCCTGGTCAAGCCATCTCTGCCATGCCAGGTATAAGCGTAAGCCATAAGCATAAGCTGTCCTTCGTGTAAGCCACCAAGAACTCAATGCTGGCATTTGTGTTCGCGTTGTTGGCCTGTGCGCTCGCGTCAGACGCGTATCATGAGTCGTTGACGCTCAGGCCACTTCCGAAGAATATGGTTCTGGCCACTTTTGAGTTTGGCATCGAGCAACACGATCCTCAAGACTATTCCGTGTTCCCTCGCACCTTGGGCCAGATTCTCGAGCACAGCTCTGTTGAGGAGCTGAGATTGCGTATGAACCAGGGCTGGTGGGACGCGGAAACTTGGGGGGCTGAACCCGGAAACGGGACTCTGGCTGGCGGAATTGGTGTGGAACTTTGGGCGTGGGTCTCTGGAGATTCGTTGGAGGAAGCTCAGGCGAACTGGCACCGTCTTGTACACTCTCTAAGTGGCTACTTTTGTGCGAGTGTGAACTTTATCGACAAAACAGTAACGTCGTACCCGACTTTCCTCGAGCCTAGAGGTGAAGTGAATGGGTACCTGATGAGGGGCGCCCTCCCTGCTGAGCCAGTCTGCACAGAGAATCTCACACCGTTTTTGAGACTACTTCCATGCAAAGGAGCAGCTGGAATCGGGTCCCTGCTCGACGGACACAAGTTGTTTGACTCGCAATGGCAGACAATGGGCGTGGATATCTACGTCGTTGATGGCGTGCGCCACTTTGACGCGTCTGTTGCATCTGTGGCAGATACTGAGCGTCTCCAAAGCCGCACGTCAAAGTCGCTTCCTCTGCCTGTACCTACGGAAAGTCTCGAATGTGACCCGAACCGGCCCGGAGCCAGCGAATGGGTGTGTTTCCCTACAAAGAAACCTGGTTCGTCGTTCAGACTCAGTGACTTGTTCGGAAAGGCCATTTCTCGGCCATGTCCACTTGCTCACTCTAAAATCGTTGTTGACGCCCCTTCAAACTGGGTCAACGAACCCGAAGACCTGACAATTGTTCCTGGACTTGACCTGATGCTGAGTACTGACAATGCAGCGGTAGTGACACCACCCGTCCCGCCAAAATTCTTCGTTGATCGCTCCTTCACGGGATGGGGACAACAGCGGGGCGGTATCCGAACTGTCTTCACGAATCCTGGCACTTCCGATATCAGAGTGACCTACTTTGACACACTCCCATGGTATGTTCGCGCGTACCTTCACACATTAGAGCTTCCAGAGAACGCCGAACTAGTTCATTACACGGCAGCAGAGGACCGCGGGCGGCCCTCTCAGCTCGAGTTTTCTGTGGTGGTTCCGCCTGGACAAGTGGCTTTGGAGTACCAGTTTGATAGATCACTCTTATTCATTGAAGAGTACCCACCAGATGCGAACCATGGCTTTGAAATCGCCCCAGGAGTGGCTGTGTGCGAAGATGGCAGTGCCTTGGTAAGAACCACGTCGCTTTTGCTACCGGTTCCTGTGCCAGACTTTAGCATGCCCTATAATGTGGTGATTCTGACGTCTACAGTGATGACCCTGGCGTTTGGCACCGTATTCAACCTCATTAGCAGAGTGGTTGTCAAAGAAAGCGAAGTTCCAGCCACACCCAAGCCTCTGGACCGCATTTTGGCGCGGATTCGCACCGTTTTGGGCCGCTAAACCGCTATTAGAACCTATTTACGCATATCTTTATCGAAGCTGAAAAATCTCATTGTGACTGATAACTGGTGATAACAACCACACACAACAATGGACACTAAAGTGCTTGGAATTCTCGGCGGAGGCCAACTCGGTCGTATGACCGTCGAGGCGGCTAATCGGCTCAATATCCGTACTCGGATTTTGGACGCTGATGGCTCACCAGCGAAACAGATCAACGCTGTGGAAGACCATGTGACTGGCAACTTTAACGACTACGAAAAAGTCAGGGAACTCGCCCACGGCTCGGATGTATTGACAATTGAGATTGAGCATGTCAATACAAACGCTTTACAAGACTTGTCGATTCCTGTTGTTCCGCAGCCGGCCACTATCAAGCTTATCCAGGACAAATACATCCAAAAGGAACATTTGGCCAAACATGGTATTGCCGTAGCCACCTCAGAAGCTCTCGAATCAACTCCAGCTGCTTTGGAGGCATTTGGTGCGAAGCATGGATTCCCGTTCATGTTAAAGACCCGCAAGGATGCTTATGACGGCAAGGGCAACGCAGTTGTCGCTTCGCCAGAAAAGATCCCCGAGGCTCTCGAGCAGCTCTCAAAGGCCAATGGTGGACTCTATGCGGAGAAATGGGCTCCCTTCACAAAAGAGTTGGCGGTGATGGTCGTCAGAGCTTCTGACACTATTGTCTCGTACCCAACTGTCGAGACTGTCCACGTGAACAGCATCTGCCACACCGTTTATGCTCCTGCACGTCAAGTGTCCCTGGCGACGCAGAATGCTGCTCAGGAACTCGCTCGTAAAGCAGTCGGGACATTTGGAGATAGTGGTGTTTACGGCGTGGAGATGTTCTTATTGCCAGATGACTCTCTTGTCGTGAATGAAATTGCTCCTCGACCTCACAACTCGGGCCACTATACGCAGGACGCATGTGTGACCTCGCAGTTCGAGGCACACGTTCGTGCCTGTATGGGACTGCCACTTCCTGAAGGTAGCACAGACTTTGCGACCCCCGAAACGTGCGCCATTATGCTCAACGTGCTTGGAAATGCAGATGCCACTGAACTCAATGCGTGTTCGCGTGCGTTGTCTATTCCTGGATGTGCTGTTCATCTTTACGGCAAGTCGTCGCGACCTAACCGTAAACTTGGCCACATCAACATTATTGGCTCCAGTATGGCCGAGTGCGAGGCGAAACTCGCCTACATCGAACACGGCACTCCTCTTGGCAAGCCAACTCCGGAAGTAGGCGTGATTATGGGCTCTGACTCTGACTTACCCGTCATGAAGGCAGCCTGCAAGATTCTTGAGGACTTTGGCGTTCCGTTCGAGGTCTCGATTGTCAGTGCCCATCGTACTCCGCGGAAAATGGTCGAATACGCCGAATCTGCCGAGTCTCGCGGACTCCGTGCGATCATCGCTGGAGCTGGAGGTGCTGCCCACCTTCCTGGTATGGTTGCTGCGTCGACAGTTTTGCCTGTAATCGGTGTTCCTGTCAAGGGTTCGAGCCTCGACGGCGTCGACTCTCTTCATTCCATTGTCCAAATGCCGCGTGGAGTCCCTGTTGCGACCGTTGCCATTAACAACTCGACGAATGCGGCACTCCTTGCTATTCGCATTCTAGGTGCCGCCGATTCCAAGTACCGAGGTCTTCTTGCGGACTTCCAGCGTCGCTCCCTTGAGGAGGTCTACGCCAAGGATGCCCATCTTGCTGAGGTTGGACACAAGGACTACTCCTGGCCCGCAAAATAACTTAGATTGTATTTATTATTTCCTTCCTGATTGGAAGCTTTATTTTCACGTTCTGTCGCAGCTGGCTGCTGCCAAGTGATGTGGTGAAGATGACCAAGTTTAAACGAAAGATTAAATGAGGAAGTGAGCAAAATTTAGGCAGCTGTCTATGGGAATGTGCCTGGTTCAGGTCCAAAGTAGCCTTTGGCCGGAATAGGGAGGCGAGGTAAGTTGCCATCGATCGGACGCGACATGGCAGTATCGTTACCCCACCAACTTATCGATGCAAGATGGTGGTAGCTCGTGGAAAAGAACATGATGAGAGCCGAATATGAGTAGCCCGTCGTGACAGCGGCATATGTGAGGTAGTTGTACTTAGACCACCACAGAGGGTAGCGGTGTCGTACAAATACTTGGAAGAACCAGCCAAGACCGAGCCAAGGAATGTAATAGGCAAAGTTTGTGGGTGCCCACAGTTCACAGCCGCTGAGAATGACAATCTCGTTCACGCTGTACAGCCACTCGAGAGAGAGGAGTCTGCGTTTCCATTTGGGCGCAGTAGGACTGATACGCTTTTTGAGGAATGGCACCAAAATGTGGCGCGCCGCCCAGAACGGAATAGGGTAGACAGCGCCAATCAGGAAACAGTACCGCATAGTCGGGTACAAGCCCTTGAGCACACGAGCGGGACCAATGGTACCCCACTGGACGGCAGCATTGAAGTAGGTACGAATTCCTTGACACGTGAACTTGTTCGTAGTCTGGTTCTTGGGATTGCACAGATCATGGATGCCGTCACCAGCCTGCCAGGTCATGAGACCAGCCTGCACGAACGAGTTGCAGATCATACAGATGATCTGCAAACGGAACACCGAACGAGGAGCGATGCCAGTGTAGTGGGCCAGCTTGAGGTTACCGATATATGTGTCGGTCTCAATCATGAAGTTTGTCGCGTACACTTTAGCAATCATGAGGGCAGTTCCGTTACCGGGGATAGCCAAGCCAATGATGAGCTCATACAGCACATTGATCACAATCTGTTGGTTCGTGATCGCATAGAGCAAGCCACTAGGAATCATAAAGACGGCAGACAGGCCCACAGCAAAGAAGATCGTCCATACCGGCGTGTTGGTCACCGTGTAGTGCTCCACCGTCGCAATACCAAGGGCTATGCAGATCACAAGAGCTGCCAGGTACCACCACTCGGGAACCTCCTTGTAGCGGCGCTGGGACCGCATGAACCGATCATCGTAGCTCTCGAGTACCGCCCTGGGATGCAAGATTGTCTTGTAGAAGACGCGGGCCGAGTCGAACAGAATGGAACGGTATTCGAGGAACATGTAAACAATCATCGCCGGGTAGAGGGCAAAGAAGGAGCCGTAGTTGACCAGATTGCCCGCTGTCCAGAATGGAAGAGAGTACGCCTGGTATTTGGCCTCGTCCAAGTTGTGCTTCTCGTCAAGTACCTTGTTGACATCGAAGGTCTCACCAAACCGGTCATACAAACTGTTGGTGTTGATGGGCAGGTATGCCGTCCACCGAACGTTGGTCCACCACATGATGATCACAGCAAACATGGAGAAGAACAGGCCAATCAAAGTCATGGAAGTGGCATAGAATGGCGTCACAAGGGGAGTGGGCAGGAACACACTCGGGTCAAGCGACGGAATGGGGTTTAAGCCAATGCCAGACATGACGCCAGTGATAACGTTGAGGTTCAGGTTCGAAGGAGAAGCAAATGCGAGCCAGTTGAAGTAACTGAGGAACTCGAACACAAAGTCCGTGATCCAGTACCAGCCAAACTCCGCAACAGCAATAATGGCGAACCACTCCCAACTGCGGATCTTCCATCCATTGACATTCTGGCGAGGCTCACGAACACTCTCCTGGACCAGGGAACGCGACAACTTAATCTGTGGGAGCACGTAGTACCAAATCGCACGTGTCGGGTAAACGAGGAAGATACGGAAGAGACCTGCGAGACCAAAGCCCATCGTGTTCGAAGACAAGGTCAGCATAATGATGAAGCCAAACGACGATGCCTGGGTAAATCCGTAGAAGTACTGGTTCGCCATGGCAATGATAGCATACTGCGCATACGGAGCGGCGTTACCGACACCCATACCAATCGTCGTCAGCTGCTGTTCCTTGAAGGTCCATGCTCTGCGTTGGTAGGTTAACCGTTTGCCAAAGCCGAGAGGAATTGAAAACCCAGGGAAAAGGGCAATGAGCTTTCCGGTGTAGACAATCATCAATTGAAGTGCCGTGCTACTAAGACTGATGGTCGGGAAACGCACGTTGAAGAAGGTTGCAAGCACGGATCCGGCGCAACCCCACAAGATTGCCAAAAAGTAAACGCGGAAGTTTTCGTAGTTTCCATCGTCGATCTCGTCGATCGGTCGCGTTACTGAGCGTACTTCGGGGTAAATACTCCAGTCGTGGATCAAGAATGCCTCGAATCGCACCACGATGGAGTACTCTTCGGCGGTCATTTCACTTGGAATTCCAGCCACAAGTTCCTTCAAGTGCTCGTAGTAGTCCGTGTCGAGATTCGGATCGAGACGGTGGTCCTTGATAGCCTTCTCAATGTGTCCTAGAGCCTCATCAATAGTGTAGTCGTTGAGGTGAGAGCCAATGATCTCGAGGTCCTCCTCGCTGAAACCGCCATTAACAAAGTGATCAAACCGGTCCAAAACTGCGAGATCATATCGCTTATAATTCTCGACTGTCGTAGGCTGCTTTTCCTCGTCATAGTGCGCCGGGACGGACGACACGGACGACGACGACCCAGCTTCCATGGTTGTTGGTGTCAAGGAATAGGAAACTTGGGTGAGTATTTATGCAAATAGGGATGCGAAAAGTTGACCGGGTAATGCAGTGCCGTTCGTGAATATGCCGGGTGTGTGGGGCCCATGACTCTTGAGTGCCGTATCAGCACAGACAGGTTTGGTTTTCCCCGTGGTTAGGGTAGTTGTTTCTCCCTGCCCTGATAATACAAGGTGGGAGGGCGCATGATGGCGGGCGACCCCCCGAACTTTTTTTTGGTGCCGTATGAGTGTTTATGCAGCTTTCTCGCCGTTCTGGCATCGACGCAAACCCTCGCGATGCCGATTCTAGATTTCTGTGTGGGACCCCAAGGGCGGGATTCCCCGAAAAAAAAAATTTTCTTCGCCGTCCTACATTTCCCATGCCGATAACGGCCTATCAACCTCGCACGGCGCGTTATCTTTCGCCGTATGCCACCCTGAAAAAAAAAACGACGCGCATGTTGCCAGGGTCATTAGCGCAAAGTATGCGCGTTTTGCAACCCAAGAAAAGGGCCGAATCCGATACGTCATCAAAGGGGGTTGCCGCCCTTGATTTCGAAGAACTGACTCATTTTGATAGGATCGGCGGATTTAGCGCAACGATCGCGACGATCAACGTCATTGGAGGTATAAGCGCTAAGAGAGCGACATTGGGAACGAGGCCGTCTGGACCACCGCGGCAACTGTACAAGTGTTACCCTTGCTCATTGATCCTGTCTAGACCTTCAAACGCACATATATTGTAGACCTTCAAGCACATCCCCGCCGGCATGCGCTTCCGTTGCTAAGTTCTTCCGCTCGTGCCGTACGGCGTCCGTCGACACGTTCCCCATATTGAAGCTCGGAGTAAATTTTACTGGCTTTAAAAAAGAAATACTGTTTTTTCAGGAGATTTCGCGAAATTTTAAATTTTTATATTCCCGGTCCAATTTTTTACCGTGATCTTCCGAGCGGTACAAGTTTCGTCCGCAAAGTCACTCCAACCGCTTGATCCGATTCTTAGAGCAACAATTAAAGTATGGATTAAAACCTTAAAGAGGTAACAAAGAGGAAAACTAATTCTTTTTTTTTATTTTGATTTGTTTGGGGAGAAAATGAGAATCGGGTGGCAATTGCTTGAGTCAATTGTTTTAAGAGTGCCGCCACGGCTCCGGACCTGACTGTGCGGCTACTTTACCGGTAATACAATTGGGAATCAAATGTAGTTGCTCTTGTGTGGGGAACACCGTTGGGCACAGTGACTGTAACATTTAGAACTCTTGGCGTGGTGCCGTACGCGTCCTCCGGAATGTCATCCCCGCTCAGAGCGTTCTACACTAGAATCTAAAATAATCAGGTGGTTCATCAATTGTGAATTTTTATACCCGGTATAGATTTTGGATTTTTCTTTGAGGTATGTACAAAAGACTCAGAGAAATTTACGGAAACTCAGTTCAGAACTAGTCCTATTGATCTTCAGGGAGCCGATCAATGCATTGATCTATTTTTAAGTATGGGTCAGTACAGAGGTTCTCGCCACCCAGACGGTGGTACATCGTCGAACAAGTCGTGCAAGATTGTTATTGACGCGACTCTTCGCTGAAATTTTCTTTTTCGAACCAAAGCCAGTCTTGGCTACCGTGGTCGACAGGGGTCACGGATCAGACAATCTATCGGGTCTATTTTGTTTTATTGTCGATTAACTTCAAGCGTTTTACTTCTTTTTTTTCAACAGAAGACACAAAAATTAGCCCTGCATGAACTGCAGAACAAAGTTGGCACCAATGGCTGCGGCTAGAGCTCCACACACTACGGCAGGTCCAATCTGATCGTCATAGCGAACTGCCAATTTGTGTCGAAGTGCATAGGCACGGAAGCGGTAAACCCAGATCGAATAGATGATTGAGCCAACCGCCACAAAGAAGAAGCCAAGTGACGCACGAACAGCCAATGGAGAGCCAAAGTTGAGCAGACCGGCAGCCATAGCACCCAACAAAATGCAGATCTCGATCCAGGCAAGGAATGTGCGTTCGTTGGCGAAGTACACTTTTGGTTCGATACGCACAGGCACACAAATGGTCTTTCCAGGAGGAGGCACAATATCCGCCAGATACAGCGTACCTTCCGGTTCTCCTCCAACACGTACATCGTAACCCATACCATCACGTACATAGGTCACAAGATCGCTGAACTTTTGTTTGACTCCCTTCAACGCCCGCAACACAGGTGAGACCTGCTCAGGGCCGTTGTCGTTCGGGTTTGTGAGCAGTCGAGTACTTTCTGTAGCATTCGCATGCTCCGTCGGAACAAACTGCATGAGCTGTCCATTCTCCTCATCTCCAGCATGAGGTCTCTCAATGCCGTACGACTGTCTCGCAGGCTTGCGAATGTCCACATCCATCTGGGGAAGCCAGAACGGAATGAGCTGAACTTGATCAGGCAGCAGAGACGCAACGCCATGGATGAACTTTGAGAATTTCGGTACAGCCTCGACAAGGTGGCTGCTCACGAGCTCCCTGATCCACTGTGGGGGTTCCTGGCCCATCTGGGTTTGGAGCTTGACTTCAAGAACGGCATATGGGAACCGCTCAACGTCACCAGGTGGGAGCTGGTTGAATGGCCAGTCGACGCCAATGTCCATACGACGCCAGTTTTTGTGGGCTCTGTCAAGACCATCAAAGTCGTCCTCACGCACCATCGTTAGCTCCGTATCAAGTGAAATACGAACACGGGCGTCTCCAGGCAGCTGGAAAGCGGTACGGTTGTAGAATGAACGCACAACTGGTCTCAGACGTTCGTGAAGGACACGGTACTGGACCTCACGAGCAAGTTGCTCGAGTGAGTCGATTTCCTTCTTGGACTTCTTACCCTCGCGACGCTGCTTCGCAAAGATGTCCTTTGCAGTTAACTTGCCAGCTAAATAGTCGTTGACATACTTTTCTTTGAGAGGGAAACGGGCCTTGACACTCTTTTCACCAGTCCAGTCTTCGCGATGCGTCTTGCGTTCCACAAAGATCGTGTCAGATCCCATTCCACCGTACCAACGCAGACGCGTCGCCTCCGCACCCTCCGTTTTCTCGAGACGACCTCTGTAGAGGTCGAGATGGGAGTTGTCGTAGTAGATCGAAGTAATTGCGCAGTCCTCGGAATCGAATTCCTTATTTGCATTGAACACGAGCACAGGAAGGTGCTTCAAAATAATCAACTTGAGTTCGGTAATGTTATCCGGGTGGACCCAGTACTTTGTCGTTTGACGCACAAAGTTCTGTTGAGAACCACCGGCACTTGAATCGCCCGCAAAGGGATGTCCGCGTGTACGAACGAGATCATAAAGCTTCGACAGGCGCACAATCAGAGCATCAAAGTTCTCTTTGAAGAAAGGCTTTGCGTTCATGCGAGCAGTAAAGATTGGTCGCAAAATCCAGCCAGTGACTTTATCGTGCTTCTTGATAATTTTTTGGAACCCAGTGTAGTTCAATTGCGCAAACTTGGCGAGATCGTGTACGTCGGCAATAATCGTCGACAGTTCCTGCTCAAGGTCCTCAAACTCTTGTTCGTCCACATCCTGAGGATCGGCTTCACTCCGAGCTATCACCTGCTTCACTTCTCTCTCCGCAGTCTTGATCCGCCTGTTTACCTCGTTAGATTTGACTTTTTGGAACGTGTAGACCTTGTCGAGTTGGGCCTCAAGCAGCTCCACAAACTTCTCCTCGGCATTGCTATTCCACTGTTCATCGTTAAGTGCCCAAGCCTTCGATAGCTCTCGCTTGAGCTCATCGTAGTTCACGTAGTAGTACGCATAGTCCTTGATCAGTGAGAGCTTTAGCTGCTCTCCGAACTTCATTTGTCTGGGGAACAAAGAAGTCTGGAAGACCCACGTGCTTATCTACAGTAGTGTTGCCCAGCACGTGCACGTGGTGCCTGGCAAGTGACAAAGTTGTCCTCACATCAAAGAAAGGGATCGACCAGACAACGAAACTTTAGGGAAACAGTTAAACTACGCACGTACATTTCATATTGCAATTTGGCGGAATTAACCAGATTTGTACTGAAATGGACAGCGCCTGGATGTTGTCCCGTGAAGAAACAATATGTAGAATCAGTCCATGCCGTTAACATACTCGCCTTTGAACATGGTTATTCTCTTGCTACGGCTTTAATTAAATGTTCGCGATTGTCCAATTCCTGAGTTTACGAAAAAAGTTCCTGTATCTCGTTTATCTTCGTAGCAACTCCAGAAAGTGGGCTGGGTAACGTGACTGCTCTCTTCTAAGCTGGCGAATAACAGCTAATAGCGCTTCCTCCACAGTACACGTCCCTACTATGGGTGTCTACCTGCCAACAGCAGCCCTTCCGGGACTCAAGCGCTACAAGTATGCGGCTGAGGATCACAGTCTTATCTCCAAGTACATTCTCAAGCCTTTTTACACGTCGCTCATTGAGTTATTTCCGAAATGGTTAGCTCCGAATCTCATCACGCTTCTGGGACTGATCTTCTCGGCAGTTGGATTTGCTACTGCAGTTTACCTCAATCCAACTTTTGATCCGAGTATCCGCCTACCGCGTTGGGCGTATTTTTCCTTCGCTGTCGAGCTGTTCGTTTACCAAACTCTTGATGCTCTCGACGGACAACAGGCTCGCCGGACTGGATCGAGCTCTCCGTTGGGAGAACTGTTTGACCACTGTGTCGATGCGATCAATACTACCTTGGGAGTTATAATCTTCTGCATTTCGATGAACTTTTCACCGGCAGTTGCTTTTGGAGCTGAGGTTGCATGCACTCTCAACTTCTACCTCAGTACATGGGAAGAATACCACACTGGCAAACTGTATCTATCCGGCTTCTCTGGCCCTGTTGAGGGTGTGCTCATGTGCTGCTTGTTTGAGGTAATTAACGGCATCGTGGGACCCGGAGTGTGGGACACGGAATTGTTGTGGGGGGTCACGATTAAAACCGCACTTGAGGGTGGAATGGCGTTTGGACTCATTGGCAACACTGCTGAGGCCATCAAACATGTTGCCCAAGTGTCAGTTGGAGACCTTCCCAAGCGTTTGATGGGACTGGTGCCGTTCGTAGGACTGTGGACCGGTTTCAGTCTCTGGGCATTCGTGGCGCCGGTCGTCGTGTCCGGTCTCAATCTTGTTGTGTATATCTCGACTGTCGGACTTGTTTTTGCGTTACTCGTCGGACAGATAATTACCGCACACGTCACGAAACAGGCTTTCCCGATGTGGACCACGCTGCTGTTGGTGCCTGCTGGCGGGGCCATCGTCCAATTGGTGGCCCCATCCAACCAGTTGGCGTACCTGTGGTTTGCTCTTGGTACCTGCTTCGCCACCTATGGCGGGTTCGTGTCCGAGGTCATCACGGAAATCACCACTTTCCTCGATATCGGGTGCTTTTACTTGAAGCGCAAACCGGAGTAGGATCCTGGGAGCACGTGATGCTTTTGGGAGTAGGACTGTTGTTCTCCTCCTCCGTCCTTTTGTTCCCATGTGATTTGCTTCTAAAGAGGCACGTGACTTCATTTAGCAGCATGATCTAAGGCTACGCGCCCTCTACATAAATAAAGCCTCACCGATGCCCGATATCTTTCTCAAATGTCCACAGTGCTGCGTCGGGCATTCAGTATCCAGCGTCACGGATATAGTGATGCATCCATTGGCGCGCGTCTCGATCTCGTGTACGTGACTCCGCAGTTGGTCGCAGCCTCAATGCCCACCACAACCTACCTAAAGTCGTGGTATCGCACTCCAGCAGCAGATCTAAAGCAATTCCTCGATAAGAACCACACGGATCATTGGCATATCTGGAATTTACAGGAGGATAGCGAACTCAGTTACGATCCTGATGTCGACTTTGATGGTAAAGTGACCCGCCATCCAACGCGCGATCACATGCCTCTCCAGTTTGATGAAATTCTCGCGATATCCGCCGAGATAAAGCAGTTCCTCGAGGCAGACCATCGCAATGTGGCTCTAATCCACTGCAAACAAGGAAAGGGCCGTACCGGCACTGTTGTTGTGTCGTACCTGCAATTGTACCACGGAATGAGTCTTGATCAGGCCATGGCGAGTTTCACCTCTCGTCGGATGCGGTGTGGTTTTGGCTCCGGAGTGTCTATCCGAAGTCAACAGCGATATCTCCAGTACGTGTCGCAGTATGTCCTCAACCCTCAATTACCGTCAAGCCAGCGACTCGAACTCCGGAGTATTGTGTTCCGTAATCTCACGTTCAATGAGCTCGAACTCGAGGCACACAGCCTTGGTGGGACCGATTCTCAGACTTCCTGGGACATTGTGCGCAAGCCGGCACGAACCAACCCTAATGGTGCCGCTACTGTGACCGTATACCGCCCTGTGGGCAATCTTGTTGCTTGGCAACCGGACATTGTGATTGGAATTACCGTTAACACCATCATTGGCTCTTTGCATATTCCGCATTCAACTGCCACTGTCGTGTTTAACGCCATAATGGAGACTAACTCAGTTCCTGACGAAGATGTGCTTTTGCCGAGTCCGTTCACGATCCAGAGCGTCTCGCCTCTGGGTCAAGTAGGCTCACGCACTTTTACGTGGGATAATATGGACGGTCTGGCTGGAAGCAGCATTCGCGGACCTCGACCCTTTGACTCGATGGATGTGCATTGGGTCTGTCATGCTTGATTGCATTACTCCAATTTTCCGTTACACAGAACGAGGTGTTTGTTGCTTCACAGAAAATAGAGAACTAAAAGCTAAATCTGCCGAAAAAACCATGTAGCCAAGACAAATTTCCCCCCCTCTCATGGTCGGAAAGGGGACCCCTGTCGACTCACGTGACAATGTAGTCAGACGTGTTTCCCACAAGTCAAACAAAAAACATTGACGCGCGTTTGTGTTGTTAGCAACACAATGGACACTACTTCGTCTCCCAAACCAGAAGAGGACGAGTGGTATTTTCGAGGATCTCCAGCAACACCATTCGACTCATCAGGATTCATTTCTACATCACGGAGTATTGTGACTCCGTCTAGACCTGGTCGAGACGCGAGCAACAGCCGTCTGCAAGAAGGTGAATCACAGAATGGACCCGATATAAGTACATCGCAGAGTTTCGAGCTTAGTTCGCCGGGTACTTCTGCCCATGCTCCAACTGCCGAGGCTTCTTTGATTAGAGACTCTCCAATTATCAAGTCTCCAGTTGCGCGGAACCTATCATCCAATTCTTCAATCGATCGAAACCCGAGTGTCGTTGGCTCCCCTGACGCTCAGACTTCTCCAACCAAAGATTCCTCAGCTGTCGACACGTCAATTGATAGACAGTCTCTGGCCAATAGTGAGCGTGCAGAAGATACTCCCATTAAAGAGCGCTCTGCGAAACTGGAGGCTTCGGCCAAACTGGAGGCCTCTGACGAAAGTCTAGCGGGAAACCTCGCCAATCTCGATATTGAAAAAAAGCCGAAACCAAATGCATTCGCGCATATCGATGACCTCGACGCCCTGTTCATGCCGTCTCCCACGGGGTCGGCTAAACACGGCGGATCGGCAGGATCGGCTAATGGTGGAATCCACCCCGGTAGAAGTCGAACCAACAGTGCAAACAGTGCAAACAGCGACAAACGCCGACCTCGAGGACTATTAGACTTTGGCGAGTCTGCTTCACGCCGGAGTGATGAACGCATCCGGAACCTTGAAACCGAGAATTTCAACCTGAAACTCAAACTGCAAAAAGTCCGAGAGCTCAACGCTGGAACTGAGGAACTACAACGCATGTCAAACCAGCTCAAACGGGCAGAGCGCCGAATAGTTGAGCTCGAGAATGCTCTTGGTCGTAAGAACGACGAAATTAAGCGCCTAAGTCTTCAGCGTGAGCAATTGCACTCTACCCAACGCGAATCTTCGGAGGAACTAGCTGTGAGGTTACAAGAACTCGAAGAAAAACTTCATAACGAGTCAGAAATGCGCCAGGCGGCTGAAGCAAGATCGAAAGCGCTGGAGAACCAAATCCAGGACCAGACTGATCCTCGCGAATACAACTTGAAGAATGCCTACCCTATCATTGATAAACTCGCGTTGGATCTGCCGTCATTTGGGATTGAAGTCGATCCACGTAAAGACAATTGGCTCGTTGACGCCCTTGAGAAGTTTGCTGATGGCACGAGAACGCTCCACAAGGAGTTTGAGCAGGCCTCAGCTACCATACAAGCTCATAAAGACATTGAAGCCGATCTCGCGAGTTTGTTACGCAACTCAGGTGCTGCTGCTGCTGTTCAGGCTGCATCGGACAAGGACATTGTACAGATTGTATCGCGAGTCCTTGCTCGATCGAGTGATCTTGAAGGAACGGTTGCTGAACTTGAATCGCGACTCGCAGGTCAGAAACGGCAGCAACGTGAGCTTCACGAAAAGCTGGTCACGGTTCCTGATCTCGAGACTGCAAATGCCCAACTCGAAAACGCAAACGTGCAGCTTGAGCGTGCGAATGCGCGAATGGAAGCATCCCTTCGCGAAGCTCAAACCATTATTTCCGAGCTTGAAAATCAGCCAACTGTTGAGGCACTCCATAACCATCTCCAACTCACTAATGAACGACTACGTGAAAGCGAGGATCAGCTCGAACAGCAACGTGCTGCTGCGGCGAGTGCCTCGAACAACTTTTATGGAATTGTGAAGCGGTTCTTTTTGCTGCTCAATGAGAAAATGGGACCGAACTTTAAACGCGACTCTGACGAGGCGCTTGCCGAAATCATTTCCGAGGCACGCGACAAGGGAGTTTCAAAGGTCCCGTTACTTTCCTCGTTACTTTTACGTTACACTGAAGATTTGGCCGAAGATGCACGTCGTGCTCAACTGATTCCAGAACTCGAAGTTCAACTCGTGACACTTCAGCAAACTCTCAAGTCGAAGCTCGACAAAGCAGGTGCTGATCGTGTCCTAGCAGCCCTAAACCGTGATCTCGAGCACCAATTAAAACTCGAGCGCGAGAAACGTCGTACAGAGTACGAACATGCTGCTCGGACCATTGAGCGACTCTCTCATGGCGAAGAATTCGATTTAGACCGTCCCCATTCGACGTGATCTGCTCTTCTGTTTAGAGGGACCACCCTGAAGAAACTGAGTCAGCCAATTTTCTTCGCGTTAATGGCCACGATCCAAGACCCGTTGGCGAAGCCTGTGTGGCCCCAAATCGATGAAGGAGTTGGAGAAGCAGTTGTTTCTCGACTGACAACTCTATTGACACCACTTAAAGTCGCTGATCCGGCTCTTACAGGCGTGTTTGAGCGTCTCACCGTGGGCTTCAACTCGACTATGGCTGCCATTGAGCATGCGACAATTGCAGCTGCGGAACCAGACACTCCCAAGGATTCGAAGAAAGATACACAACTGACTGCATTGATTGTGTGTCGAAGCGATTTGAATTCGTTAGTATGTGCTCCTCTCGGACTTGCAAGTGCAGCTACACGAGTCCCTATCATTGCCCTACCCAAAGGAGCGAAATCACGACTCGCTGCTGCCTCTGGACGACAAGATATTGGCGTTATTGGACTTCGTAAAGATGCGGACGCGCAAATATCGGCACTTATCGCCGACATTGGTCCTGCCAAAGCGGACTGGGCCTACCGTCCATGTGCCATTGTGCCACGAGCGAAACCGAAGAAGCGAGCAGCTGGCCCGAAACCCAAACTCCAGAAGCGCAAGCACAAGATCAAAGCTCTGAAGCAGACTTAATATTTATCTTATTTATTTTACCTTTTTTCATAGACCCTGAGTCGCCAATGCTGTCGGTTCTTCTTTGGGGACTAATTGTCACATAATTGCCACACGGTTACACATTTCCATTCGAAACCTGTCGCATTTCGATCGATTTCATTCTGCAACAGAGTGGTAACAACAATTAAGCTGCATATGGCCGATGTGTCAGCGTTTTGTTTACCTTTCCACCAAGCGCGTCAGGCACTATGATCCATGAAATGAGGCCTCCGGACACGCCTCATCATCGAAAACATCAAAATGCCGATGCAGTTCCTCAGACGCCTAAACATGCGCGTGTTATGGGTGCTCGAGTGGTCTGTGCGACTCCCCACCGCGGCAAAGGCAGAGCTCTCGACAACTACTCACTTGGTGATCGGTTAGGAAGGGGCGCCTCGGCAACTGTGTACAAGGCAATTCATCTTCAGACTGGCGAATTTGCTGCAGTCAAACAGATGCCGTTAGAAAAGATCAAGGCGGTCGAGAGTATCATGGGCGAGATTGAGCTACTACAAAATCTGGAGCACCCGAACATTGTCAAGTATCTCGGGTTCATGAAGGACGAGGAGAACCTGAATATCGTTTTGGAATACTGTGAAAACGGTTCTCTCGCTATGATTTGCCGCAAGTTCGGTTCTTTCCCCGAGAACTTGTTGGCGGTGTACATGCGCCAGGTTCTAGAAGGATTGGTCTATCTCCATGACCAGGGCACAATTCACCGCGACATCAAGGGCGCAAATATTCTAACGACAAAAGAAGGTGTTGCGAAGCTCGCAGACTTTGGTGTGGCCACTAGAGCGCTTCGAATCGACGAAGAGGCCCACAAGCCTGGCGTAGTTGGAACTCCGCATTGGATGGCTCCGGAGGTGATCCAGATGCAGGAACCAAGTCCCTCGTGCGACATCTGGAGTTTGGGCGCTACTGTTGTCGAGCTTCGAACTGGACAGCCTCCCTACGGTCACCTGAACGATATCTCGGCTATGTACATGATTGTCCAACGAGACTCGAACGAGATTATACCGAGCGAGAGCAGCGGCAGTCTTCGGGATTTCTTGGAGTTGTGCTTCGAGAAAGATCCTAGTCTCCGTGTCAAGGCAAAACAGCTGCTCAATCACCACTGGATCCGTAAATTCGGCGAGGGCAGATCGAGTGGAAACGATGCGAAGAAAATCCAGCAGCTCAACTCGCCCAAACGCCTCAAAAGCCTGGCTGTTCCGTCGCGATTAGACCTGAACGGTATTTTCCAGGAGGGCGAAAAGGAAAAAGACGACAACTATGAGGATGACTTTGAGACTCTTGGTTTGTTCGGAAAAGTCGGGATGAATCCGAACTTTCAGGACCCGGCAAGTCCGAAACGCAAGATTCCTGTGAATAGCGCGCCGCTCCCGTCAGATGAGCGCAAACCACTAAAGGCATATGTGGACGATGATGACGATTTTGACGACTTGGTGGAGGCTCCTCAGGCAGTGGAGCACCATCAAACAATTGGTCAAGATGATCCATTTGAGGGTCTCGATGATTTATCGGTAGATGCACCTGATGAGCTCGTAGTGGCAGCCATGGAAGAAGGCGAGAAACTAATGGCCCGGATCGAGACGCTTTCGAGTCATCATCTTGAGCTTGTGTTCCTACGACTGGCAGAACTCATGGTTGCCGTTCCCCACATTGCCCGCCTGATTCACCAGCACCGTGTTCTGCAGCGTAGCTTGTTTTTGTTAAGGAACAGATCGAAAGAAGCTGGAGTTGGTCTTAATGTGCGAGCGGCATTTCTCGATTTGGTGTTGATTGTTCTCCAACGCGGCGAGCTAAATGCGACAATCAGTTTCTGGCTCGCTGGAGGTCTTTCGTTCTTGCTGGGCCAAACAGAAAACGATCAAATGAAGCAGCGCGTTTTGGGACTGTTACATTTGTTCTGCACATGCACCGAAGAACTTTCTCGACATCTCGCATACCGCGAAGACGCGATTTCAGTGGTGTGCTCCTTCTTTGATCCTGTCTCCTCGGGCTCAGACCTACTCAAAGCGTCGGCGGTCGTTTTGGCGATCTTCAATGGATGCGGTCCGCGAAATAGAGCCGACCTTTGGCACCACTTTAACGAGTATGGACTAATCGTCAAAATTGCCGACCTGCTCCACTTGAGCAACATTGCTGAGCTCGAAAAGGTGAGGGAGAATTTGTTTTTGCTCATCTCAAGCTTTGCAAAGTCGCCTGCAGAGCTCCTCCAAAGATACACGACAAGATCGATATTGCGAAGATTTATGCGCGCCTATAATCTGCTTCCCATTAGCTCACCGCACAGAGTCACTATCCTCCACTTCTTCAAGGAAACGTCGACTTTGCCTAATGTACTTGATGCCATGCACCGAGGAGGTATCCTCCCTCATCTTATTGCTGCGCTACGAAAATTATTGCACGTTGACGATGTTCCTGATGCAATTGCACATGGCTCTGTGAACTGTTTGCTGCCTACATTCTACAACTATACGCGCCTAAGCAGGTCCCGCCAACGTGAGGTCGCCGAGTACAAGCTTTTGCCGTTGCTGCACGAGACTGTGGCCAAGTACGTGGCTCTTCGCGAATTTGCCTGGCCCATATTCTGTGCAATGGCTCAATCAGGTCATGCGCAATGCTGGCTTGCTTTATGGGATCGCAACAGTTATGGTCTTGAGACTCTTGTTCTACTTGTGCGTGAAAAGGGCTGGGAGGCTATGGCCATCGCTGCCATTGCTACATGGATGGACGGAAACGGCCAAGAGCGTCTGATCCGCGAACGTCTACGTGCCACAGGCGACATCCACCATATTGTCGACGCTCTCAATACCCATGGAGCCGATTCGTTCGACTTGATTCTGACGGCTGTGGTGGGACTGTTTGATCGTCACCGTGCCGTGTGTGCTGACATTAGCGTGGACGCACTTTTCGGAAACTTGCGCGATCGCATTGTGGACCCGCATGTGGGTAGTAGTACGCTTGTGCATATGCTGCAGCTGATAACGTGGATCACTGCAGCCCGTCCAGATGTTGCAGTGGCGGCTCTTGAGAGTACAGGCCTCAGGCAGCGTATAGAAAAACTCCGGCATAATTCAGAGCACCACAAAGACTTGCCTGTGCTTGCCCAGAGACTTGCAAGCACATTGTGTCAGGGTCTCCCAAAATGATCAGCGTCTGCCCTTGCCCATGAACTGCATAAGCGATGTCACGCGCTCACCGCCCGATATAAAATATTTATTTTTTTGCATGCCTATTTAAATAAGTCTGGTTAATGATTTCCACCTATTTGCACTTGGGTCATGTCTGGTGGTGTGGTGCAAGTGTCGTGTTTGGGGGGTTGAATATTTTTGTGGCCGCCATTGACCCTTCCTAATTAGGAAAGTCACGTGGACTAATTAAGGTACCTGGTCGGCGGTATCGTGCATTCGCATTCAGCGGTCGCAGAATCACAAATCTGCTCTTAAATGGGCTTTTTTTCTGATCTTGGCTAGTCTCTCGCCGAACCGCAAATGAGTACCCTCACGCTCCCAAGCCATATGGGCAAACTGACCGTCCATCCCTTCAATCGACCTGCGATGGCCTTCTTCAGTCTTGTTGGTCTTTTGATGCAATTTCCCGTAATTCTCGTGTATGGGTTCGGGAAGAGGTCGAATGTGCCCATTACAATTATGAGCTCATGGTTCCTTTACTTCAACATGTCGAACTTCATTTCGGCAGTTGCATGGAGAAGTGACACTCCCGATGAATGGTGGAGTGGTGCTGGATGGTGCGACATGGATGTGAGACTAAGAGCTGCTGGAGGTATTGCCGTGCTGATTGTACAATGTGTGTCGAACTACAACATGGCGATGCTCCTTAGCGACAGACCTCGCCTCATCACTTTAGCCAACCGCAAACGGAACAATATCATTGAAGCAGTTGTGTGCATGGCACTGCCGGCGTGTATATTTGTGCTCATTACTTTCACTACTTACAATCGTTATGATGTTGTTCAGTATTCTGGATGCACCATGAACGGAGACACGAGCCCTGCGACTATCGTCGTGTACCTTATTTGGTTGCCGATCCTGGCTGTTTTGTGTTTGGTTTCATTCATTGTGGTTGTAGTCAAGTTCGCCAAGCGAGGCAAGACTGCTGCTTTCGAAACAGTGTCATTTATCACTGACATGACCCCGATGCAGTTTATGCGTCTTGCCATCTTTGGCTGTGTGATGACGCTGGTGATTTGTCCATTGTCGATGTACGTTGGTATCTGGAACCTTGTCCATCTCGCCAACGCAGGTATCACGAAATCTGCCTGGGCCCACGGCAAACCAGCCGATTGGGGAGTAGTCCATAGAGCTACGTGGAAAGAGCTCGCACTTGCTGCTAAAGTAAGTGGGGCAAACTTAGACCCGGTCATGGGCCTGACAATGACCCTCAAGATCGTCAATGTTGCCTTGTCGTGGGTCCTATTCCTTTGCTACGGCACGGGAAGCCTTGCGACAGAGCGTTATAGAGCTGTTGCTCAGTGGCTGCACATTCTCGGACCCACTCGAGCCCGCAAGACTAATCGTAAAACCCCGGCAGATATTGAGACGACAATGTACCGGGACACTCTCGATGACGAGCATATCCAGAAAGCGATGGAGGCAATGCATCCAGAAGTCATCGAGAACGACCGACGATGGGCGCATCTCATGCACTCTGTTCCACAATCTGCCAAGACCGAGGATTCATTTGAGAAGGGAGAGGGTCGCGAACACACTGCCATTCGCTCTCTTTCACTATCATCTTCGGAGTCCCAGGAACGCATGCGCTACTCGATTCCAGTCAAATCGTTCTTCTCACGTTCCTAAACTTTTGGGTCCTTTGGGTCCTTCTTTTGGAAAAGAAGCAAAACTTTTGGGTCCTTCTTTTGGAAAAGAAGCAAAACTTTTGGCTCCTTGTTTTGGAAAAGAAGCAAAACTTTTAGCTCCTTGTTTTGGAAAAGAAGCAAAACTTTTGGGGCCTTCTTTTGAAAAAGAAGCAAAACTTTTGGGTCCATCTTTTGAAAAAGAAGCAAAACTTTTGGCGAACATCTCTAAAGAATATATAATGATAGTATATCTTCATCTAACCAGTCTCCGCAGATTTTACTGGCGATAACTAAAAAGTGGCGAGGCGAAAACGGGCCAATTTAATGCGGGTTAGGTTTTGTTCCCTCTCGGACCCAACTAGTGACAGTTAACTTCTGACCGAAATTTTGCTTCTTTTTCAAAAGATGCTGCTCAAAAAGTTCTGACCAAAGTTTTGCTCCTTTTTTCAAAAGAAGCCACTAAAAGATAAATAACTAATTAAGACTCAAATCGCCCATATCCTCCAATAGCTCAGACACATCGATTGTGGGGCCATCGTCTTCGTCGTCTCCCACAACCTCATCGGCAGCCTTGTAGAGGTTGACTGTTTGTCGCAGTTCCTGGTCCTCCTCGAGTTCGCGGAGGAACACCTCGTAGTCATGCTCAACACGGTCAATAGTTGCATTGTCGAGCTGTTCGTTGTGTTCCTTGGCCATGCGCTTGAGCTTCCAGTTACGGTGCTTGCGACGACGGCCATACGTGTACGCCTTCTTGACAAGAACAACATCGGGTTGCGTACCGGCCGGTAATCTTTCCCACGCATCACTGTTGAAGTTCGAGTTGACAAGATAGTAGCCCATGACAGCATCACCAGGATGGAGCAGACCGCCAAGATGAGAACGGACAACATACGTCTCGGCCATGTTATCCGATCGGGCAACAGAAACGTCGCTGAGGACCCACTTTCCGCGCATGGGTCCCAGAGGTTCAGAATCGAGAACGACGAACTCGACGAGGTCGTCAGAAGACGCCAACGAGCGGAAAGGGTCCCGCCAGTAGATGGCGCCAGGCAGATCGGCAGCCTGCAGGGTTTGGACATCGACGAACTGGATGGAGCTATTAATCCGCGAGCACAGGACCACCTGGCTGATGTTACCCATCTTCTGGGCGAGGGCCAAGGGCAGAACAACGAGATCGTCGCGGCAGATTGGCGCGATCTCGACGGAGTGCGAGAACTTGAACTGTTTTGTGCCGCTCTGGGTATCTTGGGAGATGAGTTCCTCGGACTTCTTTGCCTTGATGGGAGCCACCTGGCTGAGGAAGTCGATTAAACGCAACGCATGCTGCGGTTGGGCAAAGAAGAAGTCAATGCCATCGCGAGATTCCGAGATGGTCACAGTGTCCTGGTGGGCATTGTGTCGCAGAATGAGCTGCTCGAGATACAGAAACGTACGCTTGTGGGCGACTTTTTGGCGTAATTGCACACAGGCTCTCCAGGTGTGGACGGTGAAGCTCTTGGCACAGTCGGGGCATTGAGTGTTGAGAACGACGTATTCGACCTCGAACGTCTCTTGGATGATCACACCCGGTTGTGCCTCGCCCTGGACGGCGATCTTGATGCGGATTCGGCGCGAATGCGGCTCTGTCCACACGAACGCTGCGTCGACCAATCTGACGTTCTTGTTGAGACCAGGCAGTCGTTTGAGCAGCAACGCCAGTAACTCGCGACTCTCAGGCTGTGCGGCCATCCACGTCTGTGGAGGCATGAGAAACCGCTCGCAATTGCGGCAGAACTGGATGTTCGCCTCGCGAGGGATATCCTCGGCAATCTTGCAGGTGAGACGGATGCAATCGGTGCACATGACGATTCCGGACGTGCCGTCGATGGGCCGGCTGCAATTGCAGCACAGCACCGTCGCAGGGGTGTAGGCCCCGACATGGTACGACATTTTTGTTGATGGTAGAATTTCAAAAAATATTTATTTCTCATCCCGTGATCTCCCACCTCCCGTCCCATCCCGTAAGCTAGTGGTGGTGGGTGGGTGTCTTCTTTTGAAAAAGAAGCAAAACTTTTGTGGCCATTGGCTGGCGCCAATGGAATTTAGTTTCGGACCTTAATTGGCGCAGCCAATTAACCAAATAAAAAAAGTTTTGCTTCTTTTTCAACAGAAGACAGCCGCCAAAACGCCATACCAGTACGGACGTGCGGCACTACAGAGGGCAAACGCACATCCTGACGTCAGCACATCCCAGGTGGCTTGTCGAGAAGCCATAGTCGACAATTCGCGACAACACAACCTGCATCCTTTTGACGCGCCCGTATCCAGGCCCCCAAGAGCCCTGGCTATGACGTCTACGAACTATCACGATGCGTTGCTGGACACGGTGGCCACGAAGGCTGCGGAGGCCGCTGCGGCCGGCGACTGGAGCGTCGCGGCGTCGCTGGTGCCGGTAAACCTCACCGACGCAGAGCTCGACGCCGTTGCCGCGGCCATAGCGAAGGCCACGACGTTCTCGAAGCTTGTTCTCGAGTTTGCGGCCACCAAGTCGCCGCTCCCGTCCGTGGCGAAGCTCATGCTGAAGATTATTGCCCTGCAGCCGGCGGATGCGAGCGACATGACGGTCGAGGCGCGGATTCCGCGGTTCCTCCACAACTACAAACGCGGTGGCAACTTCATGCTGAACCGCCGGTTCACGGTGGACCTCGCGTTGACGCTGTACGACCTCGGCGAGGAGGTGCCGCTGTACGACGACTACCCCGAACTTTTGCTTGCCGGCGGTTTGGTGGGTCCTGGCCCCAAGGACCAGTACACGGGGCTGCTGCTGATGGTTCTCCACAGCCGCGAGCCCGTGGGAACGGACGTGTACGACATTTTGAAGGACCACGTTGACTGGGTGAGCGAGAGAATCAACCTCGCCCTCGACGAGGAGATTGTGGCGAAGAACGCGGACCTGATGGCGAAAAACTTTGCCCAGGGCGGCGACGGCGCGGCGGAGCTCGTTTCGGGGCTGCTGAGCCGACCGGCGACGACGAAATTCGCGCTGGAGATTGTTCTTCGCGTGCCCAAGTTTGCGAAGCTCATTGCGTCGGCACAGGTGCCCACGTTGCTCGACTGGATGCAGACGCACCTCGAGGCGTCTGTGGCGGCGCAGGCGGCGCAGCACAACGCCGCCGATAAGAAGGAAAAGGGCGGCGGCGACCACCACCACGACCACCGCGACGAGGGTCTGACGCTCCAGCTGGCTGGGGCGTTCGACGAGGTGTCGCAACGGCTCGAGGTGCCGACGGAGCTGCTGGAGCAGCTGCGGAACGTGCAGTTTCTGTGCCTGCGGGCGTTTCCGCGCATCATCAACTGGGGCCAGGGCCACGACGACGTGCTGCTGGCCAGCGAGCGCCTTTCCCCGGTATTCAGCGAGGACGTCGAGACGGAGATGCGCATGTGTTTCCAGGAAATGTACGAGCAGCAGTACGAGATCCGCGAGGTGATCACCATGCTCGAGCGGCTCAAGCACTCGTCGGCGCCGAGGGACCAGGACCTTTTCGCATGCATGATCCACTCGCTGTTCGACGAGTACCGCTTCTTCCCGGACTACCCCGTGAGCGCGCTGGCGACGACGGCAGTGCTGTTTGGCAGCCTCGTCCACTTCCGGCTCATCGACGGCATTCCGCTCAGTATCGCTTTGCGGTACATTCTCGAAAGCCTGCGCCAGCCCGTCGAGTCGAACATGTTCCGGTTCGGGCTGCAGGCGCTGTTTGAGTTCCGCCAGCGGCTGCCGGAGTTTGCCCAGTACTGTGGGGTGCTCATGGCGATTCCGGGGCTCGCGAGCCAGCAGCAGTTCTTCAACCAGATCAAGGCCATCGTCGAGCCCGACACCGGCACCGATTTCCACAGCATCTCGGCAGTGGTGCCTGGCGTCGACGAGTTCGCCGCCGTGGTCGAGCCCGCGGAGGACCTCAAGAACAAGATTTTGTTTGCCGTGAACAACATCACGGCGAAAACCGTCACCACCAAGGCGCAGACGCTCCAGCCGCTGCTCGAGCCCAAGCAGATGCATCGCTGGTTCGCGCAGTACCTCGTGGGACGCGCCGTGGGCGAACCCAACTACCACAGTTTGTACCTGTCGCTGCTCGACGAGCTGCACATTGACCTGTTGGGGTTGTCGTGCCTGCAAGTTTTGTACCAGCGCGTGCACGGAATCATTGTTGGCGCTGATGCCACGAGCTCTGACCGCCGGACGCAGCTCAAGAACCTTGGCTCGTTCCTTGGCGAGCTCACGTTGGGTCGCAACAAGCCGATTTGGCGCACGAACCTGAACCTGCGGCTGCTGCTCGCCGAGTCGTCGCGACACGACAAGCTGCCGGCCACATTACCGTTTGTGTGCAAGATTCTCGCTGGCGCAGCCAAGTCCCGCGTGTTTGGGACCCAGACGCCGTGGATGCAGGCGCAGCTGGCGGTCCTGTCCGAACTGTACCACCACGGCGGCCTGAAACTCACGCTCAAGTTCGAGATCGAGGTGCTGGGAAACGCTTTGGGGGTGACGGTGGCCGATATTCCGCCCGCAGACTACGTTCGCAACGACGCCGCCCAGCAGGCAGACTCGTCGCAGGCAGACGAGCTCGACTTCGACATTGAGCGTCTGTCGCTCGTCGACCCCGTTCCGGCGTCGGGCGGAGCGCCAACACCGTCGATGCCGGCGATCCCGATCATTGGCGGTTTGGGCGCGACGCAGGCCCAGCCGATCCAGGCGCCGCCGCTCGCAACCCAGGTCGTGGGCACCACAGACTTTGTGACCCACCCGACGCTGCGTCCGCTGCTCGAGTTGGCAGTGTCCAAGACGGTCCAGGAGGTGCTGCTGCCTGTGGTCGACAGGAGCGCGTCGATCGCGTCGTTCACGGCGAAGGAGCTCGTGCTCAAGGACTTTGTCGCCGAACCGGACGAACACAAGCTCCAGACGGCGTCCCACACCGTCTCGTCCGTGCTGGCCACGGCGATGGCGCTCATCACCGCCAAGGACCCGTTCGTCGACGCTCTGGCAGTGAACCTGAGGGCGTTGTTGGCTGCCCACGGCATTGCCGAGCCAAGTTTGCTCGAACAGGTGCCGTTGGCCGCTCAGGAGAACATGGAGGCGATTGTGCCGCTCGTCGAGAGCGTGGCCCGCGAAAAGGCCGTCGCAGAGGTCGACGACGCCCTTGCAAACGCGTACGCCGTCCGCCAACGCGCCGCAGCAGGCGGTCCGCCGCTCCCGTCGCCGCCAACGCTGCCTGTGGCTCTCCCTGAGTCGCTCATGCCGCTTCCTGGCGGTCTGACGCCGCAGCAGTTTGGCATCTACGAGCACTTTTCGACTGCGGCGACGCAACCAGCGCCTGCGGCCGCCGTCGTCGCCGGTGCAGTGAGTGGAGACGCGCTCCTGGCGCAGTTCCAGTCGGCGTTTGAGACCCTGAACAAGCAGACCGCCGCGAACCCCGACAGACGCCTGGCCGATCTCAGCGGCGACGATCCGATCGTCGTTGTTTTGGCGCACATGCTGTCTGCGACGCGTGCCAGTCTCGCCAAGGGCGACGACGGCATTCTCAGGGCGTCGCAGCTCGTGATCCAGCACCTGTTTGGCGATCGCGACCACAAGGCGAACGGCGGGCCGCTGTTGACGGAGACGCTGTGCTACCTGTTGGCGCAGCTGTGCCAGTTGTCGCCGGCAACGGCCAGAGAAGTCATGTTGTGGCTGCTGTACGCCGACGACGACCGCAAGTTCAGCGTTCCAGTCGTGTCGACGCTGCTCAAGACGCGTCTCGTGGCCCCTGCCGATCTCGACGCGACCATCGCCAAGGACGTGCTCCGCGAAAAGCCAGAGGCAATTGTGTTTGCGGCGCAGCTCGTCCTCGACTCTGTCCTGGGCCCTGAGCCGTTCTGTCTGCGGACAGACTTTGCCGCGACGGTTGGAGCGCTGGCGCTGAGCACAAACCCGGCCGCAAGCGTCGCGACGCAGGCCCTGCGCGAGTCGTGCGCCAAGGATCTCCAGGGATCCGAAACCGAGGCGATGGGACACGTTTTCGCCGAGTGGGCGCGACTCAACCAGAGCCCCACGGCGTCGCCCAAGCTGCTGAGAGCGTTTGTGGTGGAACTGCTGTCGACAGTCAAGCCCCAGCAGCTCCTGAAACTTGTCAGAACCGCCCTCGAGGTGAGCGTCGAGTCGTATGCGCAGGTGCAGTCGACGGCTGGTCTCGACGCCCTCGCCCAGCTGATTGCGATGATCGTTCCTGCGGCGTCGCACCCCGAGGAGCTGCTGCGCAACCTGCTGACGGTGGCGACGATGGTTCTGGCCCGCGAACACGAGGCCGAAAGGGAGGAGTTCCGGGGCAGAGCCTACTTCCGGTTCCTGTCGACGTTTGCCGGTCTGGTTCCGGAACACTTTGCTCCCGTCCTGGGCCAGACGTTGGAGACGCTGCAGCCACTCGCGTTCCCGGCGTTCACTGCGAGCTGGATCGCCCTCATGAGCCACAGGTTCATCATGGGCCGCCTTCTCCGCAACCAAAAGGAGGGCTGGCCCGTGTTTGTGCGGTTGTTCGAGGCCCTCCTCAGGGTCCTCCAGCTCCCCGAAAGCGAGCAGGTCAACCTGTTGACGGTCCGGGCCATCGAACGCATTCTCCTCGTCACCCTCCACGACTGTCCGGAGATTTTGATTTTGCACCACACGGCGTTGGTGGCTGCGCTTCCGTCGAGCTACACCCAGCTCCGGAACATTGTCTTGTGCGCCTTTCCTGCCGATGCCGAGGGTCTCCCCGACCCGCTGACAACGTCTCTCGACTCTGCCGTCACCGACCGGTGGCTCGACGAGAGCCTCAGTGGCGCCGACAAGACGCTGACGCAAATGGCGCTCAAGAAACCCGTCGACGCCGCTCTCCGCTCCCCCACGGCCCAGGCCGTTCTCGACGTTGCCCATGCGCTGGCGCTGGAGACGCCGAGAAGAGTCCAGACCGACGACGTGGCCTACTCCCTCGTCGCCATGGGCGCCCTGGCCACCTACCTCGCGAGACAGCCGTCTGCCGACGATGAGACCCGTGGACCCTCCACGCTGGTCGTGAGACTGCTCTCGTCGCTCCCCGCTGCTGGCAGGTACCATCTCCTCAGTGCTGTTGCCGACCAACTGCGCTACCCCAGTCTGCCAACAGCGTGGGCAAGCTCGGTACTGCTCAACGTGTTCCTGCCTGCCGACGAACGCGTGTTTGGCGATGCCACCGCAGATATCCGCCAGGTGGCGACGCGTGTACTCCTAGAACGCGTCGTCTGCCACAGACCTCATCCCTGGGGACTCATGGCGACCGTCGCGACGCTTCTGCGAACGCCGACCTACCACTTCTGGGAACTGCCGTTCCTCAAGACCACGCCTGAGCTCGAACACATGTTCTCGGCACTGTACAATCGGATCATTTCGCCCGTAGCGTGATCCTCTAATTTAATTTATGTCTTTGTAGTCTTACGTGACGTTTTCTATTTTCTCTTTTTCTGTCTGCTTCCATTTTTTCGAAAAAGAAGCAAAACTTTGGTCGCAATTGACTCTATTGTGCGTCTCTCTTTTTCGAGGCTTTCGGTGAGGATTCTTCTTTTGAAAAAGAAGCAAAACTTTGGTGGCAATTGACTCTATTGTGCGTCTCTTTCTCGAGGCTCTCGGTGGGGATTCTTCTTTTGAAAAAGAAGCAAAACTTTGGTGGCAATTGGCTCCGCCAATTGGTGCCTATTGTGCCTCTCTCTTTTTCGAGGCTTTCGGTGGAGCAAAACTTTGGTGGCAACTGGATTCGCCAATTGGAGTCCATTGTTTATGGAGTACTTCCTCTAAGAAGAGTTCGACCAAATTTCTGTTCACTTACATATGGCTAGCTCTCGAAGCTGAACTAGCCATTGTTGCGTCGGCAGACCTTAATTCTCCTTATGGAACTATCAGAACCACATAATATGCACTGTACAAATACATCAGCTGGCGTAGCCAGCTGCCACAAAAGTTTTGCTTCTTTTTCAAAAGAAGATCTATAGCGAAATTACCTTCGTCACTTGATGTCTATTGCTTCTAATGGAGTTTAGAGACTGAACACTGAATACCAATAAGCCGTACAAAGACATCAGCTGGCTACGCCAGCTACAAAAGTCTTGCTTCTTTTTCAAAAGAAGAGCTACAGTATCTTCGACACTTATGTCTATTGTTTGCAAAGGAGTTCTTAAAGAAGGGTGCCTGAAAATATCAATAGATCATACAAGCACAAAAGTTTTGCTTATTTTAAAAGGTCTATGGCGAAACTATCTAAAAAATAAATTTTGCGAGATAAAAGTGCCAAATAACTAGCCAACATAACGAGGAGGATTTCCCGAATAAAACCCTACGAAGAACTCACAAACAAACTGCTTCGGTCTAAAGAAATGAGCGCTAAAACATGGACTGAAAATATTTCTCGGCACTGACGTGCGAGGTTTACGCGCCCCACATGCATAAACGTTTTCGTAGGGGTCTCGGTTACACGATTTTTATGAAATGATCTTCGCCTAAACCATGTGCTTTGACCAAACCCGCTGATCGCTTAGCAAATCGAGGCAAGATAAGCATTGTTGCGAACCTGTGACTGGCTCGCGATAACGTCACTTTCCCTGCTCAGCACTTGATCAGCATACCTCCCGGGTAGCCTGTGCAGCTTTAGCTGAGTCAAGGTTATCAGCAGGCAACCCAGCGGAAAGCGATCAGCAGGAAAGTGCTTCTAGGGGGGGTGAAGACGCCATAATCTGGTTCAATTTTTTACACCACACCTGGACTGCCGAAAGGAACTAGGAGGCTGATCACACCTTCCGATTTGGAGGTGGGTTTAGTTTTTCTGGAGTAAAGGAAATCCAAGGCGCTAGTGCAGCACTCCTGAACCATTCCGTTCTCACAGCTTTCGGCAGAACTGTCGCAAATGAGCGCCAGTGGACTCGAGCAGGGCCTCGGGCCGGCTCCGAACCAAAATCAGAGCCGAGCCGGCGTCCAGATGCCGGCTGTGCGAAGACTCTACGATAGTCACCACCACATCCAATCCGATGCCAGCGCTGGCGCAGGCTTTGATCTAACCTCCGAGAGCTTCTCTGTGCGAGAACAGGCAGCGTCTTTGTCGTCGAGAGCAGTCATGGAGGGAATGCTCAACTCCCCTGATACGTCGGGATACATGGACAATTTTGCCGGAACTCCTGCATCGGATAATTCGTGGACCCGCCAAAACAGCCACTCTCGACACGATTCCGACACCAATCTTGGTGGATCTGCCCTAATGCCGGCTACATCGAACGGATCCCAACGCAGGGTTTCCCTCAGGCACTATTCCATGGCCGTTTCCGAGGAACCCCACGAAACTACCCCATTGCTCGAGGACAGTGACGAGGGAGAAAGTCTTGTATTCCGAGAACATCCCACTCCACTATCGATGGGCAAACTGGCGGGGTACCTTCCGTCCGTCGTGGTTGGAGTTCTGCTCAATATCCTCGATGGATTGAGTTACGGCATGATTCTGTTCCCGATTGGCTCTGCTGCCTTTGCCGGAATGGAAAGCGTAGGTCTCGCCATGTTCTACGTGAGTACAATTGTTGCGCAACTCGTCTACAGTTTTGGCGCAAGCAAGTTCCCCGCATGTGTTGGGTCGGAGATGATCGAGATTGTGCCGTTTTTCCACGCCATGGCCACGTCCATTGCGACGCGTCTCGAGGGCGAAAGTAAGGAAGCGATTCTCGCAACAACGATAACATCGTTTGCCGTGAGTTCGGTTGTCACAGGACTCGTGTTCTTTTTACTTGGATATCTCCGTCTCGGAACGCTTGTTGGCTTCTTCCCCCGCCATATCCTTGTTGGATGCATTGGAGGTGTTGGCTTGTTCTTGGTTGCAACCGGCATCGAGGTGTCTGTACGCCTCGAGTCGACTTTGCAGTGGAATCTCCCCACCCTTGAGTACCTCCTCCACCCGGAACAGTTTGTCAAGTTGAGTTCGTGTCTCGGACTCGCGGTTGCGCTAATGTGGGTCGAACGCAGAATCACGTCTCCACTCGCCATCCCGGGTATTCTGATTGCGACATTTGTCCTTTTCCACGCCATTGTGTTTGCGATCCCAAACTTGTCGCTGGACGCTGTTCGCGATGCCGGCTGGATTTTCCCTGCACAGGATGCAGGAGAGCCCTGGTACTACTTTTACGAGCTGTACAAACCGAGTCTCATCCACATTGGACCGATTCTCCAAACCTTCCCCGTGATGCTGGCTCTCACGTTCTTTGGCATTATCCACGTTCCGATCAACATTCCTGCCCTGGCGGCAGCGACAAAGAACGACGACGTCAATGTCAACGCCGAACTCATCGCCCACGGAATCTCTAATACCCTTTCGGGCTTTATGGGCGCGGTTCAAAACTACTTGGTGTACACAAACTCGGTGATGTTCATCAAATCCGGAGCTGATAGCCATGTTGCCGGTGTCATGTTGGCGGCAGCCACCGCCGGAGTCATGTTTGCCGGCCCTGTAATTATTGGCTACATTCCTGTGATTGTGGTTGCGTCACTCATCTTCCTTATGGGTCTCGACCTCATGGCAGAGGCTCTTGTCGATACCTGGCACAGTGTTGGTACCCAAGAGTACGCGACAATTGCCGTGATTGTGCTTGTTATGGGATGCTACGACTTTGTTGTTGGTATTGTGGTGGGCATCATCCTTGCGTGCCTGTTCTTTGTTATCACCAGCGCCCGTTCGAGTCCTGTCAAGGCCACCTTCACCGGAGAAGAGGCCCATTCAACCGTTGTGCGTCATCCCATGCTTCAGAGGTTCTTGTCGCGGGTTGGCCAGCAAGTGTACGTGATCAAATTGCAGGGTCCACTCTTCTTTGGCACCAATGTCCAGATTGAACGTGTCATCCAGGATGACATTCTCGGTAAAGCCGCTGGAATCAAGTTCCTGGTGATCGATCTCAGCGCTGTGACGGACATTGATTATTGCACTGCCGACACGTTTTCGCGTCTCAAGCGACGTTTGGATGCGAAGAAGATCCGCCTCATTTTGAGCGGTGCCTCCGATAAAGGCGACAAAATAAAGGGTCTCAGGGCCGTCGACCTTGTTCGCGACGATCTTGTTCGCGATGATCCGATGCAGGTTCGGGTGTTCCCGACTCTTAATACGGCCCTCGAGTGGTGCGAGAACCAGTTTGTTGAAAACTACTATAGACACCGGGCATCAATCGTCGATAAGAGAGGTGGTCCCCCACCAATGTTCCAACCAGTACCTCGCAAGCATGGTTCACATACCACTACGCAGAGTGTTGCGAGCAGTTATGTCTACCCAGCCCTTGGAGCTACACCGCGTGGCCGATCGCTGCGGCTCGAGGCCGAAAACCTCGCCCAGGAGGATATCCATGCAGTTGCCAAGTACGACCGGTTCCAGCCGCCTCAGGCTTTACTGCTTCAAGTGGCAGACGGAGTTTCGCGCTACGATGAAGAGTTCTGGTCGAAGGTGGCCCATTACTTTGATCGCCTTGAAGTGGACTCGGGTGCAGACATAAACGCCAACGCGTTCATGCTCATCGAATCGGGTATTCTCCAGATTTCTTACCCGTCTGGATTCACCGAAACTATGCTGGCTGGTACAGCATGTGGTGAACTCCAGTTCTTTGGTCAAACCCAGCGGGATGTTAAGGTGCGAGTCACGTCAGAGGCGCACTCTGTGATCTGGTACATGAACGACAAGCTTTTCGCTGAACTCTGCAGTTCTGAGGACGGAAGCGAGCTTGCTTCGGAACTCCAAAAGGTTGCATTCCATGTCGCGTCCGAGCGGTTTACTGCTCTTACGCAGTTCATCCACGTTTCGGGTTAGTTTGGGTCTGGTTTTTTTTCCTTTTACACGTTTTTTTTTTAATAGATTCTAATCTTGTATCACTCAGTATCGCACGAACCGCCAGATAATTGCCAACAGTACGGCAAATACCACCAATCCTGTGCGTCCAACTATTTTGACCTGCTGCATTCGCAACTCGTTTTCTGCTTCTGCATCTCTCATGAGCCTGTCAACGTGTTGAAGACGCTCTTTGCTTGTAGCAAGCATCACTTTGAGTTCTTCGACCCGTTGTTTCATTTCCTCGATTCTCGGGCCAGGGCTTTTCCAATTCGACAAATGCTCGAGTTGCAGGCCCATCGCAGCTTCGTTATTATTCACCTGCGTCTGGAATGTCTCCACCATTTTCTGCGCCTGTGAATGCACTGCACGAAACTGGTCGAGCTGGTTGTTGAATCCGGTTAGTGATGCCGAAAGTCTCGCAGTGAGCTCATCGAATTGGGGGGCGAGTGTTGTCCGCAACTTGTCGCTAAACTCGTGGATTTCGTCGAGCATATCTGTTTCTTTTGTGGATTCATCCGACTGTTTTCGTTGCCTACTTGTTTTTGGCGGCATCTTGAACGACATCACCAGCGGGTCCTGGCTCGGGACTGGTCGCCCGCCGGATTCATCGCTGGTTTCCGGCCAGCTCATGCGACCGGGTCAATGCTTTTGTGATCTCTGCCCTTTGTTTCAAACCGGATTTCGTCTTGTCTCAATGCATGGTTGAGAGTACACTACAAACTCGACCGGTTCGAGCAAGGTGACATATCCTCGTGAGAGTGCTGAGTAACCACCACCCACATGATGCATGCAGCTAGTATTTCCGTCCAGCGATATCAAATCAGCTACGAAAGTCTAGCCGCAAAGTAGTTGGTATGAGGCGTGGCCCTGAACCTGGATTTCGTACGGAACTGACGGGGTGCCCAATTGCGCATGTTAATTTTGGTCTTTGGTTTTAGTCTAGCCAATGTCGATTTGTTCATTTCGTAGTTTGCGTTAGGACTCGAATTAAAAGGTGTTTGTTTAAAGACGACGTAGGTCGGAAGTATAAAATTATTATTTCGTTAACATATGTTGCAAGTCATTCAAGTCATCATCTATTTGGTTCGTGGACTACCAGCTGAAGCTCTCCTCGAAGTACTCAACATAGTGCTGAACTTTCGGAAGCTCAGCGGCAACCGCAGCACGGCACTGGTCGTTCATGCCACCAGGACCACAGCACAGCACAGACATGGAGCCATCGCTGTTTTGAATGCTTGACTTGACGACAGCAGTAGTGTCGAGACGTCCATAGTACTGGCGAATAGAACCAGACACGCCAAGATCAGTGGTAAGAGCAAGAGGGTCGGACTTCTTCTCGCTGGGGTATTCGCCCTCACTCGAACCGGCACGCGACTGGGACACGTTGGAGCCATTGTCGGAGAGGTGACCGGCCGGAACCTGCTGGCCAGAAGCAAGCGACGGTTCGACTTCGGTGGGAGAGCCGCCAATGTAGACGTTGACATTCACATTGTTCTTGGCCATGAACTCGAGCTGGTCCGCAAACCACGAAAGAGGAGACTCGTCGGAAATGGCCCAGTGCAAAGTGAGACGCTCGCCAGGAGCACTCTTGTCGTTGATTATCGCCTGGATGTAGGAGAATGGTGCAGTGATGCCGATACCGCCAGCCAAAAACACACGGTTCGTGAACTTGCACAGATTGTGGGAGTAGCCGTAAGGACCATCGATCCACACATAGGTGTCAAAGCTGCCGCCAGACTCAATCGCCTTGTTGAGCGTCCGCTTGGTCATTCCGTCCTTGACACGGCAGAAGAGCTTGATCTGCTTCTCCTCACCATCCTTGACACCAGCGGTCAAAGAGAAGGGGTGGGACTCCCAGAAGAACATGGGCTGAACGACGTGGATGAACGCATAGTGACCAGCACGGATCTTCCACAGCTTGCTGTAGTCGACACTGAGCTCAATGACGTCGTCAGCGTGGGTAACGTGAGCCTTTGCCATCGGGTTCGAGATGAAGATGCGAACGACACGGAAAAGACGCTCGAAAATCCACACGGCCCACGTGGCGTAGAAGTACTTGAGAATCTCATTCTTGACCTTGGTAAGATGCCAGTAGGCACCAACCAGGAAGAAGATGACACCAAGACAGTGAAGGAACAAGAACACCTCGTAGCTGAACCGACGGAACATGTGGATCGACTGGACGGTGACGAAACAGAGGAAGAAGAACGCCACCACGGCCCAGTTCCAGTACGGAGTGTTCCACATGCTATTCCAGCGTCCCTGGACACCACGGATCACACTCCAGCAGATCATGTGGATGAGGATGTTGCAGAAAATGATTCGCGACACCCACTTGTGGAACACCACAAACGTGTCCTGGCTCCATCCCGTCATCCACTGCAGGAAGTTGTTTCTGCCCGCAAACAGCACCGTCAACGGGAGCTGCGACAGGGCAACGTAGCCAGCACGGACACCAAGCTGGTTTCTGTAGGCGGCTCCCCATGTGTTCTGGAACTTGTAGTTCGGCGTAACGAGACGGAGGTCGAAAATACACGCAATATCGATTCCGAGGAAGGCAAGAATTATCATCGCCTGCTCACGAGTGGGAATATTCAAAGTGAAGAAGCGGAACAGCCGTGGAGCACGCGAATGGGCCTTTCCAATAAGAGCCGGCATCGTAATGTAGCTCCGGATAAATCTGAACAGGGGATTGTCGCCCAAGTGACGAGACCGGGGGAACAGAACATTCATCCAGTGGATAATGGCCCGGATAAGGAGCACACCACCCCAGTACACAAGGGTGTAGCCACCGTGTCTCGTCGCACGAGGATTAACATCGGTGTTGTACTTGTAAGCCTTGACCACCTGCAGAGCATCCTTCTCGGGCACTGCGAACGCCTTTGAGGCCTTCCACTTGCCAAACGGCTTGTCGGAACCAGGGTACGGCTTGAGGTCTGTGGAGTTGGCGTGGTAAGCCTTGACCTGGTCCATGGTGACGTTGGCCTTCTTGCAGGTCTTGACGAGAGCTTTGTAGGCGGCGGCACGGACCAGTTTCTGGCTGTCGTGTGCGACTTTGTCGGTAGCACTGTCGATGCAGCTCACTGTGGTTTCAACGTAGTTGTCGACATCGCATAAACAGGCGATGAGTTTGGCCTTTTTCAACCCTTTGCACTTGGCACCGGTCCACGTAAACGCAGTACTGAGATATCCGTTACAGGCAGGAGAGTAAACGTCTGGCTTTCCCTTGGCGGCCTCGGCGTTGACCACCGGAGTCCAGACAAAGGCGAACACAGTGATGGCCAGGGCAAGGACACGCATCGGGTTCGGTATCTGATGAAATCTCTACGATCAAAAAGATTCCAGGAGCGGCAGGCTGACTTTATATATACCGCGGATCTGGCGATGCGAATTTGACAAAGATGGATGGATGGATGGAGCCATGCAAAAGATTGAAATCAAACCCTAGCCCAGCCATCTATGCACAACGTTATGACGGCTTTTTTTTTCCCCTAGTCCCAACACAGTCCCCCCTTTAGTGAGGCCCAGATGGTCAGGAGCCGTACGATTGGCTCTCGTCCCAGCGGTGGGTTATGCAAGGCCCCTTCCCGCTTCGCCAATCACGCGCCTTTCGTCTCTCGTTTCTTTGCCTCATTTGGGCAAAACCCTACTGTTCTACTTATCTTTTTGCTCCCCTAGAAAATTATTGTGGCTTGTTGGAGCCATTATGCTCCAAGACTGATTATTTGGTCTCGGCAAGATTTCCGTTTTGAAGACTACCACCTGACATTATTATGCTTGCGGTAAACTCGTAAAAACAGCCGCCGGTTAACACCCCAGTCTTATTGGAGCCCAAGTTGGTGCATGACAGCGCTTTTTACTTGAAAATGACGCCTTGTTTCTGCCGTTTTGTCACGATCTAAATTTATGCATGCAGCCCTCCGGGTGGTTGGTTTACTAATGGCTACTCAGATGCAACTCATCGTCTGCATGACAGACATCCTCTTTGGGATCCTGTACGGACCCGCGGAAATAAAATGACTGCCTCTGGCTGCTCATAAACTGACCTTTGTGGACTGCGATGTCGTCAGGGCCACCGCTGATCCTGATAGCGTCTACGAAAGTGACGTTTGCTTTGCAGGGTGCTCGATGGTCGGCAAGGGTTCCGTCGAAAAAAAAAATTTCATCAGCTTCCTCCCACTTCTCGTCTCACATGCATCTGTCGAGACTGCAGGATCTAATAAAATTCATCTTGATCACGCAGCCAATAGATGCATGATCTCATTATTCATCTAATCGCTCTCAGCCAATTGCACAGAGGCTTGCTACGTCAGCATATGATCGAAGGATTTCCGTTCGGAATGCGCATGGTTTTCTCGACTGGCCCACAGCTTTGAAAACACCTACAATGAGGTCGTTGCGAATTTCTCTACTCTATGTGGCAAACCCGGCCAATTACCGACAACAACCGAGCCGCAGAGCCCCACAAGCCTTGTTCGAACGTTACTAACGCTCCTCCGGTTCCGCTACCAGATGCGATTGATATCTGCAGCTTACGTGGCCCATCTCATTACATGGCCTGAAGGGCTAGGGCACATTTTTTACTGTCCCCCTGTACTCTTCTCAAACAGGACATCTATGCGATTGGGCGTACTGCTTAACACGGCTCTCCGACCGCTTGGAAAATTATGCCGAGAGCTAAAAAACGAATACTGGCACTGTCCGCGACCATAAAATCGTCCTTCTGACGGTTCCCTTCTCTCGAGATCTCGACAGTGGCTCCCATGATGGGTGGGTAGTGGGGGGGAGTGCCGTTTGACGTGCTTAGACACATTCAGCTGGCTAAGCCATTTTACTTCCTGGGATCGTGATTACGGTCAAGTCGAACTCCGCATCTAGCCCTGGCGATTGACGATGTTTCCGAGGGGAAAAAATCCAGGACCCACAGATGTGCCTCGCGAGGACGGCAACCATGTGTTCTTCTTTTAATCCCTTCATTCCCATTCGACAAGGTTCTTAATTCAAGCGATGGACCCCCGAACGGCCCCACTCGCATACCCCTTGTCGCAAGCCCTGGACAGAAATGTTCCTTTTAGTTTAGGTTAGACTCGCGGACGCAAAGCTAGGCTAAAGAAGGGGGCTAAACCATCTTTTGGGGGGGGGTTCATCAAACCACCGAATGCATAAACCCTGACGATACAAGGCTGCGTCTGGTTACCCGTGCAACATGCATGTACGATTGGCGATCATTATTCTGCATATGGAGACACCACCACGCCTAGTGCCTTTGGGGGACCGGTTCGCGGAACTCGACCATCCGAGGATGTAACAGAGGGTGGTAAACGCACAAATTGTAGTCACGTTACTTCCTCAAGCTACGCTTCACTTCAAACTGCTCTTGAGAGTCAGGTGAGAGAGCTCCGCGAAAAAAATAAATTAAATAAGCAGTTCTGAAATTTGAAAAAACAATTGTTTGACTGCCATGATCTCGCCTCCGTTCGAGCTACTCAGTCTGCCCAGCGTTCCTTCTGGAAAGGATGGACAGACAGTAATTGCTGGAGATGAGGTTGTCTGTCTGGGTGTATCCCACAGTTCAATTAGCAGCGTTTCTCTGCGACCACCTCAGGTCCTGAGCGCGCATTCAGTAGCACCGGGCAGCATTGTTACTGCTGTGGCGGAGTCGAATGGGTCCCCATTGGCCTACGCCACAAAAGAGCGTAGCAAGTTCTTTTTACGGTTGATTTCAGGCGCTTCTAAAGAAGTGGACCATGAGATTGCGTACATCTACGAGACGAATGGTCGTCTTCTTGTAATCTACAGAAACGCACAACGCGCCGTGTTTTCGGCCGAAGATCTCGGTGCAGTTGGCAAACAATCATCGAACAAATCTGCCAACCTCCTTTACGCAGCGCTGGTCGATACCAATATCGCGCTGTTGGTGTACACAGAGAATACCGGAAGTGTCATTGTCTCTACAGTTTCCTTCGACAATCACCAAGCAGATCTGTCGCAATCAAAGATTTCTCAATCTGTGATTGGCTCTGCCGCTGATTGCACGTTTGCTGAGAGCACGGAGGGAAGCACATTGTACATTGCCAGTAAACAAAACTCCAGTGTGTACCTGTACTCGCTGCCAAATGTTGAGCTGAAGAAGACAATCAAGCTCAGTGACGAGCCAACTGGTGTCTTGGCTCTCCCAAATAATAATATCATTGTTTCTCTCACAAAGGGACGTGTTGTCCAGATCGACTGCACATTCGACTCAGAAGTTTCAAAAGTCACTCTCGAGTCTCAAGTCAAGCTTCTTTCCTATTCGCAGTCTGCATCTGCTGCCGTAGCAGTGTTGGGTGGCTCTCAGATTGTTGGTCTTAGCGTATCGCCAACTTCAGGCACACTCTTGGAATCACTCGGAAAGGGTGTCAAAGCTGGCTCTGACTCTGGCGAGTGGTCATATGGACTTGCAGAAATCTTTGGCACATCGGCAAAAGAGTTCCGCAAGACAGCCGCAGCGCAGGTCGCTGCTGCTCAGTCAGAGAACCGCACTGTCGTGAATGCCTTGAAGGCATTCGTTGATGCCCAGGATGGCGCTGGATTCTCTCGCATCGTTTCTTACCTCAAGTCTCGTAGCCTCACTTGGGACGAAACTGAGGCTCCTGCCACTGATGATCTGGTTTACGACGAGACTGATAGAGATGCTGACGCTGAGCTCATTCGACTGGTTGTTCGATTGTGTTTCGGAATCACTCCCCACGGAAACTTGCGCTATCGACAGTTCGTACCCGAAGGTGTCTTCACATATCTACTCACTCACCCGCTGTTCCCTAATGCCGAACCGGTTTTCCGCAGTGGAGGGTTGTTCAAAGCATTGGCGAAACGTCCGCGTCTGTACAGACAGGCTGTAGTCACCTTACCAGGAATCGACCCTGTGGACCTTGTCATATCACTGCTTAGCAGGGATGCAGACATCTTTGGTGATGCAGTTACGAGACTCGTCGAAGAGTTTGGCCAGCAGCAAATTCTTGAAGCTATTCGACGGGCATTTAAGGGTGTTCGTTCCCTGGGTGCTCTCCAGCCATTGGTGGAGAGACTCAGCAAGCGCACTGACGCATGGCCGTTAGTTTTGGCGCTTGTAGACGCGATCGGTCTGCTTGGATGGGACACTGAGCTGGTCAAGCGTCTGGCAGAACGCACAACTCGTGAGATTGAGTATGCTAGTGCGCTTTCGCGGACAGACGCTGTGCTAGTCGATGCATTCCACTCTCTTGGAATCGACGACAAGGCATCTGAGATTGTGAGCGTTGTTGGCAACGGCGATGTGAAGAAGCAGAAACTCAGAAAACAGAAGCAAGCTCTTGCCGCTAAGGAAGCTGCGAGCATACCCCGATACAGCGTTGAGCCGCTAATTTTGTAGTGCTTGTTTTTTTAAAGCGTTAGTGTATAAATAAAAAAATAAAAGATCTATTCTTCTTCCTCGAAATCTTCCTTGCTCGCCAGAATCATCACTAACAAGGCACCCATGACGACAAGTCCGCCCAAAACTTCTCCCCACGACAGGCCCTTACCATACAATAAGTAGTTGACGACTGGCACGACAATTGTTGCCACCACCGACGAAACAGATCCAAGTACAGGTGAAGTGAGCGACATGACGATCAGGAAAGCGCCGCTAAACGCAACATTGCAAGCAATGGATGCTATCCATCGTCCCACGAGGAACTGAGGAGGGAGGGCGAACGTCTCCCATCCAAATAGGTGGGCCAGTATCAGAACTGGCCACATGAGAAACAATGTCCCGAGTCCAATAATCGAACCAGCAAAGTTGGCAAATGCAGCCTGCTTTCGCGAGGACACCTCTTGTGGAGGGCAGGCAACCTTTTTGTAAAGGGTGTCGTACAATCCGTACAGAATTGTTCCAACAGCAATAATAATGTTGCCAAGTGTTTCGTAGGGGTATTCTGATGAGATCCCGTCAGAGCTTTTGCCAACGAAGGTGATTATCAGCACACCAACGACACTAGCTAGGACACTAGCGAGTTTCATCGTTGAATATCGTTCCTTCAAAAGCCACATCGAAAAGAGATATGCCGAAAAGATCGAACAGTTGTATATAGCCGTGACGACCGCTGTGGATGTAAGCCCAACTGCGATGTACCAAGATGCACCTGCTACATTGAGAGAAACGCTCAGGAGAGCACCTACCCACACAAAGTACTTGAATGGTGACATGCCAACCGGTGCGTTAAGACTGGTTATTTGGTAGGCCGTTTGTTTCAAATGAGCAGTGTGTTTTTGGTAAAAATACGACCATGACTGGCCAGGTTTTATCGCCCACAGCACAACGAATTGGAGTGGAAGTAACAGTGTCATGCACGAGTGGGTGATGTACATTGTGAACAGTGGTTTTTGATATCCGTTATCTGCGATGTTTCCCAACAAGGCTGTTTGGCCAACAAATGCAGCTACTACAACAACGAATGCTGCGGCAGACATGCCTTCTCTAACCCGAGAGAGTTTTAAAACATGAGCACCAGGTGGAGGAACTTGTGATCCAAGCGACGTGTAACCCTCGGAGCCTTGCGTCATTTGTCCAATTAGTATTCAAAGAATCTGGCCAGGCACCGAGGGATGATCAGAAAGGGGTCTTGACACGGCTGCTGACTAGCGTCACTATCAGCTGTTAGAAATACACGTGATGAGTGCTAAAATTAAAATGTGGTATAATAATACAAAATACATGCTTAAGTTCTATGTTGAAGATAACAATAATAATAATAATAATAATTGACATAGTAGCTCGTTGAGGAGCATCTGCAGTGTTCAGGTATCGCCTACAATGACTCGCAATATGCGATCGAATATGTTTTTGGGTGGTTGATACGTGAGAGAACGCTCGTGTTCGTCAACCTCATCTAAGCCCGAAACAAGGTCGATTTCTTCTGCGGTTTTTAGTTTCGGTCGCTTCCATAATTTCCATCCCACATATATGGCAATGTCGACGGGAATCATAATGTAACTTAGCACAAAAGACGTTGTGTTCCAGTTCCCGTCAACAAACACAGCCCACCCTGCGAGCCAGATCATTGCAAACGTAGCGACCAAAGAGATCCATGCAAGATAAGGCTGGAATGGTGACTTGTAGGTCAATGAGTTCCGATCAACGCCTTGTGCCTTGCAGGCTGCATAGAATCGAAGGAAGGTCGCACTCATGAGACAATAGTTTAACAGCTCAGAAATCGTGCCGAGTGAGACGATCCACGTCAGGACTTGATTAGACCCTGCACTAAGTTGCAGGAATGAGAGCATTGCAAATCCGATAATTACCACTGACGACGCAATCGGAACACCATTCGGTAAACACCACTTGAATATTGGAGGAGCATGCTTGCGCAATGCCATAGAGTACAGCATTCTCGAAGCGCAGAAAAAGTAGGAGTTACCAGCCGAGAATGCAGAGATAATCAGACATGCATTGACAATATGCGGAAGAACAGGTATTTTGAGCCGTTGCATTGCAATAACGTAGGGTGAGCCTGAGGCACCTGAATCATTAGAATTAAGCGCTTTCACGAGTTGTGGGTCATTCGAAGCACACACGATGCCCATGGCCAAACTTCCGAGGACAAAGAACGCACTCAGGCGATAAAGGACTCCCTTGAATGCCTTCGGAAGGATCTTACGGGGATGGACAGTCTCTCCTGCGCACATGGCTACATAGTCGGGACCCGCAATTGTGTAGCATGCTTGACTCATACACGCTGCAAAGCCAAGGAATCTACCCAATGCACCCGGACCATGGTTGAGTGCCAAGTTTCCCGGTAGATACGAAGCAAATGCACCTGGATCGCGCCAGAATCTAAATCCATAGGCATCGTGAAGAGGGTTGCCGCCTACCATCGTGATAAACGTGAAAAGTAGAAGACCAACAATCAAGAATACTTTGAGAATCGACAGCCAAAACTCGACCTCACCAAAATATTGCACCGGGCACACACTGTTTATGAGAATGTATAGTACAACTTGTGGTACGATAACATATGCTGGATTGAAGTCTCCCCGCCAGAAGTGAATGATATAGGTCACTGAAGTTATCTCAAATGGCACTAGCGTCGCTTGGAGGATAAAGAAGTTCCACCCTGCCATAACTTCTGTTGCTTCATCGAAGCAGCGGCCTGCGAGACTCGTGAATGGCGAAGCCAGCGGAAACTGGGTAATCATTTCAGCACTTGTCAAGGTCAGGCACAATATTGGAATACACCAGGTTGTAAAAGCGATAAACAAGGAAGCTGGTCCTCCTTTGTTGAGTACAGTTGATATCTGGACGAATAGCGCAGTGCCAATCGTGCCTCCAACACCTATCAGTTGAATGTGTCGTGCCTTCAGCCCTCGATGGGTCAGAGTTCCTAGCTTTGGTTTGTGGGTGCTCGAGTCGCTAAGACTCTCAGCTGCAGCTTTCTCGTCAACAGTAACCACCATTGGAAACACCTTCATCTCCGCTGCAACAGCTTCCTGTTCCACATTGATGCTGGACGTTGTCGATAGGCGTGGTTCGATGCTGTGAGCATCAAAGTCTTTCCGGTGGCGAGCATGTCGCAATGATACCATGTTCACAAGCCGCTGAAGGCGCTTTGGTGACTTTCAGGGACGTGGTGCTTAGCGATGTAAGTAAGGCACAAGATCAGATTATCGTCGGCAGCATGTGACCAGGAAAAACGCCGTTTTTCAACCCCATGGGGGTGAAAGGGGCGCGTAATTGTGCTTAAATGGTCACGTGAGCTGGCGTCCCCGCCGTATCTTATCAGTGATCACAGAGATAAGGCCGTATTAGCCAGTAAAAAAAAAATGCAACAATTGTTGACACTTCTTCATCGCCACGCGGATCTCTCTTAGTGGGATACGACGCGATTAAGGCGATCTATCAAGCTTCTATTACCTTCATCATCTCCTTCCGTAGAGGCACTCGATGATATCGCTCTATAGTGTCGATTATAATGTGATTATGTCAGTTTTTGTAAGCGCCGTGAATATGTATGTGAAGGCTGTCGTGATTGCCGGGGTAATTGACCATCCTCGCATCAAATGAATCTCGTAGCCTCGGATGTGTATTCTGTAACTATAACTATTTTGAGAGAACGTTAGATTTTCAACTTCTATAGCATGCCATCATGAAAATATTGCTGCCGGATTTATATTATAGTCATCCATTAATAGGTGCGTACAATATATAGGTTGTACACCAGCACCTAACATGTAGCGAAAAAAATCGCCCGGCAAGAGTGCCAATATCACCCATCCGCGCAAATAACGACAAGTCTCTATAGAAGTTCAGTCTGTAGCTTCCTCCCCGTTCACACATGGGCGCGAATAGCCCTGACAACATGCTTAGATGTGAAGCTTGCTACGGTTATTTCAAAGTAAATATATGCATTTCATTTGACATTCATGTCCATGGGCTAGTCGTTTGACAGTAGCAACCTTGCTAAATAACGCAACTACCCCAAACCCCGATTTTGATGGTATGCGGAGTATTTATAACCAGCCTTGAACACCTCGCGTCTGTCCCAATTCCACGGCTCCAATTTCCTTTCGTGAAAGCAGATTTCTCAGGATGCGTATGCACATCGAGAAAATATCTATGAGCCATAGCAATGAAGCGTCTATAGGTCGAAAGTGTAGTGTAACAGACAGACGCTTAACTATTTTGTTGATCTCCCGGAATGCTGCATGAAACATGCATATGACAAATAGTTTGACAGGTGTCAACACAGCGCCTATGCATGCAACCTTCATGAGAAGGCGATGGAGCAGCTGTAAGAGCAAGTCTGGGGTTACCTCAGTATTGCTTAAAGTTCAGCTGTGTGAGTCTAATTCTCGGAGCCGAGTTGCATGACGCAGACGTCAAGTAGGGGACCCCTCCTGACAGGTGTCATGCAACAAGGACCCTAGTCCAAACAGGACTTCAAGACATTTAGTTGTTGAAGACACTGTTGAATTTTGTGGATTAATAGCCGATGGCAATAATTCATAATAAAGTCACGGAAGTATACCATGATGGTTAGCCGGCAGATATGCTGTGAATCATTAGAGCGGAACTTCCTTCCAAGTCGACGATGTGAAACATTGTTTCACGGACATCGACTGGGAAACCCAAAATGGCTATTTGAAGTCTGAAACCAATACTACTTCGGTAATTGCCGTTAAAGACACAAATACAATCTAGTAACTATGCCTCTCACGAGGCACAGTGCCATAGTGTTTAACACTGTCGCACGGTAAAGATAGTTATCTGGTTGATCCTGCCAGTAATATATGCTTGCATCAAAGATTAAGCCATGCATGTCTAAGTATAAGCAATCTATA
>JAKIRV010000032.1:0-98616 GCA_022577725.1 Wickerhamiella dianesei | reverse complement strand
GGGCCCACGTCACAAAGGGCTTCATTTTTAGCTCTGCCTAGGGAACAACATAGAGACGGTGGTGACAGTGAGCAAAAAGTTTTTTGACACTTAAAACCACTGTTGTTGGCTGATGCGGTACAGGCTGTGCAGGCGAGATCTCGGTAAATAGACATCATCGGCTGACTGCATGATCTTGCTGGAGAGACTGCCCGACTTCGGTCATGACGCACCATAATGACTGAATCTCATTGGTTGCCCATTGATGTCGATCACGATGTCATGGCAGGTCGATCGAAATGATTTGCCGGTATTACCTTCGCCTATCTACAGCCGATTTCGCTTAATGTGCGTCGGCATAAGGTTTGACACTAGCCTCGAGACCACTGTGCGTAGACATATCGACGAAGCGTGGGAAAACAGAAAATGTACAATGCACGCGTATGGGGTGCAAAGTCACCCTTGCGCCAGGAGGCTCTTCCAGATTTTTCGATAGGGCGTCTCTCGGGCCGCGACTCGGGATTACCTGCAGGTTGAGCCTCATTCTAATCAGCTCTGGAACCCTTTGCCCTAAATAATATCATCCAGTTTTCCCGAGATGACCAAAGCCTCGAAATGTGTTGGGTGAGTTGCATTCCATGACCCTGGTCAATAGCGTTCATGGCCAGCTTGTAAACGTCACCCAGTGACATCGGTCTTCGACGGAATATCAATGCAAAGCCATCACGCAGGGCACGTCGTCTTGAAGCCGCACAGATTTTGATTGCACGTGAGACGCGAAACTGGCTCAGCCTACCGCGGTCGCGATCGGTTGCCTACCAACGGTTCATCTCAAATCTGAGAGAGTTTCTGCGTGATATGCACTTGCACCCTTTCCCCGATTCCGCCCGCTTACCCCCCTTGCATCATACCCCCTACCCTTCCCCAAAATAATTTATCAGATTGGGGATAACCAGGGTGTAGCCAGGGTGTACACAATGAGCCACCATGCATGCGAATGCCAGCGACATTTCGCTTGAGGCCACCAAAAAAACTGACTAGAATGTATATTCAGGCGTGTGCATTATCGCGCCATCGCTAGTGCAAGGGGCTTACCTACTGCCGACTAGGGGAGAGTCGGCATAACCTGCTGTCTGCGTAGGCAGGACTCCAGGGGACTTTCTAATCACCTCATTTTCGAGCGGCTTAGTAGCTATAGTGTCCAGTCTGCGACTGCTGGCCACTGAAGCAGCAGTGCGTTAACGACCGTTACTACCGGCTTTTTGTTTTTTTCGTTGTTTATTTTTTATTTCTGTCTTTCGTCAGCACGTGGTCGCGAGAACTTTTGTCGTGAAGACGATGGTGGTAGTGCGACTGCCCTGCAAACCCCGACGATGAGTATTACCGAACAAAGATAATATTTTATCTGCAAAAGAAAACCTAACCCATGTAAGAATTTACTCAATTGGTAACCATCTTCACTGGAAGCGGACAAGATAGTGCTGATTGTCCAATCTAATGACTGTAACGAGGCGTGCTGACGGTAGAGAGTCTCACCACTTGCACGGTAAGGGGTTCTGGATGCAATCTGCTTCCGAGTAGCCGGATAAAGTCGGTCAACAGTCGCCGCAGCATCGTGCAAATTCCCCTGCAACCCCGACCCTAGGATCGAGGTACAAACAATTTTTAAGGTCGGATCTACCTCTTACGCCATCGAATGTCATTGGCCGTCAAAAATTTGAACGCATAGCTGCGTACTTCTCCAGTCCGGACCCGAATCGCATCCAAAACGTGCGCACTGATGGCATGTTTCGACGGGATGAGTTAGGAGTGCGCGCCCCATGCCGATTATATAATTATGCATTTCAGGGTGAAATGGTGCGAAGCACCGGAGGGACGATCTTCATGCAGGCAAGGATTAATTGCTGTGTTGACATAGTTCATCCACGGAAGTTTTGACTTGGGTCCCCTTAATCTAATGCATGATATGCATCCTTGATTGGACTTTAATTTTCGTGTTTGATCAACTAGCGAAATTGGGGGTACGTCGCGTTAAGCATGCCCAGGTGGATCCCTGGGATCCTTCCCCTTTCCTCGTCCTTCTCGAGCCCCGCCCCCCAGATTGCTAGACCTCCGTTGAAGTCGCAGAGTGACATCTGAGAGACTGGAGGTTTTTTGTCAGGTGCTGTATGGAGTGGGTCATTGCTCCCAGGAGCTGTATTGTATCTTATCGGACTCGCTCGCTGCAATTACACAGCTTCTGGGTCCGTCGTTCGCCGACAGGCAGTAGGACGTAATTGCATAGGCGATGACAATGATGCCCAGCCAAGCGGGAAGGGGGGACCCTTGCACTGAGCCGCGAGTCCCTGCAATTGGCTAACGACGAGGGCTAACAATGCATCTAAGGCAGCGACAGTCGCAGCTGCCGAACTTACGCAGATATATAAAAATAAACAGCCCCCCGGCGCGCCTGCCAGTTCGACAAAGCGTATCCATTCGGTTGGACGAGCTCCAAGTGAAAACAGGCCGCTACTGACTCGTAGTCCTTTTTTCATTTTTTTTAATTCAAGCCAAAACTCACTGCCAGGTATTCAAAACCTTCGCTCGCTGTTCCAGCCTCTTTCTGCCTCTGATTCTCGGAGAAGTACTATAGGCCAGCATTCGCTGAACACCCTCTGTCTCCTGATTCTGAAGCGATCGTTCGTCTCAAATTTTCAAATGCCAATGACTAGTAAAGCCAAGGAAAAGAAGAAAAACGTCCCCGGATATGGATACCTCCGGAAAGACGGGAGGTTTCAATGCGAACGTTGTGGCGCTTCATATAAAAACTACAAACATCTGAAACGCCATGTAGTACACCACACAGGCATCATTTCGTTCGACTGCGAGATTTGCCAACGGAACTTTTTGCGGCGTGACTCCCTTCGACGGCATATGACAGCCTGCACGCGGAACAACCGATTATCACACCCTAAGGCCGTTGCAACGAACGCTGCGACTGTTACCGATATGGGTCAATCAAAAGATTTACACACTACACGTGCATTTCACCCATTGCAACAAAGCGATCATCTAGTTCCGCATCTACTACCGCACGCACAACCTGTTGGTCCTCCAAGCAGGGTCCATGACAGTTCTGATCTACACAAAGTCTTTGAAGGGGTTCCTGCGACCTCAGTCGAGAATTTCCAGTGGACTGGTTTGCCTCCAGGACTCTCGACCGTGCCCTGGGAGCATCAGCATCAAATGCCTCCAAGCATGATGTACAATGCGAGCTACCACCAGATACCGCCGTCATACAGCTCAGCAGTAGACTTGGCCACACTCTCTAGCGCCTCCTACTACGACAATGAATCTACAGCGCCGACATCTGCTACGACTCCACTCGTCGCGGAGCACCCTGTGGAAGAGCAAACATTCGAGTGGGCTGACCAGTACGAGCTTTCACGTCCGAGCCTCTTGTACGAGTCATAGCCCCTCGGCAAACACTTATTATTGTAATGCACTGAAAAAAAAAAAAAAAAAAAAAAAAAAAAAAAAGAAGAAAAGGAGAATCAAAAAGCAGACATTCAAACCACCACTTGCATATACCTTCGTACCTTACCCAGCTCGAGCTCTCGAGCCCTCACATAGACTTGGTCGCACCATGCGAGTAGCTCGGCTGTGTAGCTTCAAGCTTTCAAAATACAATTTACGTTAAGTTAAGTCTCGCTCCTTGTTCAGCCCCTTTTGCCAAGTTTTAAGTTTCCCGAGTTGGAAACTAAGGAGATTGCAAGCAGTTGGGAAGAGGTCCGGGGTGCATGAATGATAGTGCTCTGTTCAGGCAATTGAGTTCATGCAAGAAGCGCCCGAGATATATAATAGAATTACGGTGAACACGACAAGAGAGTCAGGAGATTAATTAACATTTAATATCGTATCGTGGCTGGCGTAGATGGGAAATCCCACATACAAAGGAGTTTGCGAGGACGCTCGCTACAAAGTCAATCCAACCTATCGCACTTATTTTCCCACTCACAGATACGGGCCACGGGATGTTGGTGGTTGTCGTTTGGTTATGGCTGGGTGCAGTTGTCGACGCTCAAAAGGTCGGATTGAAAAGCCATCTGGGGTTTAGCTGCTTCAATGCAGCGCTAACATGGAACTTCTCGTGTCCCGCAGTGTACCTCCCCTATGACTGCCGCTGTGCTAATAACGATTTTCTAGCCACAGCCCTGGGGTGCGTCAATGACTATGCCTCGGGTATAAATGAAGTCGTCAAAGGTTACGACTACATTCGAAGCCAATGCCACTACTGGGGCAGTAGATCGCTTTCAAACACAGAGCTTGATAGAATCTACAAAGAAAACAAAGATCGCTATATCTCGGCTGAGTCGATAATTGATCAGGAGGTCACTAAATCTCCCGTGAAGGTACCCTTTGAGCTATTCCGCGATCAGTTGTCTGCTGCAAAAGACACGAAGTTCCACTACAAGCTCGGTACTGACTTTGGGCTAGGTATAATAGGCTACTGGAGTGCTATTATGAGCTTGGCTGCAGTGTCAAATGCGGTCCGCATCGTGAGCCCGGGGTGCTATAATCTAATCGGGGACAGGACTGTTGTCGCTTTCCAAAAGTACGTCTCGCTACCAGCTCTTGCTGGTAAACGGCATCATGACCCTTTCCGAGTTTTGCGATTTGTGCGAATCCACGCACCGACTCGCGGTCAGGCACTGATTATCATTGGCTTTTGTGCCCTCAATATCGCCTCAATTGTGTCTCTCCTCTTCACAGGATCCATTTCACCGTTGGCCTTTGAGAGTAAACAAGATATGATCCTACACCAGGTCGCAAACCGTTCTGGAATACTCGCGATCATGCATGTCCCGATTCTTGTCCTCTTTGCGTGCCGCAACAATCCATTGATCATTATTACCAGCTGGCCATATGATACTTTCATGACATTTCACAGATGGTGCGCTCGATGGATGGCAGTACATGGAATTATACATGGCGTTGCCTTGACATGGAGCTCCCTCAAAGAGCATGTTGTGATCTACAAGTGGACACAAGTACACAATTGGCGCGGTGGGAATCTAGCAGCGTACGCAATGATTATCATGATAGTCATAGCTCTTCGACCAATACGGAGCCGGGTCTATGAATTCTTCAAGCTGTCACACCAGCTACTATTTCTGATGTTCCTGATCTGTCTTATCGTCCACCTGAGCGATTACGGCTGGCTTGGATACATCTGGGTGACTGTCATCTTTTACGGGTTGGAGTATTCGTTGAGAATCGCGCGAATTATCGCTTTTGGTGGTATTCAGGTCGCTGACATGGAACTATCTGAAGGAGGAATGTACAGGCTCACTGTGCACGGAAAACGCAAATGGTATATACATCCTGGAGCCTACGTCTACGTGACTTTCCTCCACAGAAACCTTTGGTGGCAGAGCCATCCTTTCTCGGCATTCCAGCCGGCTTCGTCTAAGACACAGAATAGTCTCAGCTGCGTCTGTAAAGCAGTGACTGGCTCTACCAAGACCATGAGCAGTTTACTTGAGGGAACTGGGTCGTGTAAAATGAAGGTTTTGGTGGAGGGCCCGTATGGAAGCGCAAACTACGTCTACGATCATGATTCCGTGCTCCTGCTTGCAGGAGGAGTGGGCTTCACTGCCATGTACTCTTTTGCCTCGATGATTGTTGAGTCCCTAACGCCTGGACAGTCGCTTTCTGTGATATGGGTTGTGAAGAATTGCGATAATCTGCGTGCGTTTGAGCACGAGATACTTCATCTTCACTCCAAGGGCCATCTTATTGATTTTCGCATTTACATTACCCAGGGTGCGACCACTCCTACAGAGTCCGTGGCAGACTTCAATGGTGGGGTCACGACAATGAAGTACGAGAGTCGCAACCAATCAACCTCCACCCTGGTTCCCAACTCAGCTCCTAGCGGTAAGCCAGTCGTCTCGAATGTTGATTTGACCGATACAGATGTTGAGCAGCTCATGTGCAATCCTGGTCCGTCGTCATGTAACGACTTGGAGTTGCTCATAACTTGCAGCGACAACATAAGCGTCGGACGACCAAATATAAAAGAAGAAGTGACGAGCTTCATTACTGCGAGTCGAGGGACTCAGGCCATTTGCTCTTGTGGTCCACCTAAGTTTTGTGATGCCATTAGAGACTCGATTGTCAGTAGCATCATGATGGCCCCGAACAAAGTAGACTACTTTGAGGAGGCATTCTCATGGTAATCACTATATAAGTACAGGTTTCACGAGTTAGTGAAATAAAGATAGCTTCAAGGCATTGTCGTTACAGACTGCAGCATCTAACTGTTCTGTGACCTGGTTATAACCATAGTAGTAAGTAGCATGCTTCGTCCTACATGCTTCATCCTACATATTTCGCGGAATACAGCGGACAAAGTTTGCCTGTTGTTCAGAGATATCAGGCTTCACGCGTGTGCGGTTTTGTCCTTCTCGCCATTACAAGTAAGCCCTAGCGTTGTGTATTGGTGGCCAATTATTTACTCTGTCTGGCGACCTCTAAAATTTCCTGAGAATATGACGATATGCCCTCAGTACTGAATGAGCTGCCCGTTGCCTGTACAGTAGAGACTTCCATTGCTTCACATATATCCAGTTGAGCTTTGCAATGCGCAGTGTGCCCTATTACACTGTACAGTACGTATATAGAGTTTGTCTCCAAGTTCTGGCAGGGCACTATGTGACATGAATTTCAGTATTGGTTTTCTGTACTTGTTGCGAAAATACCTATGCGGTGCCGATATTGAATTAGGCACGCGTCTCCCATCAAGGCGTCTTAAAATTGAAGGCTATATTGCATCTAAAGTGGCTTCACGTATTCGCTCGTGCCCACTTTCTATCCGGTTAGTCTCACTTGGTGTAGTGGGATTGGTCTCGCGAGTGAGTCAGAGGCAGATTCGGATAGTGGTTATTCCGGTGGACTTAAGCTCTTGGAAGCTATCCACTGCTTAGATAAGCGCATGGGTTCGAACCCCATATCTGCCACATGGATGAGCTTTTCGCATTGGAGACTCGAATTTTTTGAATTAAGTCTGCGGAAGGCAGAGCCCTGGCCATTCAGTGGCGGAGCAAAGTAACGGAGTATTCTCAAACTTTGTTTTTGAACTCAGTACTTGTTTTTGTTGGCCCCGACGGTTTGTTTTAAATGGCTACACACTTTTTTGGGAGGTGATGCCGTGGACTGGGAGGTATACGGTATCTGATGTGCTTGTAGAATAGACCGCATACCGTACTATATGACAAGCAGGGGATTTTTCATGACCTAATCTCCATTCAACAACATTTAGGACGCGAAAGGGGGTGCTGTCAACAAATGGAATCTGGCGCACAAGAAGTGGTATACATCTATAAAAAAGGTGACCCACTAGCAAAATACGGGGACGATTTTGTCTCCGATCGCATAGCCTACTCACAAAATTCCGAGTCTCCCGACTTAATTGAGCGAAGGGTTACTGGTTATCTTAAGTGCAAAAGAACGGTACGCGAGTGTGCTGAAGAGATCAAGAGTGCGCACATATCTGGCACTGTAAAGGCAGTAAGCAATCATATCAAAGAACAAAAATACCTCGATGGAGAACTACCGGCAAGTTTACTGCTATCTTGCTCGGAAATCGTTGAAGAGCTCCATTCGGAGCCGACGTGGAAAACCGTCGTTATCAGGTCTGAGGAATGCGTGAATCTGAAAACCACCATGAAAATTGTCGTCAACCGTTTTATTGAGTCTGTAAAGACCAATAATAATGTGGACCGGCGCCTGACCTACGACTTTGATGTGCTCGTTGACTGGCAGTCTTCAGCACCGGAACCTATTGAGAGACTAATTGTTTTTGTTGAAGACACCGATAGCTTCCCTACTGACATCCTCAATGGACTCATTGGGCACATGCATTCATACATTGACTTGGCGCCGTTCCACCTCGTGCTCAATCTCAGCATGCCTCCTGTCCTATTAGAAACTAAGTTAACGCGCGAAAACGTGGCCGCAATTGCCCCGGCGTATTTCAGTGGTTTCCCGAAAATAGACTCTTTTGTCTACCTATGTTCCTCACGGCTTCATTTGTTCTCGGATGCGCTCGAGACGTATGTGGTTGAGAATGCGAGGACGATTGACGAAGCTGCGAATATGCTACAGTATGCCTGCCTCGCGCACTTCACTGGCAACCCTTTTGCAGGACTGCACTCTGGCGACCCGATTCCGGAGGACAAATTGGCGGTTTTCAAAAACTTGCCTAGCGTCTTAGCTGCAGGAGAAATGGACGAGCCAGCCAAAATTATGTCTCGAATTCTCACTGATTTACCAGCCCAAGGAGCGGGCGAAGAGCTACTTGTAGGGGCATGGGGGATTCGTGAGGTCTTCAACCCGACCTATCGGCCGCTACTCGAGGCGACACTAATCGACGGCGGGGCGATGTGCCATACAGAGTTGCTAAGGCGGGAAACAACTCCACTGTGCACTCTCTATCAACTCTATCGCGAGTCGAGCATTTTCATCAATATCCATGATTATTATATTGCATTCCGCGGTTTGATGGACGAAAATACTGACGCAGATCCGCGGCCAGATTGGCCAAAACATAGTATGGCCCTTTTCCTCGAGGGAATTGCTGCCCTGAAGCTGATTGGAGTGCTGCGCGATTGTAAGCGCAAGTTCGAATGCGTTGAAAAAGTGAGCTGGAAAGGGATGTGAGTGAAATTTCTCTTTTTGTCGTTTTAATTTATGTTTAACCTCCTAAAGGACCATGTAATATGTGCCCATGAAGATTCCAAAGATACCTAGGGTATAAGCGAGCGGCTTCCTGAGGGCAACCAAAGTGCTGTAACGGTATGACACCAAAATGCTCGCCCCGGTATGGCTATCGACGAGGTTACGGTACTTGAGCGTCACAGTTGGACGCCCAAATAAGTCGAGATAGTTGTACGTGACGCTAAACTCGACATCAGAGTCGAAATCATCATATACCTCGATGGCGGTTGCTCCTTCGGGAAGGACAATTGTCGTCACAACCTCATCGTAGCTGGCCGGTGTCTCGGTTCCGCCAATAACAGGAACACGGAGAATGTACGAGCCATCAGCCGGGCTGTGTACGAACTCGTTGAGATCATTCGCCCAGCCCACAGTGAAGTTGTAGCGCCAGCCACCCATGACAGGGAACCTCGGATATACATCGAGAGTGCCTGGAGTTATCCGAGAAGTCGAGACGTTTCCAACAAGGTCAACAAAGTACTCCTCGCGTGACTTTGTCGACGCGAGCTGCAACTTCAAGTGACGAATGGCTGCCGAGTTGAGAGTGAAGCCGGCCTGCATTTTAGTGAAGTCAAGGCGCGAGAACGGGGTTGACAGTTGGGTTCCATCGTTGATCAGATCGTAGCTCTCATCGAAAGATACTGATCCACCCCAGTGCGACACCCAAATCTTGCGGTCGACCTTTGGGAACCTCGCCATGCTCAGGGGGTTCTCGTATTGAAGCTCGAGGCTCTTGCTCACAAGAGGAGCGACGTTCTTGAATGGGCCGTATGTTAACAAAGCGCCAATGTTTTTGCTGCTATCAACGCTTTGTCCCGAGCCAAGATCATTCGCATTCTGGGTTACGACCTTGACGGCGGTTTCCTGCATCAGGGTCTTGTAGACACTCACAGCATTGCGGGTACCATTGTAGAGTAGCATCTGGGTACTCTTTTGGGGAGCAGCCTTTGGCAGGGGCTCAAACTTGCGCACGGTAGCGATACCGTAGGTCATTTTCAGCGTCTCACCACTCAAGAGCGGCTGGGATTCGGGGAACTCAATACGGTACAGGGCGTACGACTTGCCGTCCGGTCCAGTCACAGTATTAGACGTATCCGGGTATACTGAGAGAACCTCGCCATCCGCGATGCGTGCTTCCAGTGCTGAAATACGCTCCACATCCTCGAGGGGAACTGGCACGTAGTATGCCCAGGCCTCATCGGGACCAACATTTTTCACGTTCACTTGGAAGGATTGTTTCAAGTAGGGCAAGCTGAGGTCCACACTCTGGCGAACTTCGACATTTTGGAGCGAGCCAAAGTCCGCGGATGCAGCTGTGACATGGCCAACCAGTGACGTCAAGAGCGTGGCTATTGTCAGTAGAGCCACCATGGTGCAGTTTGTCTGTGGAGTCTTACGCGACGCAACCAAACACACGACCGACAGTAGGAGTTAAACAGTCACAAGAGCCGTATTTACCAGATTGGTATTGTTGTGCACAGCTATCCTCAGACGATGTGTGTGTCCTCTAGCCATATATATCAGGGTGTACTGTAATCACAGCCACAGACGAGTCACATGACTTACTCTCTATACGTGTCACGTTACATGGTCACTACTGAACTATACCGTAGGTTAGTGCGTTTACTGAGCACTCTTACCACTGGCGAAATAATAACGGCTGGGACGACGCGTCACATTTTTGGGTGCATAAAACAACCGGGTTGTGCCAACGCGTTTTTAGACATTTCAACTGCGAGGCACTGGTCCTTATGCCGCCAGGGCAGCTGAGTGGACTCGAGCTTTCCGGCCTGATCGATCAATTGGAGATCTCATCGCCGGGAATCGCAACTTTCCAGTCCAGTCCACGCAGCGTCGAATTGCATTCGGGGAACTCTACGAGCTTGCAACGCGCCAATCCATCCTTTGATTCGTCCTTTGAAGATAATGAGCAATTCAGGGCTCTGGCAGTGCTCCCGTCTGATGGTGAGTTTCTCGAGTACGACTTTTCCCCTCACGATTGGGACACTTTGCGTGCAGCAGCCAAGATTCTTGATAGACTCAACGATGGCGAACAAGACCTCGGAGTTTTCGAACTGGCTGTTGCCACGGTAACCAATTCGGCGTCGGGCGCAATTCGCGATGAGTGGATCTCGGTGTTCCTCTATATCACCAGATGTGCCGACAGCAGCATCTCATGGGCTCGACGCGTCGATTTGGCAAGGATAAGGCACGAGTGCGAACAATCTGCGCGCCAGAGACATGCGCGTATTGTTGAAGAGTCTCGACGCGAGCCGGTAAAACGTCTTTTTGCCAACTGGCTCTCAAGTGCGCGCGTATGCAACCAGCATCAAAAAAGTCTCGAGAAGCGTGCCCGTCGTCGTCTGTGTAGGCGTTGGCACCATGTGGTATCAACCAATGAGACTCTCTCTCGCAGTTTGGTCGAAGAACTGGATTCTCGTACCCACAGGACACAGTCGGCGAAACTGCTCGCGGATTGGCACAAGGCCACTCTTGCCCACGGAGCGTCTGTGATGAAACTGAGAAAAAAGGCCGTGATTGACGGTCTACACTATGCCATGACGTTGTGTACGTATCTTGATGATGAAAGCGCTCTCACCTGGCGTAAACGGGTCGTGGAGCAGATCCGTCATGCAGCGGCAGCGAGTGTTCACCGCCGACACCTATTGCACCGGGCCCTTTCTCGATGGGACAAAGCATCACATCTTGTCCTGGAACAGCAGCAGGAAGCAGACGCACTTAGACGGCGCTACATATTTCGCGCTTGGAGAGCTTCTGCAGGCGCAGTAAACGGATACAACGACACCGCCCTTGACCTTGACAAGCAGGCTCTTGGCAGGACAGCTCTAAAAACTCTGGAGCGTGAATCTCGTCTCGAGAGATTTTTGGCGAGAACCGAAGATCGCTTAAAGAGGTCGATTCTGAGATATTTGCGCCTAGAAGCAAAGCTAAGGGCCCTGGAACGCGCTGAGAAGCACACTGCTTTTGATAACTGGCGCATCGTTGCCGAGTTAACCTCCAAGATAAACTCCGAGTCTCTTGTATTCGCTCAAGAACTAGCGACCGGCGCTCGCAAAACGTTTGCGCTGAAGATAATGCGGACAAGAACTCGCAACTGTGAAGAGATCACCAAAATGAGCGATGACTTTGATGAAGTTTGTCATTTAGCAAGTGGACTCGATGCTCTCGTGACGGAAACACAACGCAATCTCGCGCAACTCGATCGGGCGGGTTCTTGGTACAATCAACGCCTGCGGCAGCGCATGTGGAACGCAATGCGCACACGGTTTGAGGAAACCAAGTATGACGCAGCCCAATCCGAGTTCGGTGAATGCCGTCGCGACAGTATTTTGCGACAAAGGGTTCTTCAAGCTGCTTTGGAGAGATGGCGCAGAGTATCTCGTGAGATTTTCGCGCAAACCACCGTCTGCGACCTGCTACTTGCCGATATATCTGGACAGTATTTGGAAGCATGGCGCTGGGCAGCCTCCGACGTTCACGACCTCGCTCTTCAGTCAGACGCCCTTTTGATGGATATGCTAGGCGGCAAGATCTGGGACTGCCTCGCTGTTGAAGCCGAAACTGTTCTCAGTCTCGAGGGGCTCGGAGATGTGCTGCTGTCTTCTTTGTTGAGACCAAAGCTGTTCCAGAAGCCGATGCGACTTTGGCGACAAGTTGCGATGGCATACAAGAGCCGTGCAGAGCAGGCGGATTCCGTCAAGACCGCCAGTGAAGTTTCTGAACGGAAACTGTTTGTGCGGAAATGGAGAGCCGAGGCGAACTTTCCGACGCAGGAGCAAAGCGGCGAGGCCACGCCGTTGTCTCCGCTGGTGATGTGGGAATACAATCAAAAGTCTAATTCTCCACGTATTTCGCCGTCGCGTCCACGTATCTCGCCGTCGCATCTGGTTCCACGTATTTCGCCGTCGCGTCTGGCTCCACGTATTTCGCCGTCTCAACGTCCGGTTCCAATTGTTTCTCCATCGCAACGTCCGTCTCCACGTGGTTCGCCATCGCAACGTCCTGTGACTTCTCCGGACAACGCGTCACCCCTCACCGCCGAGGTTCAGACACCTGCAACGCCAATGCCACCTACGCCAACGCGACCCAGTCGATCATCCGGGTCGTCTTTTGCGTAGACTATTTTTGCCAATGCGACCCAGTCGATCATTTGGGTCCTCGTTCGCGGAGACTATTTATTTTAATTTAATGATCAGTTTTTGCATGAAATAATAATTAGCTACTCAAACTACTCGAGCGACGATCCCTGGGGCACCTCGAAGATCTTGAGGGACGGCAAGTTCGGGTCACGCATGATCACATAGGTTCCGTCCTCGAGACTGTTGAAGATGTTGTACACGGACTTGACGATACCCCAGCCGTTCTCGAGCTTGAGGCCGAGCTGCGAGGCGAACTGCTTCGGGTCGTAGGTGAGGACGCCGACAATCTCGTGTTGGCCAGGGTCCTTGGCGTTGACACGCGAGACGAATCCAATCTTCATCTGCTTGGCACCGGAGAGCAGGGCCGATGTCGTCCATCTCGACAACTTGGCGAGGTTCTTCTTCATCTCAGCAGCAACAATGGCACCACGGTGGGAGGCGAAACGGTTGCGCCATTCGAGGCCAGGCTTGGAGCCACCGCCGTACTCGTTGAGCGACTTCACCGACAGCAGGTTCATCTGGTCCTTCTTGAGAGGGTCCGGCGTCGCGGCGTCGACCTCGAGACGCACAACGAGCGGAATTTCCGGCGCGTCGGGATCGCTCTCGAGGTTGAACTGCTTGTAGATGTATCCCTTGGGCAGCAGAGGTTCCGACGCAGGCTCGGAGCCGTCGCTGAACGGGTTCGGCTGCTCGAACTCGACCTTGGTGTCGGGGGTCGCGACGTTGGCAGCAAAGTTCTGGTCGATGTACGTCGCCTCGACGCCCAGCTGCTGCGTCGTGTCCATGCGGTTCGTGTCGCCAACAGCAGTGTCGGCAGGCGGCACGTGGGCGTTCTCGTCGACGGTCAAAAAGTCGAGGGCGCTTCCCTCGCGCTTGTCGAGGAAGATCTGGCCATCGCGCTTGTGCACAACCACGTCCCACGGGTTGTTGGTCTTTGTCGCGCACATCAAAAGCGAGATGATCGTGTCCGTCGCGTAGATGCTGCCCTTGTGCTCGCTGGCGAGCTTCTGGATCACCGGATCCTCGGTGGTGGTGACGTTGTACGACGTCGAGTCCACGGAACGCAGCCGCTTTGGCTGGAGCAGCTTGTCCATGCTCTTGTTGTACAGGGGAACGTATCCGTAGCGGGCAATCTGCTTGCCGGTGCTGTCGACGACGTACGACAGCTTCATGAGCTCGGAGAAGGTGTTGTTCTGCACCTGCTTCCACTCGGGCTTGACATTGACACTGGGCTCGCGGTTCTTGTTGCGGTCGTTCTGGTTCCATGGACCACGCGGACCACTGCGGGGCCCACCCCGCTGCTGGACAGTGGAGCCAATGGTGGTGCTCCTTGGACCGCTGTAGGTGTTGGAGTTGTTGTTCATGCGGCCAGACTGCTGTCTTGACCGCAGTTTGAGGGTTCCGCTCGAGCTGTTTCCGCCGCTGCCGCCGCTTCCCTGCGACTTGCCGCCGCCAACCGTGCCCTTGGACGAGTCGACAACCGAGAACGACCACGCCGAGTCCTGCACTTCAGACTCGCCGGCAGCAAAGAAGCTCGACGCCGACGCGCCGTACGCCTGGTACGGGTCGCGGAAGCGCGAGTTGTGCGTCGTTCCCGACCGACGCGTGTCCTTGCCGTCCTTGGCGGGCTCAGCAACCCAGTCGGCAACTTTGCCGAGCTTGTCGCCCTTGGAGAACGGCTGGTACGGTGCGCCGCTGAACTGGAGCGACTCAGGCGGCTCGACAGGAGGTCCCCACAATGGCGAAGGCATATTGATGTTGGTTGACTTTACAGGTTTAATTTTTCACTTACAGAGCCAGGCGGGTCACGTGTTTTTTCAAATGGGCGGGGGGAGAGAAAGGGAGGGTTATCGCCCAAACGCACTATTCTCCAGGTTCCACCACCACCACTACCAACCATAACTGCGTGTGTGGCTGCTACTTCCTCCCTCCCTCCCTCCCCAGCGCTCTAGACTACAATTGCCACCATGTCCGAGGTTCACGTGGACATCCAGGCGCTCAAGAAGGGCGAGGTCAGTCTGGGAACCTCCATCATGGCCATCAAGTTCAAGGACGGCCTCATTCTCGGCGCAGACTCGAGAACCACAACGGGATCGATGATTGCGAACAGAGTCACGGACAAAATCACCCACGTCCACGAAAATATTTGGTGCTGCCGCTCAGGCTCCGCCGCTGACACGCAGGCCGTGGCAGAATTCGTTCGCCACTACCTCGAGCACTACTCGACGCGGTTCGACAAGGAACCAACCGCCAAGGTGGCCGCGTCGCTGTTCCGGAAAATCTGCTACGAAAACAAAAACTATCTCAGTGCCGGCATCATCGTAGCAGGCTATGACGAGGCGTCTGGTGGCGAGATCTACTCCATCCCGCTCGGAGGCAGCATGCACAAGCAGGACTATGCGATCGCTGGCTCCGGATCCACCTACATCTACGGCCTGTGTAACTCGACATGGAAGGACGGCATGACCCGCGACGAGGCCATCACCTTCGTCAAGAACTCTCTTACCCAGGCCATCCGATGGGATGGCAGCAGTGGTGGCGTGATCCGTCTCGCCGTGCTCACAAAGGAAGGCGTCGAGCGCCTCATTTTCTATCCAGATGAGTACCAACTAGAATAAACCTACATTCTTAATTTTGTGCTAGTATTTCGCTCCTGTACATTGGTACCACCAAATACTTTATCCCTTATAGGCATGAGCGTGTCATCGTAATCATCACCACCACCGTAGATGGAGATACTGGCTCAGGCGCTACCTGACGGTGCGACTTACGAGCTGCTCCATGTCCACAACCATCCTAAACGCGCAAGGAGACTCATATTCACCCGTAAAAATGATCAATCCCTCTCTGTGCAGTCGACACACCTGTTTATCCTGAGCTACAACGCAGTGCCAGTACTCAGTCTCGAGGCCCTTGTAGACGAGGCTCCAGATATGTGCACATTATTTATTTCAAAGGCAGACACATCCGGCTGGTACGACGGTCCCCCCCTGAAAACAGCCAAAATCATCCAGGCCCTCATCAGTCTCCTGCTACAAAACTACATCAACCACGCGAAACCGACGCGTATCGCCGTGTTTGCATACTCCCAACCGGAGTACTTGTTTCTCGGATCCAAAGACAATCCCGCAAAACACGTCCTGACGGACTCGCAGCTTGTGAAATGGTGGATTCGATGCTTGGACGCTGTGGTTCCCACCGAGTTCAGCTCCGTGACCAAGGCGTGCCTTCGAATCCCTGGTGAGGAAGGTTCTCTCGACGGGTTCTTCCCAACGAACTCAGCGCTGAAATGGACGAATGGTGATATATACTGGCAAGGTAACGACTACGAAGCGGAAGACACTGCACTGGCCATTCAGCGGATCCCACGGTTCCCTGATGACCCCAAGACACGTTTCCTCGAGAATTTATACCTGGAAAAGCGCGCCAAAAAGGTCACCAGACGCCAATTCTGGCTCGAGCTTCAATCTAGACAAGAATTCAGACTAAATAAGTCCATGGGTATCATTGGCGTCGAGGGCCTCGTGAAGACGCGAAACGAATCCAAACCAGACGCGTCCGCAGTCAGCTATAAAGACTTGTCGCATTTCAAAGAAACTCTCTTGGACAATGACTTTTCGTCAAAACAACATGCAGCAGAGGCCATGGAAGAGCTGCGGGAGCGCTGTCCAGAAGAGGCCCGCGTCGAAATTGTGGGTAAATGCAAACTGCCTGCCGCCACAAACAACGCGCCCAAAATCGAGCCCGTAAAACGCATAAACCACCTCGACGGAGGCTTAGTGCGCAAGAAACAACGGACCTAAATGCGGGTGAGAGGAGCTGGCTGTGAAGTCCTCGTGTCATACATCTTCTCCAACACGTATTTGGAGAGTCTGTGTGACTGGTTCATGTCCAGCAAGTTCATCTCTCCCTTTTTGCCCATGAACAAGCCTCTCTGCAGCTCCGTGCGCCACGCTCTATATTTAGGCAGGTGGATCCACTCCTTAGTTAGTGTAGACATCGCGACTCGCTTGTCATTGACAGTGGAATCCACAAGTCCCTCCGAATATTCGAGGATACTCACCCCAAGATAGGTAAGGCTAGAGATCGTATCCTGAATCTCCACCGACTTCTCCGATCCACATTCGTATGCCCTCAAAATTAGCATTCCGTGGACATCAGAGTCGACGAGTCCCCAAACTGGAACATGGGGCCAAGTTACAGTGAGGGCCCTCACGAGCCTGCGTGTGGCATGGTCAGGGAATCCTCGGCCTGTGATCACTATCCCGTTTTGCAGCTCAGTCTGCAGGTGGGTGAACACTGCCTCCTTCTCAACAACCAAGATGAACTTAGGAGCCCGGCGCGTCGATACATGTTTAATAGCTCCTACCGGAATCAAGGACGGCCCATTAGCCCGCGATACCTCAAGCAGTTCTCCCGACTCAAGTGCAATAGTCAGATCTGCAGCCACCAGCCCGTTTGGAGAAGGCACAATCTGCAACTGATCGCGTGGAACCCGCCAGTACCGCGATAATTGCTCAATTGCCCTCACAACTGTATCCTGATTCCGAAACAACCCCACATCTTGGTAGTAGATATCCCGAATAGTGGCCGTTTTGCCAGCCGTCAGATTGCCCAGGATGATACTAATGACTCGGAGAATCACAGCTGTACGTTTTGCTTGAACAGGTCCCTTGCTACAACCCTTTCCTGGGAACAGAAGTACACATCTCGAGTACCTCGTTGAGGCCGTCTTCTTCACTTTAAAGGGTGTGCAGGACTTGATTGGCTCCAAAGTAACTCTGATCTCTTGATGCTGGACAAGAGTCTCACTCGCTCCGATAATAACTCTTCTCAGATGAGAGATTATACAGTCCTGGCACATGTTTTTGTGGCTGTGGTTGTGGTTGTGGTTGAGGTTGTGGCTGTGATGGGAGTAGGGTTTTGCGACCTCTCCCACACTTCGAAAACCCAAACCCTTGGACCCAATTCCCAAAAATGGTGGGTTAATCGGCACCTAGTTTTATGTTGGTACTCTTATACAAATTTTTTCTGGAGAAATATCTAAATAACCTCGGTAATGACCTTTGCAGCCTGGCGGTAGGTGTTAAGAGTCTCCTCGCACTTGCGACGCTCCTGCACTACGGCTTCGTCCTCATAAAGAAGCTCCGCGAACATACTTTCCTTGTACAGGTCAGTAACAAGTCTGTTTTGCGCACTCGACTTGCTGTAGTTGACGAGCAAGTGCATAATGGCTTTAGGAACTTGGTCACTGACAGTTTCGCGGACGATATCAAAGTACGAATTGATCAGCTTGAACATAAGGTCGCACTCGAGACGGTCCTTCGTGCTCATCTCCGCAGCCTCGAGCTCGAGACGCTCCTGTCTCATCTGCATAGCAGCAGACAAGGACGGAGACGGCTCCTTCCGCGAGCCAGTCGACAAAGTTGAGACTGACGGTCCAGAGGTAGATCCTGAGTTTATGCCCGAAGTGAGACCGGCAAATGAGCCCACAGAGGGAGGTGGTGGAGTCGACGACCCAGGCGACTTGCGGCCAAAGAAGTAGCTGAGGAATAGGTCCCGTTGGGCGGACTGCGATTCATTGTCCAGCTGGCCAGCCGCGTCAACGAGATCACCGCCATTGTTGGCAGAGCGCAAGGCAGACTCCACAGTGCTATCGCCAAAGTTGGTGTCAGTATCCGCATCGCCTTCAATGTCGCCATCCGCCGAGACGCTGTCCTGGTCGCGGTCGTAATTGGGGCCATTGTTAGCCTTGATGTTGCCATTTCCGTTCACGGTGCCGTTCGAGTGGATGCTCAACTGCTCCACAGCACTAGCAATCTTCTTGGCCTTGATCAGTTCACGCTGGCGGTTGTTTTCAATGACACTAGCCATGGCGTCAGCGGCGCTGAGGAAGTTCGAATGCTGGGTATTGATATAGGCGCGCTGGATCTCAATGAGGCTGGAAACGTACGACGACGTAGGACCCAACCGTTCGTTGAGCAACCGCGAAATGGTTTCAATGAGTCGTGTCTGCAGCTTGGGGAATCGCTCCAGCTCTGCGTGTCCGCAATTGTGACAGATCTTCATCAGCTCTTCGTATACGAGCTCTACACAGCGCTGCGCCGGCTGCTCAAGAAGCTTGATCTGAGGTTTGACCAACAAGTCAAACGCGAGCTCAGGAACAAACAGCGACGCACGCGGTCCTGCACTGTTACGGATAGCCGTACGCACATCGTGGTAAGTCAACTGGCTCACGGGGTCAATGGACTCAAGCTGCGCATTGAACACATCGTTGAAAATGTTGAAGATTCTTGCACCGCCGCAGAGTTCTTTGAGCGAGGTCGCGCCAGTCGTGCCATCGATAGATCCAACGAACGCAGCCGCGAACTTCGTCATGAGCATGAGAATGAGGGGACCCTGGCCCTCCTTGCTTGGAACAGCCTCCTCCCCGAAATGGGCAAGCTCTTGTTCGGTCTGGCCGATAAGTGTGTTGAGCCTTGCCTTGATATCAGGAAGCCGATCGCGAATATGAACCATCAGAATCTGGTTCAAAGTCTTTGCCAAGTACGCCGTTCCCATCTTGTGAGCCAAACTGCGGTATGCAGGGTGCGTTTGGAAGTAAAGCTTCTCTGCCGCCAGAGCCTCATCAAGACTCTTGCGCTCCTGTATGTCCTGTTGAGAACGGTTGACAACGCCAATAAATCCGAGCTTGAGGCTATAAGTCGAGCCATTCAGAATATCGATGGCGTTAGTTCCTTTGTCCATAAGGTCGAGCTTGGTTAGCACGCCGATGGTTCTGTCACCGTGGGGATCCACTGACCTGGCCATTTTGAGCGACTCAGAGTTGACAAGATCCTGATTTGCAGGGCTCACAGCAAGTATGAGCGAGTTCTCCTTGCTGATGTATTCGAGCACAAGCTCCTTGGTCTGTTTCTCGATATCCGCCGGCTGATCACCAATAGGAACCTTGGTGACACCAGGAAGATCCACAAGAGTAAGGTTCAGTACATGAGGGGAGTAAACCTTGAGGTTGATTGGCAGATTGTGAATGCCTTTGTTTCCACCAGCAATTCGCTGCGTTTCACGCTCGATTTCGCGACGGATGTCATTGAAATCAAAGAACTTTTGGTCAGGAATGTGCAGAAACTCGCCCCATTCGCGGTCCTCGGAGATGTTCACAAGCTGAAGGATCAAAGGACGCCGGGTTACGATGCCAGTTCCTCTCGGCAGAAAGTCTTTACCGACAATATTTTCCAAGACACTGGACTTTCCGCTGCTCTGGCTTCCAACTACAACCACTTGTGGAAGATCTAGGGTGTCAACCCCGATGGTGTTGAAAACCAGATCCTGCAGTTTATTCACGACAGGAATAAGATCCTCAAGCGTAGAAGAGCTATTCATTTCTCGACAGTATCACCTGAAGCGGGGAACGTTAGAATGCACGCGTTATTTGTTTCAGCTTTGACACCTGCCCTCAGATACTTGCTCCCTGAAGAGAAAAGTCAAACGACTATCTTCCAACCAGTTACCAATTAAAAGTTGGTAGTGTAAACAAGCTCAAACGCCTATTCAACTCAGTAGGACCACAACCTTGTCCAAGAGAAAGAGCAGGGAGAAGAGAAAGGTGAGAAGGAGTGTGGTATGCGCGGGGGCAAATCAATCGCCCTTTGGGACTCAGATGTGTGTGTGCGAACCTGTGCACAAGCACTCTCCCAAGCTTGCTACAGTAATCTTGGCAGACGACTTAGGCGTAGGAAATTTCAAACGCACATCTATGGGGGACGCGCAGGCGGAGGATCGTACATGTGTATGCTGCCCAACGCGTTAGTGCGTCACTTCATATTTAGGCAGGGCTACATGTGTGAGGATTAAAAACAAATGGAAGAAGAGGTCGAAGTCGTCAATTCTATTTTCGAGGGTTGTGTAGAGGAATGGTCTGAGAACGTATACGAAGTATCTATCCCGGAAACGAACGTAAATGTCCGGCTCCGATTCCCCACAGACTATCCTGAATCCCCACCTAAATTGGTGACAGTAAAAGGGGCTAGTGATCCAAAGCTCGTGCAAGAAGAACTAGAGCGTTTGATCGACTCAACATTCGTTCAGGGTGATGCATACATATATAGCTTTGTTGATGAAGCAATGACACTGCTGCAACAAATGCCAGCGCCAGAACCAGTGGAAACAGACGCGCCAGCTCCTCAGTCCAAAGGATCACAATTTAAAGACAAATGGGTTACAGGCGAACAACTCGTGGACAGAAAGTCTGTTTTCATTGGACGAGCGATCAAGATTGAATCTGTTTCTCAAGTCGCTGAGCTTATGGATGATCTTCTGCAGGACAATAAGATCTCCAAAGCGACTCACAATATGATGGCATACCGTGTAGTTTCAGTGCCTGGAGTTATGGAATCAATATCTCAGGACTTTGACGATGATGGTGAGTCGGCTGCTGGAAGTAGAATGCTGCATCTTCTACAAATATCAAACGCCATGAATGTTTTGGTGGTCGTTTCCCGTTGGTATGGAGGGATCCATCTTGGCCCGGATAGGTTCAAGGACATCAATTCCTGCGCGCGCGAGGTGCTTGTAAAAGGCGGATTCATCAATTGATACTGTACATAGTGATGGGTACAAAAATAAATAGATTAGCTACGAGCTTTTTTAGATGGAGCACCAAACTGGTCTTGACTCTTTCGTTTCTTGAGGTTCTTTTCGCGCTTGGCCTTGTCGCGTTGCTCCTTGGCTTTCTTTTCTGCCAATGTGTCGAAATCGGGAGACTCTTGGGTATCGGTCTCCTCAGCAAATTCGACACGTTTTCCATTTTTGTATTTTAATCTTCCCACAGCCGGCTCAATGGGCCTTTGGAAAATATCAGAAAACCCGATTTCTTCAATTTTATGTCGATCTCGCCTGACTTTAGGCATCATATCAGGGGAGAGACTCCAGCTGCTGGGGTCCTTTGCGAGTGTGTCAGATCCGCTTGGCGTAGATCCGTCTGATGAATCTGGCTCTTTTTTTGAAGCCGGTTTAGGCTCCTCTTCTTGTGGTGTAGGATTGGGGCTCCCCGAGCGCATGAACTTCATGTCCAGTAGACGCGAAGAAAGCTTGGCAGGCGCCTTGGTTCCGGACATTCTCAAGATGGGAAAAACTAGCCAGAGTTCGGAGAACGAGAACAATTCGAGACTTGATTCACACGGACCAGCTCGAGACCATCTGCAAACAGGATCAAAAAAGTATTATATAATGAAAATAAATCGAAACCGCGTCTGGCTTTATTGGTGTCCAAAACTTTGGGCGTTAAAAAAATTATAATATTTTTTATAGACACTTCAACCGTACGTTTTCAATTCCAGTACTAGTCAAAAAAAACGACACTCTCTGCTCGACGACGCCGCAGTAGTGGCCAACTTGCGAGTTGCTTAGAATCACGTGAAGATACACAGATAGCTATAGCTGGTTACAGATCACACCGTTAATTGCGTTCTGCTAGGTTGTGGTGTCAAGAGAGCCAGTGTGCACAATGCCTCCGTCTATCCCCGAAGCTATTGAAGCCATCAAGAGAAATGACAGGGATGTGATAAAAAATCTCATCAGCTTATCCAGAGAAGATCAATCCTATCGCGAGGAGCTGAGCGGATCTGAAGCCATATGGAATTCTCTCAATTATAGCAATGACCTCGAGCTTCTACTTCTCAATAATTTGTGTGTCTCTCAAAATGCAGCTGTATCGGCTGTTGCAACAAAGGCATTGTCGAGGCTGCTCCCAAATCTCGAGGCTGGCGATTCAAGACAGCAGCGACTTTCCTGGCAAATTCTTGCCAATTTGGCAAATCACACGAACAACATATCTTATTTTGATAACTTGGCTTTGTTCAGTTGTCTAAATGAAGCTCTAAAGGAATCAGATACGCGTCTTCCGTCTCTGCAGATGGCTCTGACCCTGGTTGTGAAGTTTAAACATGAGGCGGTGCGCATGCTTGCACAAAACGACATTTTCGACAGGCTGCTAAACCTCGAGACTGAATGGTTTGAGGCCAATGCAAAGGAACTGACATCGCGTTTGTTGCACCTGTTCGAAGTAATCATTCAGAATGGTGATGCTGTTTTCGTTTACGAAAACCTCAGAGATCCTCTTCTACACCCTATACTTTTCCGGATATATGACGCTGTGTGTGAAGATATCGATGTTCTGCCCGAATATTTCGTCGCATGGCTGGTTCCTCTTCTGATTGACACGATGAACAGAGTTTCTGATCATATCGAACGCAACACACGCAAAGAGGGCCTTCGTGATTGGGAAAATCTTATTGAAATGCTTCGCGTTGCTGGGCACAAAGGCGTTGTGGGTTCATATAGCGAGCTAGCTCGACCATTGCTCCCATCGACTGTTAAGTTGCTCAATTTGTCGAAAGCGCTACCTCGACGGAATAAGTTGCGAAGTGAAGGCAACCTTAATCCGGAGGACTATCCGTTTCTCAGGACAGAACTCATACCCCTGCTTAGCTTGCTAGTCCAAAAGCAGGATAATCTCTCGAAAACATCGAGACTTCAGGCTGCGGACTTTGATGCCCAAGAATACGTCCGCGAAAATGGCGGCCTCGTGACTGTCTTAGAGTCTTGCGTCATAGACGAAAACAACCCATATATGAAGGAGCGAGCTATTGTCTGTCTTCGTGTCCTTCTTGACCATAACACTGCGAATCAGGACTTCGTCGCCAAGCTCGAAGCCAAGCGTGTAGAAGACCCAGAAGCACTGGCCAAAGCCGGCTACGAGGCAACCATCGAGGACGGAAAGATACGACTAAAAAATGCACATAATTAAAAGTCTAAGCGCCGGAGAACACTAACCAAGCTTCAACCTCCAACAATCGTCTGCGAGTAATCCTGGCTACTTGACTGAACTTGCGGAGAGTGAGCAAGGTCGTGAGCAGCTGAACAACAATAAATAAGCACGACGCCTTGAAAGGACCGGAACCCGTGAACGTGAACGCGTAGTCGACTCCCTGGAGCAAGAACCATTCCAATATATTAGTGGCGAGTGTCAAGGCCAATAGCACAGGTCTCAGAGAAGAAAAACCGAAAAGCTTGGCCACACAGCATACGTTTGTCCAAAAAAGCATAGCTCGTGCTGAATGAATAGAAACAGCCAAGGCGATCCAAAATCTGCTCGAGCTCTCTAATTGTGTCAGTTGGAGGAACGCACAAGCTGTACAAACGAGCGCAGTTATGCAGTAGAGCACCGTTAGCTGAACACTACGAGATAGCGCCAGTATAAATGGCACCATTAGACAGGCTACAATGGGACCGTGTTCTGTGACGAATTGCTCAACCGGCGTGTCTGCATAAAGCTGTCCCCTGGCCTGCAGAGAAATCAATAGAGAATCAAGGCTTAGTGAGTGAACGGTGTAGCTTGCAAGCAAAGTGAAGAAAGTGCCAGACTTGATCAATCTCACAAGCGATTTTCGACGCCATTTCTTTTTCACAACTGGTGAAGAATCTGGGAGGATGCGCGTAACGCGCTGAGCAGCTGTATCTAAAAGAGGTGTGAGCTCACTAGGGTATTTCGCCACATCGTCATCAGAGTCACCAACATAGAAATCATGCGGACTCGTATTAGTTGTTGAACAAATCCACAGCTTCAGTGAGCTCGACAGTTTATCGTCACGCACATCAGATGAGCTCAAAAACGGCATAATGAGTAGCGTCGCCATTAAAAGGCATCCAGGTAGCCATATTATCTTGCGCATTAAAACATCAATTGGTGGGTATTGAAGCCATTGGTCCAGAAGCGATATACAGAGCGGACTTAGCTCGATCACAGCTGCCAGACATATGCCCCAATAAAACGGACTCTTGACGCTTCCAATGACGGAATGATAGGCAACTGCAACCAAAAAAACCCCTCCGGCACACATGAGCGAGTACCCAAGGGCGTACGGGTCCATAAAAATGTCGCCGTCTTCATTATTTGTTGCTTCAGCAATAGTGATATTACCCGCTGCTAGCAGCAAGGACCCACATACTGTAGAGAACATGGAACCGACATATTTCATGGAAATTTCAACCAGAATCCAGGCAAGAGCCTGAAGTACGGAGCCAGTGCGAAATATTTTGGTGAAGGCGGCTCTCTGGTCGGCACAAATGATTGCACTTGAGGCTGTTGGAGTCGACCTCCGATCTGGAAACATACCGCTGTCTACTCCTGTCCATTGACTGAACACTTGACACCGGTCATTGAAGATTCCTCTTCGGAGCAACAATGTTTCAAAGCTGGGGAACCCTATTGAGGGCAGTCCAATTAGGCAACAAACGATGAAGCCAAACAAAAGCCGAGCTACACATTGTGCGGAGGCTTTCGTAGACTCCAGCATTGAAGTGTTTCGACACTGTAGGTGAGTTCTTGTGTTTCCCCACCTTGGGAGCCTTTCAACGGCTAAATGCCTGATACTGTAGCTCGAGCCACACGAGCCCTTGTCTAATTGCGTTACATAATCGAAAATTGTACTCTACACTACTGTACTGTGCAGCGTGCAGTTGTGTACGTGTGTGTGCAGCGTAGTGCATTACTGCGATTTGAAGCCCTCGCCTCTACAAAGCTCACCTAGCGACTGGCCAACCCTCGACACGTTCGAATCCAACGTAAACTAGCAATTGGAGTTGGCAAAATTATATGGCCAGATCTCAATAGTCAACCTTCGCTATGTTTGCCTCGCTAAAGCGATACTTTAGTGGAAGCTACTCTTTGTACTTGAAAGCTAACAAACTTCCGCCCCGACCCAAAATTGCAGAAGATGAGATAAAAGAGACATTTTTAAAAGGAGGCGGCAAAGGCGGACAGAAAATTAACAAAACAAACAGCAAAGTACAGCTCACACACATCCCAACCGGAATTGTTGTTGAGTCTCAGTTTTCTAGATCAAGAGATGATAATAGAAAGAGAGCCCGGACGATACTTGCATTGAAGGTCGATGAATTTTTGAATGGTGAGAACAGCCGGAATGCAATCGTAGGTGACTTTTATGCACAGAAAGCGCGGAAAAAGAAGCAACGCGCTAGAAATCGCCAACGCAAGAAAGCTGAAGAGAAAAAGATTCTGGGTGACGCGACGGAGACCAATTCGATAGAGAAAGATTCGCCACAATGAGTTTTCTACGTATGTACATATTAAAATCAACTGGTCTGCGATACATGTCCATTTTGCAGGACGCGTGCTCTGTATATATTATTTTGAGCCGTGCTCAGAATTTCCTTGTTTCCGAGCAAGAACTTCTGAGCTGCGCGCAGTGGAACACTAAGAGCCTGGCGTTCTTGTGCAATATAACGACCATGGTATTCCAACACGCTACGGAGCCATAACATCGTGAATTCGATATGCTGCGAGTCATCACCTTCGCGGGCAATGAACGTTAAAAGTCGCGGGAGATACACTTCAGGGAGATCGCGAACGACAAGATCGATATCTCCTGACGGTGTAGACTCGAAAACACGTCGCAAAAGATTATGGTCACCAATCCGGAATGCCATGACCAGGGCCGACAGGAACTCATGTTGACTGAGGAATCCAATACACGCATCAACAGTCGTGTCGACATCGAGATCAATAGGGTCAAACTTCTCACGTGCATCAGCAGAGTACACGAGCAATCCCTCTGTTGAAGCCACACTAAAACTGGCCGATGATGGAGAAAACAGAACGCCAGAAGATTTGATGGCTGGCCGTACCTTCCGTATGGAACTGGCACCACGCTGAGCTCCGGGGAGAAGATCGTCTGTTCGTTTCACGCCATTCATTTCATCGTCCTCGTCATTATCATCAACAAGATCAAGCGGTCCAGCATCAGTCATGTTCTTGGAGTTCAGGTAGTCGAGAGTACCATCGAGAGCCATATTTTTAGAAATGGTGAACTTTTTCAGCAGGACCTGATTTGCGAGGTCATATAAACAAACGAATCGCGAGTTTCCTCCAGCGAGTAGGGCTTTACCATCGGTAGAGAAGCACAAGTTCGTAAAGTGCTTCGAGCGCGAAGAATTGGCAGCAGTGAAGCGATCGCTTGCATGGCGTCCACCTCCAATATCGTTCCTGCCATCAATTTCTCCAATCTGTTCTGCCTTGGCAGTATCCCAAATAGAAATGAGGCCATCCATGGTTGAGACAGCTAGGGTCTTTGCATCAGGGCGGAAACTCAAAGCCAGAGCTTCACTATGAAGCTGCATGGGCTCAGAAAGGGCTGACCGTCCAAAGAAGTTCCACAATCTGATCGTGTGATCCCACGACGCACTGGCAAGTGTAGCTCCATCGGCTGAAAAATCAAGACCAGACACTGGACCCTCGTGGCCAGGCAATCTGTCAACCAATTGCGAATTTTGAACATTCCATACATGAATATCGTAGTCGTTCAGACTTCCTGCGCATACCAACTCTCCACTAGGGTCAACTGCCAGGGAAGTAAATTGAAGTCTGTTGGCTGCGGTGAAAGTACGGAAGTTGCGGTATCTCAGAAGGTCCCATGCACGCACAGACCCATCAAGACTAGCAGAGAACAACACATTACCGCGCTTACTGAATGCCAGAGCGGTGACAGCTGCCATGTGTTGGGTGAATGTTACGATACTAAATCCGCTTGCAGCGTCCCAGACCTTGATACGGCCATCATCGGCACCAGTCACAATCTTCGTTCCATCTGGTGAGTAGACCAGTGTGTTCAATGCGTCATAGTGACTCTGCTGCTTCAAAACATAAGACTCGCTCTGCCACTCCCAAACCAATAGTTGGCCAAGTTCGGCCGCACCGAAAAGCAGCCACTCTCCGGTACTGTTGATCTGGACATAGTTCACTTCCTTTTGCGAAATGCTCAAGGTCTGAATCAAATTGCATTGAGGCAAATCGTACAACCCAAACACACCCGACTCGAAGCCAACTACTAAAAGATTCGTTGGGGCGTGGAAATCCACACAAGAAACACGGCTATTTTGTTGGAAGTAGTGCTTGTCAGTAATGACCCACTTGTCGTCATCGTCACTCCATTGCCACTCGAATTGAGCTCCGTCCCGAGAAATACTGTACACCTTTTCCTGCGATTCGTCGAAGAATGCCCCAATCACAGCGTCACGATGTCCAGCAAGAGTGCTGGCAGCAACAGCGTCTGCTGTGTGAAGCGAGTAGATGTGCACTGACATGTCCTTGGAGGATGTCAAGAAGAACCGTGAATCTTTCGACCAGTGGATCGCGGTGACATCGGCAAAGTGGCCCGTATAAACTCTGTGACGAACGAACGGCGCAAATTGGCGCTCATCATTCTTGGTCGGAGTTCTCCACACCTGAATGTGGCGGCCCGCAGCAACAGCTATGTGCTTTCCATCGGAACTGAATTCGACAGCTCTGACCTTATCTTTGAAATTGAAGTAGTGCAGTACAGTACGCAATCTGAAATTGACCAGGATACCTCTACCATCGGTGTCGATACTCAGCATGAGCGTGGCACGTGGATTGATCGCTATGCGGGCAATGTTCTTGCGATGCTCATAGTTGAACGTGAAGCTTTTGTTGTTAACGACATCGAAACAGCTAACGCGATTACCGACAGGACTCAGCACACATTTACCGTCCGGCGTGAAGCATAAGTTTCCACGGGAGTAGACTGTGCCAAATATATTTGACAATTTATAGTCCATTTTTGATAAAGTGAAATTTCACTTGCGAAGTACTCTGATCGCCAAAAAAATATTATGTACACACACAGGCATAGAGATCAGTTTCTTCCTCCAAGGTGTTCTCAAATTTATTTTATGCGTTTGAAATTATTAAGCCGTCAGCAATGGATGCCCTCAGCTGGTGTTTATGTCCCCCCAGCCATTAGTTCTGCTGTATAGAGCTTAGGGGAACAAGCGCTTGGGTCTCGATTGTATCGTCACTGCTCCCTCCCCATGTTCCGAATCGCGAGATTGGGCAGTAGAGGCAGGTACAGTGGGTCCAATGCTTCACGCCAATTACGATTGGCAAGATCATTGGCAGATCAATCGGGCGCAACGAAGTCGAATAACGACAAGTCTTCGTTAGCTTCAAAGTCCCCGTTACTGCCTCCATCAAAAGAGAATGATAGATTCGTGGAAATGATGGAAGACAGGACGAGAGCGCTTCTCAAGTCACTGGGACTAAAAGAATCCTCTGTGGTTTCCAATGGCAATCTTCCTGAGAACGCGAACCCTGAGCAGTTTGAGTTGCGAAAGTATCTTAGTGATGAAGCGAGCTCGACACCTCCTCCTCACCACGGTCCTGGGGATGATCTTCGTGGAGTATGCTTGTTTGATACTCAAAAGGTGTATGATACGCTCGTAGAAGCAGGGTGCACACGTGGCCAGGCTGAAGTGATCATGTCCGCGATCAAGGCAATGACCGAAGACCTTATAGAACGAAGCTACCATCGCTCAGTGCCCAATTCTGCTGGTGCCAACGAAGCTTACTTATTTGACGCTGCTTCGAGCGAAGTTAGGAGCGAGGTCCAGACCAGCAGGTTAGCCCAGGCGAACCAATATCGCTTCAATCTGGCACGACTTCAGAGGGACGTCGAAATATTGGACCATGAAGCTACAGAAATGGGTTCATCACTTAAGTCTGATCTAGACATTGAGCTTCATGAAAGACAGAATGCCTCACGAGCTGAGGCAAGCAATGTACACTTGAAGATCCAAGATCTTCAGAACAAAATAGGCACGCGCCTCAACTCAGAACTGAAGTCCGAGATAGAAAAGCTGCGCTGGCAAATTACCCGAAGATCCATTGCCGCAGTCATTGTCGCGTCGGCCGCCATCTTATACGTGACTCAACTCCTCAAGTTTGAAACGAAACGCCAGCCAACCACAAAGGAGAAGCAGGGAGCAGAGGTACGTGTCCCGGTTCTTTCTCCGTCGGTTGACATCTCTGACGAGTATGATGATCACCCAGGGACGGTTGTGGACGAGCTTGGGGAAGCTATACCTATTATAACCCGGTCATCTCACAGTGGCGATCAACCGAAGGCGAGACCATCATGACCATGGCTGTATAAATGTATTTATAGTACAACTGTACGTGATTCAGATGTGAACTAAAATAAAAAAAAATGATAGAAATAAATAGTGAGCTTAGAGCCCAAACTCTGCGTTTGGCATCCAACCAAGAAAATCGTCACCTTCATAATCCATCCAATCGAAGCCTTGAAGTAGCTGATCATACGCCAGCGGTCCTGCTGGTTCGCTGCTACTATTACGTCCATGCAGGCCATTGCCTAGTAATGGCGTGGAAGACCCACTTTTCTTGAGGGTGGGTGACGGAAGCTCAATTGTTGAAGAGAAAGTCTCTGCCATCGACGTAGCGCGTGGAGGGCGCATGACATCCTCAGTAGGTTCCAACGAAATCTCAGTGCTTGTTGTTGGCAAGAGTTTGGTGAGAGTTGTTCCGTTTGGTGACACTACAGTGCTCGATGTGTAGGCATCGCTGGATATCTGGCTGAACAGTGGAAGTGGCCTCACACTCGTGTTTTGGAGTGTTTCTGTTGAAGGCCGCTCCGGACCAATAAGAGGCTGAGGGAGATTCTCGCCTGCCTCTTTGCGCTCCTTCTCTTTCGCTCTCGTGTTTCGCCTTCTGGCCTCATGGACGCTCCACAGCAACTCGTAAAATAGCGAAAACGTCAAATGGGAGCGCATCCGTTTCATGATCTGTCGTGACTCAAGCAGATAGGGGTGAGTGATCAGGACATAGTTAAGACTCTCGAGGATCTTTGCTATCCTGGTGATATCGTTAGGAACAGATGCCCAAGCCGGCGGCACATTGCGATATAGATGATGAACAGTTACAACTGATTCCCGAGCACTTTCGACAAATTGTTTCGGGAACTGCGGGAGCAGATGTAGTCTGAACAAAAGCAAAGCAGCAAACGATGATGCCTGGCGCACCACACTGGGAAATTCGAGGATTCGTCTTTTCCCGACAAAATTACGCATGATTGTCACCAAGCGTGTCGCGGCATGGAAGACGTCAACAATAAACGGGCTTTGATCCTGTTCCGGCGTATCAGGAAGGAATGCAAAGCAACAGAGAATGCACTGAACATAGAGATAAACAATCTCGACGTATTTGTCGTTCTCAATCTCGTGGGGCTTCAATAGCTCCTTTAAGTCATTCCTGAGGATCTCCAGCATTGGTCCGCGGGACTTGGAATCCATAAGGCCATCTGGGCTGCTTACACTCGAGCCCATGATCGATACCATTTTGGAGTAAAACGTGGCCAGTTTGAGGATGCTCTGGCTCGACTCTGACAGTCTCATTTCCGACTGCTGTGGCGAATTCTCAATGAGATAGTCGCTGGGCATGTTCGACGGCACGCCCAAAGAGGCCGAAAGGAATTGTTCACAAATGTAAATGTAGAGCCAGGTTCTTGTTCTCCACTTGACGGCATTAGGCATAAGCTTTTGCTTTCGAGAGAACTCATAAATGAACTTGCCACGATGCATTCCGAGTTGGAGACCCAAACTCCGTGCAACTGAGGAGTACCTATGCGAAAAGTCGTCCAACACTTTTTCATTGGGAAGAGGCCATGTGCATAATACCAACAGAGCTTGCACAATGTGCGTGGAACGAGGCGTCTCCACCCAGCATACTTTCATGACTAGCCGCTTCAATGGTTCCACAAGACTCAAGTACAGGTCTGGCTCAGGCTCTGACATTGACGCCATGCAGATAACTGTCCAAAACAATGTCTCACTCTGGCTGTACAAAGCACCAGCACTGTTACTCTCGAAGATAGGCAGGAACGGCCAGTACTGTTCCATAAATACAGAATGGAGGCGCTCAGCATCTACACTCGAGAGCACAATTTGTTCCAAATGGTACGGACCCTCTGTGGGGACTATGACAATGCTAGGAGGCGTGGGCCCATTGCCTAGAGAAGCTTCGGAAAGCATAGGCGATGTAGGTCCTAAGGCGGATCCGGCATCACTGCCTCGATTGTGATGACTCTCATGGTTGTTGTAGTGTTGATAATGATTTTGGTGACTGTCGAGACGCGCACGCTTGACGACACGGTCAGGGGTATCAGCCATATCCACAGGAGTCCTGCTTTCAGCCCTTATAGTGGAGTCCGCAGACGTCTCAGGCTGCTTTAGGACCTTCATTTCCTGCTCGAGACGTTTGATGTCCTCTCTCAGCAGTTCAATTTGCCCACCACGTCGAGGTCTGAACAAGGGGTCGACCGTACAGGGCCTATCATACTTTGCGCATCGCGAGCATGGTTCAGGATAGGTCTGTGCGGCATTACAGCGGATTTTCTGTTGTCTGCAGTTTGTGCAGGACTTAATCGGCCGGGGAGGACGTCCCATTTGATTCTGTGCCTCCACAGTATTCTCAGTACCAGAGAATTTCGATATTTTGGATAATAAGAACGTCCCTTTAGAGTCAACACCCTAAAGGAATTAACAAAGTCTTGGTTGTTACTCGACAGGTGTGGAGGCGAAATGTCTGTGTCTGGGGTACATTTCCAAAAAGACTCAACACCGTTTGTATGCCTACGTAGCCCTGATGCGGTGCACCCCCGAATGATGACGCACCTAATAGGGGTAAATTATCTAATTTCATCCTCCAATACCCCAGATTTACATGTTTAATGGGCCAATGGGGAACTGGGTGATCCCGGGTGTTTTTTGACAGTGTCAGATTCATTACAGAGCTTGTTACGCGTTGAAAAAACTGAGGCATTATTTTGACAATAATTGGAGCTGAACTTATCGTCGCCAAATCATTTTGAGGGCTCGGCTCTGAGTAAAAGGCATTCCATGGGCTTAGCCGATGGTGGAGGAGATAGTGTGGTTTGAGTTCATCATAGCTAAATATTCATACCCCAATATGTTTGTTGTTGACTGTTTATCGTCGCCTTGGGGAATATATGGGTTAGGGGGCACAGTTTAACATTCTCTCGGAGATCTGACCGAAATATGCATATGATCAGTACTTGATCAGGCTGATCTCGTGTTATTTGAGCTGTCGAGGCCTCTGCCACCTTTTATTTTGTTTCAAATCTGCAGAGAGCCTCGTCGCCTACGAATACACTCTGTCCTGTCCTATTCGTCCTGTTCTAGTCGTGATATTCGTAGTTCCGTATAAAAGTTCAGCTATCAATCGTCAACCGTATATCTCGCTATGCGATTCTACTGCGTTCGGGGGGCATTTTTCAGTTTCAACTCGTTTGGTCCAACGAACTTGCATCACGTGACTCATGGTGGTGTCGTCGCCTGGTGATTTGTAGCTAAGCTGTAACATCATACCACTGCTCTCGAGGTCTTGGCCATGACGACCACAGAGCTGCCGCCATTCGACGAAAGGGCGGTGCTCCCTGAGCATCTGTCAATGGACGTGTTCCAGTGGTTCTGCGATGCCGCAATCTATGCTTCTGATCGACGCGACAGCGGAAGAGAGATTTACGATCGACTAAGAGTTGTTCTCAAGTCGTTGGCCCTGCATTCTGACGGCCAATCCGAGGCAATCCGAACTGCATTTGGGACTCTCATTGACGAACTAATGAAACAACAAGGAAGTGACAAAATCTGTCTCGACCTGACTGCCCTGCTGATGCGCGTCATCGACATGAAACGGAACTTGAAATATGACCCCATGACGCATCTGGCTGTCGCTGGCCTCGGGCATTTGGCGAAACATATTCGCCATCATATGCGCCAGATGGCTGGAAACTACTTTGCTGTAGCCCTCAGCTTGCTCAAGGTATCACCGTCATACTTCCCAGTGTACCGCGAGACACTGCTTTGGACCCTGACTATGTCTACGACTCCAGCAGTGGATGTTGGTGCTGCTAGAGATGCCTACAAACTTGCAAAATCGTATGCTTCAGATGAAAAGTCTGGCATCAGTCTTAATGCATACCGACTGTTAACGGCCCTCGTAGTTGAGTCGCAAAAAGGAGCTCGAGACTACCTCGCTAAAAAGACGGATGCTTTGCATGGACTGTATACCAAGGGATTGGATTCTCCGCACCATGAGGTTCGCGATGCCGCTATAGAATTGTATGCACGGGTCGCACAGAACTATTCTTCATTCGCCAAAGTCGTCGAGGACCAAGTGGCATACTATCGAACAGTTGAAAAGCACGACAAAAAAGTTGAAAAAGGCGACAAAGAGCGGTCTGAGCGCCAAATTGGAACAATCAGGGTAATCCAAAGGGCCATTGAGCTCCACCCTGCGCAATCTCTCGCAAAGGACCTCGACAGCTGGCTAATTTCTAAGCTTCTCGAACTTGACGATGATGGCGCTCGCGCCTTACTTATTGATGTCATTGCGTCGAAACTTGTGGTCAGCGAACAAGGTCGTTTGGATATCACGCAGTCTTTGTTGCGTCTATTAGCTACAAAAGCTCGACCCTCAACTGTTGTCCTAACGTGTCTGCGGGGAATGATAACCGTGTTGGGCGATGCTGTAGCCCCGATCTCGGACCCTATCCACCAGGCCTGCCTAGCGGTGCTTTATTCAGATCTGGACAAGTTGGACGTATGGATCAGTGCCATCGAGTGTCTCAAAACTCTGATCCGTGAGATTCCGCAGCTCATCATGAGGACTATGGAGGACTGCTTCTTACGCCTAGAGTCTGCTCCTTCACAGCCAACAAGCTACCTCCTGGCCGCTATTCTCGAGCTGAGTGCTTTAGAACCCCTTTACGGTTCAGTTACTCTTAACTGTCAGGCTGTGAAGCTAGGAATGGAACTGGTCACGAGACAGGAGGCAGAACGCGAGTCGTATGTCGTAGGATGGATACTTCTGGCTGGCGCGATGGCACTTGGTCCTCGTGTGGTCAAACCCATTGTTCCGCAGCTCCTACTTTTGTGGGAGTCTCACATCCCTAAACTTCAGGAATTCCCGCGGCATAGTGCCAGCGCTTTGACAGGATTATTATCATTCATGAGCCACAACAAGGTACTACTTACCACTGACGTTACACATCGATTGGCTGCAGTTCTCAGCAACATGTGGCACAGGCTCGAGAAAACCGGATCCATGGATCCAGATGTCTCCCTAAAGTATCTCGAATGCCTGAGCCTACTTGCCTCCGTTGAGCGGTCCGATGTCTATCCCTCGAGCCTGTTGACGAACTATGCGAATACACTCACTAACCCTGCGCTATTCGATGTTTCGTCCACAAAAATCGTCACCTATGAAGCGGCCAAGGCAAACAAGATTGATTGCGCGATGACCAGTCTCTTGACATCTGCTCATCACGATGCGCACCCTGTTCCAGGTACTAGGTATAGCCGATACTCGCGGGAGTTCTCCGCAATTAACGATGTCTCGAAGCTGTTATCTCTTGATACCACTGAACGAGTTCCTCCAACTTCCACTGCCGTCATCGATACCGCGGTACTCGCTGTGGCCAAGCTTTTGCCTCTGCAGCCATTACGAGTTCAGGAAAGTCTGTTGGATGCGTTCAGAACCAATATGGAAGTTTCCTTGAGGAGAAAGAAAGGATACCGCAAATACGCTGTTTTGGCGAACCTTTCTGCAATCACATGGAGGCTTCTCTCTGCCGACAACAATTGGACCGAGGCTCGTGATCCGCGGATTGGACCCATTTTGAGAGATATAGTCGAAGGGCTTTTGAGTGGTCCTTCTGCAGACATAAGGCACCTTGCGGCCAACACATGTGGCGCACTTACACGCGCCATGGCCTCACAAGACCAGGTGATGTCGCTGCTGAAATCGTTGAGTGATAAAATTGTCAGCGACCTCGAGCCAGTGACCCGAAAATCGAACCTGCTGGCCATTGGCCACATTGTAGAACAAAGTCCTCGTAACTTTTCGGCCCCAATGATGGACGATTTGTTCAAACTCTACTCGACACTGGCAAAGGATCCTGACTCGTCAGTGCACACGGCCGTGCTGGAAAGCATGCGGCTGACTTTGAGTAATGCCGAGCCCCTGAAGATCCCTCTTGTGAAGCAAAGTCTCAAAATTGCTCTCAACTGTTACATTTTGGAAACACATCGCTCTTATCGCGTCAAGCTTGAGGTAGCCAGGATTATGGCGCTGGTTGTCACATCATGGGGACCAGAGATCAATGCGAAGAAGTCTGTATTGAGCACTGTTTTGCGTCTTGTTGACCAATTCCAGCGCCAAACCGATCTGCCAGAGTGTGTTGCGCTATCATGGCAGTGTCTACAGGAGCTTTACTATTACGCCAGACAGTCTGTAACTTGGCCACCCATCGTGACGGCCTGGTGCGACGCTATTGGGGACACTGAAGCTCCGCCTGAGGTGGTCAACGGTGCTATAAGTGGTCTGAGAATGCTCTTCGAGCTCTCTGCACCGGCAATCCTCGCACTAGCTGGTCCCGATCTTGAAAACAAACTTTGGCTGTTGTTGAACCGACTCCCGTACAATGAGCAGCTTCGCGAATTGCTGACGACCTGGCTTTCCCAGACGGGTCCTTTGGAGCCTGAAAAGTGGGTCAATAGACTCCAAGCGGTTGTTATGCGACCTCAGAGCTACTTTATCAGTCCTTCGCGTCCGGCAACATCGTCCAAGGTGGCTAGTGAACCGCGCAAATCGAAGGATGAACCTTCAAGCCGTCCCAGTCACGAAGGTGAGACCAGAACTACCACTGAGGGCAACGCCTCAAAGGACATAAGTGCTGATGACGAAGAGCGTGAAGCGGTTGCAGACGAAGACGAGAGTCTCGGTGGTCATCTGGACAGTTCTGTTGGTGAACCACTCAGCTGGGAAGCTCGCCTTTTCGCCATCGATCTTTTGCTTTTGTTGGTCAGGGTTGAGCCTGTGGACCAGAACAGCTCGACTACTCGTTCCATCAGCGATATTATCAAAATTGCATTCAGTGCCGCAACATCAACCGAAGCCGCTATGCAAGTTGCGGGTCTGGCGCTGCTCAATGAGATCATACAGACTTATGGTGGTCTCAAGGATCCCGATTTCCCGCAGATTTCCTTGCTTGAACAGTATCAGGTACAAATCACGAGCGCAGTAACTCCCGCATTTGGTCCCGATTCGACTCCAGGTCTTGCTCTGGCTGCTCTGGATACTTGCGGCATCTTTATCTCATCAAACATTGTGCAACACGCTCAGAAGCTTGCCCGTATTTTCAAGGTACTCAAAGACTCTCTTGCCTCGATGAAGGAGACCGAGAACGAAAAGCCTGCATTCCGCCTTGGTGGTCTTGAAATGAGCCCAAACGCCGCTAAAATTGTTCAGGTAGGTGTTCTCCGTGTGTGGGCTCAGGTACAGATTGCCGCCCAAAAGCCTCAGCGTGACCATCTTGTTGAGGCGCTAAGTTCGGTGGAGACAACTCTTCCGGGATTGTGGATCTCTGTGCTAAAGAGCTATGCACTGCTTCGCTATGAGTCTGGTGGTAGCAGCTCAGGTGCGTCTCTTAACGACAGTTTTGTTCAGATGGAGGAACAGCAGCTGCGACAGGTTGTTATGCCCACGTACCGCCATTCCTGGCTCGACTTTGTCGATGCTTTGGCTGTTTCGGCCTCCGAGAATTTCGACCCTGAGATTCTGTTCGGTTTATGTCTCGAGGCCCTCATAAGACACCAACGCCGGATTGAAGTGCTTCCCGTGCTCAAACACGTACTCGAAGCTCACGATTTCGCTGGTGCAGCACTTGTGCTCGATTCAGAAGGTGTGTTTGGCGAAACCATGACGACGTTGTATCGTAGCATGCTATCTGGCACCACTGCAGAGCAGCGAATGATTGTCGACATTATGAAACTGTTAGCAACAAGCCAGAAAGAGACAGACGAGAGCGTTGATTCGCTAGTTGAGATTCTCAGAGTGGCCATGTTGCCCCTGCATGCCTTATTCCCGGAGGTGGTTGGCCTCGAGGTCAGGACAAAGTCACTTGATCCTGACGAGCTTGCTCTTGCTGCGTACACATTGGATGTCCTCATTGACATTGTCCAGGTATTCAGAGAAGTAATTCAGAACGATCTTTGGGTGTCGCTTCTCAGGGTATTTGAGGTCATTGTTGGCGAACAAGACTTTAGAGTTCAAGCTGCTGTCCAGCGGTCATTTAAACGCCTTCTCGGAGCGATGGTAGCCGCAGCTAACATGTCCGAGTCGACAAGAATTCTGATCCAGAGGTCTCTGAAGGCGATGCTTAAGCGAGCTCTCGAGAGCACTGAAGAACGAACTCTGCACACGTGCATGCTGATCGTGTGTACTGATACAGATCTTGGCGCTGGTGCAACCGGTGAGACAGCCAAATCTGGTGTGATCAGCCTCGAGGAAATTGGTGCCTTCAGCGCCAAATGTGTACATTTTTTGGTCGAGGGTGAAACTGACGAGTCCAAGATCGCTGCTGCGCAGTGTATTAAAACAGTTGTCGCCACAGTGGCTGGTCATGACTCTGGTGCCTTTATCCGTGGTTGCCTGTCTCAATTGTTGGTCGTGGCATCGTCAACTGATATCAGCTTGATTCCAAAACTTGCATGCGACGTGATCCTACTGTATGTTGCCAAGGATGACCGGATCTTGCCATTGACGATTCCGGCCCTGGTCGCAATGGCAGACAATGACAGGTGGGCGGTAACACAGCAACGCGAGAACTACATTCGCCGTGTTCTTTTAAAACTAGTGGCCAACTCACCGGCTATGGTCAAAGCAGTTGTCCACGAAATGTCCGAGGATTCAGACCGTCAAAGACTGCAATCCCTTCTTGTGGGTAGCGATTCACTGGAGGAAGGTGATAATGGCAGCGACGAAGACGACATGGCAGCGGAGATCAAGCTTACCTCTTTTGTTTAGTTTCCATCTTAATGTCTTACGAAGTTTTAAACAATTCAGCCCCTTTTAGTTGGATCCTAGTAGGCAGTCAATTTGATCTAGTCCTTTCGAGACGCACACATCTCTGCCCACAAAAGTTGTATGCATTAGTGGACACGTGACGTTTGGGAGAATATCGGACACCGGTTTCACTGTCATATTTATTTATGCACGCGTCAAAAAAGTGACGTTTGTGACCACTCACAGTTAACTAAAACAAAATGGGCTGGTTTGGTGGCGGTGACAAGCAGTCTGTCCAGGAACAGGGTATGTATACCCCTCCGACATCTCCCTCTCTTCCTGCTCAGGGAGGTGGTGCTAGGACACCAGGACCAAATGTACGCGTGGATCCGGCAGGATTCTTCGCCCGTTACGGCTATCCCGTTCCGATTCACGACATGGAGACGCGCGAAGAGTTTGTGAGTTGCTACAACCGTCAGTTCAAGATTCCCACCTGGGTCATTGAGCATGTAACCAGCCAGAGCCGCCAAGCAGTCGGAGACGGTGATCGGTCGAACTCCAAGTTCATGGAAGACACCCAGATTCCGCCGATGTTCCGGAGTCGACTTGCAGACTACTTCCGCAGTGGTTACGATCGTGGCCACCAGGCTCCAGCGGCGAATGCACGATTTTCCCAAAAGGCTATGGATCAGACGTTCTACCTCACGAATATTGCTCCCCAGGTTGGCGACGGATTCAATCGCGATTACTGGGCGCATCTTGAGAGGTTCTGTCGCAACCTGACTACCAAGTACAACTCTGTTCGCATTATCACTGGTCCATTGTTCTTACCCCGGCGGGATCCAGATGGAAAGTTCCGTGTCACCTACGAGATGATTGGCAACCCGCCCAACATCGCAGTGCCAACCCACTTTTTCAAAATTGTTGTTGGTGAGGATCCTATTCTCCCCAGTCTTCCCAGAAACGGAACGGCTGTAGCTGCATTTGTCCTTCCGAACCAGCCAATTGCGAACTCGACTCCATTGCAATCCTTTGAAGTACCTGTGGATGCAATTGAAAGAGCCTCTGGTGTCGAATTTATGCCCAAGCTTCCTGCCAATCAGCGCAGACCCATGTGTAAGGAAGTTTCCTGCGCTATTGAGGTGAAGGAGTTCAACGATGCGATGAAATCGTTACCTCCAGCTCCAACCCGCCTTGGGTTACCAGGAAAATAGATTTTTATAGAGTAGCCTGAGTATAGCGGAAAAGTGCACCAATTATCTACAGCTTATACTAATTTGGTTCCGTCAAGACGTTTAACGATCTGCAATTAAATGACCTAATCTGGAAATCGTTAGCCTAAATTTGAGCCCCAAGCCGCATAACTCCGCAGCCACGTGATGTTATGCTTCTACTTCGAAGTGGGGGTGGGGTAAATTTTGACATATTACCTGTCCCTGCAAAAAAAATGGCCCCGAAGATTGGAATCATTTACTACTCTGCCTATGGCCATGTTGCCAAACTCGCCCATGCGCTCAAGTCTGGTGTTGCCAAGGCTGGAGGCTCAGCCGATCTTCTGCAGATCCCGGAGACTCTTCCCGAGTCCCTCACCAAGAAGCTGGGATTTGTTCCGCGTGACGCCAGCGTCCCAACTGTGAATGCTGCGGACATTGTAGGCTATGATGGCCTGCTTTTCGGTATGCCTACTCGATTTGGCATGATGCCCTCGCAGTGGAAAGCGTGGTGGGACGCTACTGGAGGTTTGTGGGCTAATGGAAGCCTCCACGGCAAATATGCAGGTGTTTTCTTCAGCACTGGTACTCCCGGAGGTGGCCAGGAGACTACTGCCCTCAACTCGATGTCTCAGCTTGTTCACCATGGCATGATCTTTGTTCCTCTGGGCTACGCAAAGGCGTTCCCTGAGATCACAGATATGAGTGTTCATGGTGGATCCCCTTGGGGCTCAGGTACTTTCGGCGGAGCTGATGGGAAGAGACAGGTCTCAGACATCGAATTGCGCACTGCCGAAATCCAGGGTAAGGGTTTCTACGAGACTCTTGCAAAGGCATTCAAATAATCATAGATGTAGACTTTAGAACGCCGTTTTTGACCTAGTCGGAGAGCTGCTGTATCTGGGGGGTATTAGTGCACTTGGGCTAGTCGTCATCATCATTATCGACGTCTTTATCGCGGGGATCGTCGATGCCCTCCTCATAAATGGCAAAGTTGCACTCACTCTCGGGAAGGTTGGGAGAATCGACAATCTTGCAGATTCTCTGCTCACCGCGTCCCTTGCGAAGTGCCAGACGTGTCGTCGAGGCATGGGCAAGGATGTTACCACCAATCGGGCGCTTGGGATCGGGTGCGAAGGACAAGCCGTCAACCTGGGCAGCGACTTGGTTAGTGATTACAACCGCAACGCCAAACTGATCCGCAAGACCCTGCAGTTTACGCATGAAAGCAGCAAGCTGGCCCTGTCTCGCACTCAACTCGCCACGTCCGCTGTAGTCTGTACGGAAGAGTGCCATAACAGAGTCAACAACAATCAAGGCAAATCGCGACGAGGTCATCATCTTGGCTGCCTCCGTCAGGAGCCTCATCTGATGCTCAGAGTTGAATGCACGACCGTAAGCGATGTTCTTGACCACATCCTCCGGGTCGAGGTTGAGGCGTTCGGCCATGCGTCTGATACGATCGGCGCGGAATGTGCCCTCGGTGTCGATGTAAAGACATTTGCCCTCACCTCCATTGCAGTCAACTGGCAACTGACACGTAACAGAAAGCATCATGCAAAGCTGAGATTTACCGGTTCTAAACTCTCCGTAGAGCTCAGTAACGGAGCCAGTCTCAATACCACCTCCCAGGAGTGCGTCCAGAGCCTTGGATCCAGTGGTGATGCTGATGAGTTTTTCGCGTCGCTGGTACATTTCATGGGCGGTGGTGAATCCCATGGGAATGCACTTGAAAGCCTCGTCCTGGATTTTCGTGGCCTTGTTCTCTGAGATGCCCTTGACCGCAGTCAATGACCGGTGGGTCGCGTGCGCAACTGCGTCGACGGTGTGGAAACCGCTCTCTTTGAGCTTTTTGATGTCGTTTTCAGAAATGCCATTGCCCACAAGACGGCCAATGGGTATCCAAGACGGATTGAGTTGTCTGTCGTCGTCAGACTGGACCTCAATGAGGCTCTCGTCCTCGATCTGTGACATTTTTCGATGGTTCGCCTCTTTTGCAAGTGGGTGTGGAAAGGCGAGTTTGAGGCTTGTTTACCTACACAAATATGTGTGGCGCTTTTTTGGCTGAAACCATCAGCCATTACAAGTAAGCTGAGCTAGACTACCTAAGCGGTGGGAGGAAAATGACAAACATACTGTAGAGTACGCTGTTCCAAGACGCGACGCGTTCATTACATCATCGAGACTCCTGAGACTCTCTCCCAGCTATTTCGAATATCCCAGCGTGGAAAAGTGTGCCCATGCCCTTAATTGATTTATCCCTTTCCATCACATCTTGGTTATTGGCAGGAAGAAATGTCGTTTGAGCAGTCGCGCGTGTACACCACGAGCGTCCTGCCCGGACGGGATGAAACTGATGACCTTGCCAATGCGCAGCTCGCAGAAATTCGTGACCGATTCCGCAAGTTCATTCTTGGATACTACACTGGAAACACGTATATCTACCGTGACCAGTTGCGAGAGAATGTTCTCACGAGAAACTTTGCTCTCGAGGTCGATACGGCCCACATTTTGGCGTTCGACGAAGAACTCGGACACCGGTTGTCAGAGGACCCCTCTGAGATTTTGCCCGTTTTTGAGGCCGGTGCGCTAGATGTTGCTCGCCGTATTGTTCTCAGTGGTGCAGCCGCAGCAGCTGCCAATGAGGATGATACTCAGGGTATTCCCGGGATCCAGATTATCCTTGATTCGAGTGCCAACACCACCTCAATTCGTCATCTCACTGCGAGACACATCTCAAAGCTCGTACGAATTCCTGGTATCATTATCAGCGCATCACCTCTTGCATCAAAGGCCACGAGTCTTCAGCTAATGTGCAGAAACTGCAGAAACATGATTCGTCACGATGTCAGTAGTGGTTTCGGCGGTCTTCAGCTACCGAGATCTTGCCAGGGTCAGGCTGCTGGTGGTGGCCCGAATAGTGGTAACGACTGTCCCCCGAATCCTTACGTGGTTGTTCATGACAAGTCGCGGTTCATAGACCAGCAGGTCCTCAAGCTCCAAGAAAGTCCCGAGATGGTTCCGGTTGGTGAGCTTCCTCGTAATATTCTCTTGACCGTTGATCGCACCCTGTGCAATCGCGCAATCCCTGGTACTAGATGCACTGTTCTCGGCGTCTACTCTATTTATCAAAACCGCGTACGAGCCCCCGGTGCAGTGGCAATTAGAAACCCGTACCTTCGTGTCGTTGGCATGAAAACTAGCACAGGACAGCAGACGAGAGAAGAAGCTCGGTTCACTGATGAGGAGGAGGAAGAGTTCCTTCTTCTTTCGAGAACCCCGAACTTGTTTACCCGCTTCGCGAATAGTATTGCGCCTAGTATCTACGGCCACGAGGACATCAAGAAGTCTATTGCATGCCTGCTGATGGGAGGAAGTCGCCGCATTCTGCCAGATAGTATGCGCCTTAGAGGCGATATCAATGTGCTGCTGCTGGGTGATCCTGGTACGGCCAAGTCGCAACTGCTCAAGTTCGTTGAAAAGGTCTCCCCTATTGCCATCTACACCAGTGGTAAAGGATCCAGTGCTGCTGGTTTGACTGCCAGTGTCCAGAGAGATACCATGACGCGAGACTTTTATTTAGAAGGCGGTGCGATGGTCCTTGCCGACGGTGGCGTAGTGTGCATTGATGAGTTCGACAAGATGCGCGAAGAAGATCGTGTTGCTATTCACGAGGCTATGGAGCAGCAGACCATTTCTATTGCCAAAGCCGGTATTACTACTGTGCTCAACTCACGGACGAGTGTCTTGGCCGCAGCCAATCCGCTTTTCGGCCGCTATGATGATCTCAAGGCACCTGGAGAGAACATCGACTTCCAGACCACTATTTTGTCGCGTTTCGATATGATCTACATCATTAAAGACGAACACAAGGTTGACCAGGATCTGCGTATTGCCAACCATGTGATGAACACCCACATTCACGGTAGTAGACGGAATAATAATGGTGCGTCGGCTGCTCTAGAGGAAGAAGGTGAAATCCCCTTGGCAAAAATGAAGCGCTACATCGAGTACTGCCGCGCCAAATGCGCTCCTAGACTGAGTCCTGCCGCTGCTGACCAGCTGGCTGCTCATTACGTTGGCATCAGAAAAGAGGTCCACCAACGCGAGTTGCAGACGAACCGTCGATCATCTGTGCCCATCACTGTTCGTCAGTTGGAAGCTCTTGTGCGTATTTCCGAGTCAATCGCCAAAATCGAGCTCAGTCCAGAAGTGCGTGAGGAGCATGTTGCTGAGGCACTTAGATTGTTTAACGCGTCGACCCGAAAAGCCCTCGAGGAAGAGCGTGACAGTGGTGTCATGTCAGAGAATGTGGGTAGAATCGAGGAGGAGCTTAAGCGAAGACTGCCAATCGGCTGGAGTACATCGCGTGCCACTCTCATCAGAGAGTTCACAAGAACCAAGTATACGTTCCAAGAGCATGAGCTCGATGCGGCTCTCTATGCCCTCGAGAGGCGCGATACTCTACAATTCCGCCACCAGGGACAGAATATTTTCCGGGCCGGCCCCTAATTTTATTTCATTAGTTAATTTTTGTTATCTCCTTCTGTTTTGCATAATTCGGCAACCTCCGCGATCGATGGTCTCTTGTGCTGAGGTGATCTGACCCGAGTTCCTCAGGGGTTCGAAAGTGCCGAGATGCAAAATGCGGGTGGTTACTGCGATACCGGAGCTGATATACAGTGTCGGACAAACATTTGAGAATTTGTGCCTTTTAACTTGCCACGGAGCATTTGAAACACTATAAACTGCCGTGACCTTTTATGCGAGGTCCAACTGAAGATGTTTGTTAGTTTCATGTCACACTGATTAAAAGATGCTGCACTATGCATGAAACGGAATTTTGTGAATGTCTCAATGCCGAGGTTGTCACCGATTTCAAGCTAGAGTTTAGTACCCTCTTTGCAAATGCAGAGCTAGGGTTCACAAAATAGCTATACAAATTGACGATAGAGTTTCCATGGTCAGGGATACTGAGAAAGCTTATCAGCTTTTACTCTTTTCGGTAATGCATCATACCCCGCAAGGGTATCGTTTGATGTGTATGCACGAACAATCGCGATAACGGCGTTTAGGAGGTATCGCAGCTCGCTGTTATCACAGCGGCAGTTGGTTCACTCGCTAGATCAGAGACCCCAACGGTCCAGGTGAAACCGTTATAACACTGAGCTCAAGGCTTTCCAAAAGTCTGTGGCCTACTCACTGTCCTTCAGATCCCATGTTATCAGGGTAAGGGTATATGCAGACCGATTTAGCACAGCCTCTTAAATAAATAGGTCCCCGAACTATCAGTGAGATACTCTCAAAAAACTCCAATTTCAAGTCTATGACGAAACCTTCAATGATTGAGAAGGAGGTGGAAGTTGTCAGTGGTGATCTCGTAGATCTACATCACGTTATCGAATCGACCGACGATTTCGGTATCAAAGCGATCTCTGAGGAAGACTTGGAGCTAATCTCAAATCATCTCGATGATAAGACATTTGCAGAGTCACTGGAAATTTTGAATCGCGCAAATGCTTATCACCGCGATGATGAGGCGATCCCTGCGTCTCGACGTAAGTTTTTGGTTGATCTCGCTAAAGGCCCTGTCGATGGCCAGCAGTTGGAAGACTGGGAAACACTAGTGAGGTTTGAAGCTTTCTTAATTGATCAGTGGTCGATCTATCCCGAGGTACGAGTGGCTACGCGTCCTATTGAAGAATCAGGCGATGACGACTATGAGAGTCCTCGCGTTTATGTCGTGGGAATCTTCTGGGCCTGTGCAGGGTGTACCCTCGACACATTCTTCACGGTACGCTTCCCGTCGATTTCGATCAACACCGGTGCCGTACAATTGCTAATCGCTGAATCGGGCAAGCTATGGGCAAAACTACCTTTTCTCGCAATCCCCTTGCCTCGAGGTCACAGACTGGTGATAAACAGTGGGAAGCCGTGGTCGTTCAAAGAACAGATGTTGGCAAGTTTGACAATGTCAGTTTCACTGGGCAGTCCCTATTCACAATATGTTGTTCTGGCTATGGCCAATCAGCAGTTCTTCGACTTTAAGGAGGCTGGCGGGTTCGGATTCACAATTCTACTGACCCTATCCTCTCAGTTTCTCGGGTTCGGTTTAGCAGGAATCGTCAGGAGCTTCTGCGTCTATCCTGTCAAATGCGTTTGGTTCGATGTTTTGCCAACACTGACTCTTAACCGCGCACTGGTGAGCGACGACATCCGAGAGAACGTGAACGGCTGGAAACTCAAGAGATGGGAGTTTTTCTGGTTGTTTGCATGGCTAAACTTTGCTTGGTACTGGATCACCAATTTCGTGTTTGAGGCGCTCTCCTACTTCACATGGCTCTCGTGGATTGCACCGGAAAATATCAACCTTCAGGCACTCACTGGGCCATTTAATGGTCTGGGTCTCAATCCACTTACGACTTTTGACACGAACATAATTGCGTTCACCAGTCTCTACACTCCATTCTACATCGTTATCACCTCTATCATCGGATATACGGTCAGTATGTTCGCTATTCTGATTATGTGGTATACAAATGTTCGCTGGACAGGACATTTGCCGATCAACTCCAATTATCTCTATGATAACACTGGCGAGCAGTTTGCCGTTCGCAATTTACTGAATGACAAGCTTGAGCTCGACGAAGAGAAGTATCAAAATTACTCACTTCCATTCTGGAGTGCGGGTAACTTGGTGGTTTACGGCTCTTTCTTTGCATTCTACCCCGCAATGTTTGTCTACTCATTGCTCAACTACTGGAGCTACCTCGTAGAGAGCCTGGGTGCATTCTGGGCAGGGCTCAGGAGCTCACAGAACCTCCTGAATCATTTCAACGACAGGTTTAGCAGAGAGATGCGCAAATACAAAGAGGTTCCCGAGTGGTGGTTCATAAGCATTTTACTTGTGTCGCTCGGACTCTCCATTGCATGTGTGAAGCATTACACTTTTACAGTTACGCCTGTTTGGACCATTTTCCTCGCCCTCGGTCTTGCGGTTTTGTTCCTGGTGCCTCAAAATGTCTTGCGAGCGAGAACCACTAACACCTTCGCCCTCAATGTGCTTTACGAACTTATCATCGGCTATGCGCTCCCTGGAAATGGCATCGCGTTGATGGTAAGCAAGTGCTTTGGCACTATGATCGGATCGCAGACTGATAACTGGATCAGCAACCAGGCTCAAGCTCATTACACTGGTATCGCGCCTCGGTCACTATTCCGCTGCCAGCTCTTTTCAGTTCTTTGCACTTCGTTTGTGACATCTGGTCTAATCTCTTGGCAAGCGAGTGGCGCTCTTGGTGACACCTTCTGTACTCGGCTGGATCATCGCAAATTCTCGTGTGCAGGAGTACGCACCTACTTCAATGCCGGTGTTCAGTGGGGCACGATTGGTCCTAAACGGGTATTCAAAGGACTCTATCCAGCGATGAAGTACTGTTTCTTAATTGGAGCTGTCTGGCCAATTCCGTTCTGGGTCGCCCGTAAGTACCTGCCAAAACTGGCAGATAGGTTCCCTGAGGGTTCTTGGAAGCGGCGTGTTCTTGAATGCAAATGGCTGTTTTCTTTCAACGAGATCGTCTTCTTAACGGTGATGCTGGACTGGGCGCCGTCAAACTGGTTCTACAACCTTCCCAACTGGGAAGTAGGCATTGTTTGGCACAAGCTCATCAAGCAAAGATACCCGCGGTGGTGGTCCAAGTACACGTTTCTGTTCTACAACGCGGTATCAGTGGGCAACTCATTCTCAGCGCTTATTGAATTTTTTGCCACCTCATACAATCATGTGGTGAATATCGACTGGTGGGGAAATTCGGTGTTTGAGGAGACTGTCGATGCGCAAATGACCGCCGTTCGTTTGTCCATTCCAGATATCGGTTACTTTGGTCCGGAGCCTGGCCACTATCCGACGCTGTGAAAAGTGAGGTCTTGAAATGAATTAAATAATTAATTTGCTACTACTATACACAAATCTCTACGTCTAGGGTCATGCGATCTAAGCCGATGCAGCAGCCTGCTGGCGCTTCTGGTTGCCGATGAAGTTGATGGCAGAGCCAGCGACAAAGAAATCGACCTGGTCCTTGGACATTGTGTGGTTTGCGGTAATGTCAAAAGTCTCACCAGTTTCGTTCTTCGTGACGCGAAGCTGGACATGACCACCATTATCGCCGCCCTTGGCAAGCATATCAAGCAGGTCCAAAGTCTCGATAGTGTCCTTGCTGCTAATACGGTCGTAGTCCGCAGGGTTGGCAAAGGTGAGAGGCAAAATGCCCTGCTTCTTGAGGTTCGTCTCGTGGATACGCGCAAACGACTTCACAAGAACAAGACGGCCGCCAAGGAAACGTGGGGATAGCGCGGCGTGTTCACGAGCAGAGCCTTCGCCATAGTTGTCCTCTGCCACAATAAGCCAGGGAATGTTACGGCTCTTCCACTCGATCATGAGCTCGGGGATTGGCATAGAGCGGTTGTCGAAGTCAACAGCGTCATTCGTCTTGCCGGTCTCGGCATTCACAGCACCAATGAGGGTATTGTTGGAGATGTTCTCGAGATGGCCCTTGTACTTGAGCCACGCACCAGCAGCCGAGATGTGGTCAGTGGTGCACTTGCCCTGGACCTTCACAACCACCTTGAGGCTCAGCTCCTTGTTCTCGAATGCGGGGAACGGCTCAAGGATTTGCAAACGATCACTGACAGGAGACACCTGCACAGGCGTCTCAGGTTCAGGCGTAGGGTCCGAAGTAGGATAGAACTGAGAGCGGTCGCCCTTGGTGAAGCCCTGGGGAGGAAGCTCGTAGCCCTCGCCAGGAGCATCGAAACGGAAACCGTCGATGTCGTCAGAACGAGGATCGAAATCGGTGCGGCCAGAGTACGTCAAGGCAGTGACCACCTCGGGGCTTGTGAGATAGTTTTGAGTTTTAGGGTTGCCGTCATTGCGGGACTTGAAGTTACGGTTGAACGACGTGAAGATGGCATTCTCCTTATCCTTGTCAGTGGTGCGGTTCCACTGGCCAATGCAGGGACCACAGGCGTTGGCGAGAACAGTAGCGCCGTTACGCTCGAACAGTTCGATAAGACCATCGCGTTCCATTGTAGCACGAATCTGTTCACTACCCGGAGTCACAAACAACGGCGCCTTGGGCTTAAGACCGTGCTTCTCGGCTTGACGCACCAAGTTGGCCACACGGGTCATATCCTGGTAACTCGAGTTCGTGCAGGAGCCAATAAGTCCTGCAGCGACGTTGAGCGGAACGTTACGTTCTTTGACAAAGTTCTTGAATTGCGACAAAGGAGTCGACAAGTCAGGAGTAAAAGGGCCATTGAGGTGAGGCTCGAGTTCCGAAAGGTTGATCTCAACCACCTGGTCGTACTCACAGTTCTCGTCTGCACGCAGGTATCCGGTGTCGGTATTGACGGCCCTCGCAGCCTCAGCGATAGGACCACGACGCGTAGCAGTGAGGTAGCGTTCCATGCTCTCGGTGAGAGGGAAAGTTGAGGTAGTTGCACCCACTTCGGCACCCATGTTACAGATCGTCGCCATACCAGTACACGACAGGGCCTGTACGCCTTCGCCAAAGTACTCGATCACGAATCCAGTACCGCCCTTGACAGTGAGCTTACCAGCCAACGTCGTGATAACGTCCTTCGGAGCTGCCCAGCCCTGGAGATGGCCAGAAAGCTTGACGCCCATGACGCGTGGGGCCTTGAGCTCCCATGGAGTGCCAGTGAGGGCATCAACGGCGTCGGCACCACCAACACCAATGGCAATAGCACCCAGTCCACCGGCATTAGGCGTGTGGGAATCAGTGCCGAGCATCATCAGGCCAGGGGCACTGAAGTTTTCGAGAACAATCTGGTGAATGATGCCAGAACCAGGTCCCCAGAACTCGATGCCGTACTTGCGGGCACACGACTCCAAGAAGTCGAACACCTCCTTGTTTGTTGCCAACGACTCCTTCAGATCCTTCTCGGCGCCATCCTTTCCGACGATAAGATGGTCACAGTGGATACTGGCAGGAACAGCAGTATCGGCCATGCCACAGGTCATAAACTGCAGTAATGCCGTTTGGGCACTTGCATCCTGCATCGCCACGCGATCCGGACTGAGCTTGAGGTACGCCTCGCCACGAATCGCATTCTCACGACCAACAAGCGATTCTGGGTTCACGAGATGGGCATAGATGTTCTTTTCTGCCAGGGTGAGGGGCCTGTCCAAGATCCTTTGCACTGTGCGCAGATTCTTGACCAGCTTATCATAGGGCGGAGTCCGCGACCTCAATGCTGCCGGTACGAGCTGTGCGTACTTGCCCGACATTTTTTTTTTCGTGGTGGTCCCGAAGTAAACCGGTCTAGAGTGAGGCTCGAGAAGGGAACTTTTCAGATGACTCACATGAAATACCCCGGCACAGATTGGTTGTTTGGCGTGAAGATTGAGAGAGAGTATCGCACTTATTTATATTCAAATATATTTTTTTTATAGGTTGAAGATTTTGACGCAGTTTTCTAGTCTGGCTGGGAGGCAAAATTAGGAGTTTAATGGCGTCTGTACTTTTTTTTTTTCGGTATGTAGCGCTTAAGAATTTGGCAGCAGTTCAGGACGCACAGGTACTCTAGCCGATCTTCACGGCCAACTGTCAACGAATTGCCAACTACCTACTAATTAAGTGCCAAAAAATACACAGAGCTAATAAACGACTACAACGCCGTTGTGAAATTCAGAAACGATCTTAGGCGCCATCAGACAAATATCACGTGTCCACACATGTGTGGGTCACGTAACCGAAGCCAAGTAACCCCAGAGTGGAGTTGTTGTTAGCATCTACAAATGGACTCTGAAAAGATCGACGCTTTTGTGGAGGCGACGCAGGCGTCGCGTTCCGATGCTGCGCGTTTCCTTGCCCTCGAGAATGGCGACGTGAACCGCGCCGTGGCTGAGTTTTTCAACACCCAGAACACACGGACCTCCGGATTGCGGGACCCAGTGGCGACTGGACCCGAACCGAGCGTGCAGCGGAGCCAACCTGCGAGAACTGGACGTGCTAGTGGCCGTTTTGCGCGTGGAGGCGGTGGCGGATCACGAATTGCCACATTTAGAGACCTCATGGAGCGTGAGGAGGCTGCGGAGCAGGCCCAGGCAGCTGGGGATCGTGGAGACGACCCCACGAGATTCTTTACTGGTGGCGAACGGAGTGCACTGGCTGTTCAGAACCCGGATCGCAACGACAACAGCTCAATGGGTCTCGTGAATGCGATTGTGGACAAGGCCATGCGAGGACCGTCTCCGTCTGAGGCCAGCGACGCGTCGAGCAGCAGTGGAACCTCGCACAAAAGGCTGTTCAAGGGTCGTGGCTTCAAACTCGGCACTGAGGCTGATCCAGCGACGGACGAGGTGAGCGGCGAGGAAGATGACCAGAGCGACACGGAGGAAAAAGTCCAGCGCACGTTGTATTTCTGGAGAAACGGTTTCAGTATAGACGACGGTCCTCTGTACCGGTTCGACGATCCGCAAAACATGATTTATTTGCGTGCCATCAACATGGGTCGCGCGCCAGTTGAACTGCTCGATGTCAAGCCAGACCAGGCTGTGGATGTGCGTCTCGAGCAGCGCAGTAACGAGGACTATGTTGCGCCCAAACGACCCGTTGGCTTCTCTACCGCAGGTGCAGGCCAACGACTGGGTGGAGTGTCTGCTCCGACGAGTCCCAGTCCACCCCCTACCAACACTGTTGTGAGTAGTACGACCAGTAGCACCACTGAACTTGGCCAAACAGGCGACTCGGTGCTTCAACTTCGTCTCGCAGATGGAAGTGTTCGACGCCTCAGATTCGACAGCTCTGCGCCTATCCGCCAACTCTACGACGTGGCAGACACCCTGAGTGGTGGACGTGCGTACACGCTTCAGACGGCGTATCCAGCGCGTCTCCTAAGTCCAGACGAGACAATTGCCAGTGCAGGCATTGCGAACTCTACGGTTATTCAACGCTGGCAGTAAACCCCTGCTACGATCGCTCCATTTGAAACCAATTCGCCGAACCAATTGGCGAAACTAACTGGCGACACCAAAGAGTTTCGAAACAGGGGCCTCACATCTCAGGCGTCAAAATCATAAAGCCCCGGACGATGAAACACGTGACCCGTTTCACTGTCAGCATCGACTCGAAGTCGAATGGCACTACGCCTGGGCAGACTTGGAAGGCTCAGACGCGCGATGTTCTTCGATATTGGTGCTAATCTCACCGACGACCAGTTCCAGGGCGTCTATCGAGGTAAGCAGCGCCATCCGGCTGACCTAGATGCCGTTCTGGCACGGGCACGAGAGCAGAACGTGACGAAGATTCTTGTTACCGGTTCTGATCTCAAAGAGTCGCTTGCAGCGCAAAAATTGGCCGCACAACACCCAGGGTTCCTGTATGCGACGATGGGTGTACACCCGTGCCAGGCAGCAGATGCCGAAGTGGCTGAGACTGGCTACTTTGACGAGCTACAGGCATGGGTGACAAAAGGCGCCAAGGACGGGACGATCAAGGCGTTTGGCGAGTTTGGACTCGACTACGACCGACTTCATTACGCTCCAGCGGACAAGCAGCGTGAGGTTTTCGAGAAACAGCTTGCAATCGCTGCCCAGGTGAAACTGCCGCTGTTTCTGCATTCGCGAGCGTGCGCAGAGGACTTTTATGCCCTCTTAGCGCCGGTTGTTCGCGAGCACAAGCTTTCTGGAGTGGTTCATTCGTTCACGGGCACCGTTGCCGAGATGCTCCAGCTCGTTGACCTCGGCATGTACATTGGCGTCAACGGGTGCTCTCTCAAAACCGAGGAAAACCTCGAGGTGGTCCGCCAAATCCCTCTTAGCCACATCATGCTCGAGACTGATGCGCCCTGGTGCGAAATGCGCCGGACTCACGCCGGAGTTGCGCATGTTTCACTCGAGTCGCCGTACGACTCCGTCCCGAAACCCGAGCGATGGCGCGCTGGCGCGCTTGTCCGTGGCCGTTGTGAGCCGTGCCTACTTCCGCAGGTTGCGGAGGTTGTTGCTGCTGTACGGTCCGAGCCGCTGGAGGTCATTGCCAAGGCAGCATATCAAAATAGTCTCGACTTGTTCCGCATCTAATCTATTCTTTTTTATTGTCTTCTCTTCGGAAAAGAAAGCTTCTGGCAATTGACGCTGTCAAGGGCGTATTAAGTCTTTGGTTTATGCTGCATGTGTAGATGGCTTGTTCCCACTGAATTGAAAAACATGCAGAACGTTAGTGACAATTAGCAGCACCAATCGTTTATTCAGACTCGTGAAGTTGCCTCATGGGTACTGCACTGCTTGTTGAGAGAGCACTCTACCTGAGATACCTGAGATACCTGATGTACCTGAGGTGATTCTTCGTCTTGTGGAAATTGTCTCTCGTTAGCTACAGTAGAGTTATAGAATTTACGGTTAAGAAGGCAAACCCCAATAGGTTTGCATCCGGGTACGACTTGTTGAATTATTTTTAGCCCTTGTTTCAGAATTGAACTATAACACGATGGCATTTTATGACACAGTGGCATCTTCACCGACAAGGCCATTCTAGACCCGGGTCCAAGTTGTCGTCATACGCATAAACATTGCGTAGATGCCTAAACGCAGACCTCGGGTTCAACGATACCCTAACCCTCACTTATATCGGGCATTTTTTGGGCCGCATACTTTGGGCCTTTTTGCATTCCAAATCGCTCCGTACTCCATTCACTGCTTACGATTGCCAGCTTCAGGCGTTGTAACAACTTTTAGATTAATTAGGTACAGTGCTAGTGGCCTCTCGGTGCTGTTCGAAAAAACGCCAGGGACGTAAAGAACCGAAACTCTCGTAGCAACTTATTTCGCCTTTTCATCAAAACAATCAATTGGCAATAACCACAAATTGGCGATAACCAATAATTGGCGATAACCAACAATTGGCGAAGCCAATTGCCACCAAAGTTTTGCTTCTTTTCAAAAGAAGAGAATCAGCCTAGGACCAAGAAAGTAGCCGGGCAAAATTAGGTCGTCAAATCTTTACATAGGTAGGAAATATGGGAGAAATTAGGAAGTGTCGGCTGTAGCAGCGGCGTCTAAGTCTGTCTCGGGTTTGAGGGCCTCGACGTGGTCGTGATCACCGGCCGGTGATGCGCCACGAGGTTCTGGCGAAGAGCTCGTGCCAGACTCGGAAGAGTCGTCGCCGGCTTCCGTCACACGCTCCGTCTGCTCGGACTCGGGCATGTGCATGTTGAAGCGGATGCCGATGCGCTGGAGCAGCGTGCTGGTGGCATCTGCATCGAGATTTGCTGAACCGTCGCCTCCGCCAAATATCTGCTGGAGAACGAGCTGCGACGGCTCGATTTCCTCACTATCGTGACCACGGGCGTGGGCCTGGTGGTCCTGTCCGTGCGACGATCGCGCGTGGATCTCGTCACGAATCTGTTCTGTGGTGCGTTCGGCCACAGGACCCTCGCCATTCGCCACGCGCTCGGCGACCATTTCGTACCACTGCTGCTTTGTTTGGTCCTTCTGGAGCAGTGCCACCAGGCACACGGTCATGTTGTCGCAGCCAACGCCGCTCATGTCGCTCTCTGGCGCCAAACACTCCTCCATGAGGAGCTCGCAAATGTCCTCGAGGGGAAGCTTGTCGGCAACACCGCGGCGAACGAACTCGACGACTTCTTGGGACGTCATGCAGTCCCAGATACCGTCGCAGGCGAGAACGACAAACTCGTCACGGGCGTCGAGAACGTGCTCGACAATGTCAGGATACGCCGTGACCACCTGTTGCTCCGGCGCGAGATGGGGGTTTTTCTTGAAGTTCATGTCGCCAAGGGCGCGCGACAACGCAAGGTTGCCGTTCACGCGTCCCATATCGACGAAACCGCCGCCGGCGCATATTCTCGACCGTTCGCCCTCGTTATCGGGCTTGTGGTCGAACGACAGCGCCTTCGCGGTACCGAGACGGCCGAGAACCGTACGCGAGTCGCCAGCGTTGCCGCACACAATGCGCTGGTGGGGGACAATAATCACTGCCGTGGCAGCGCATCCGGACGCGTCGAGTCCCTGGCCCATGCTGTGGGCCTCACTGGCGACAGCCTCGTCGACGAGGTTCGCGTCGGTGCCGAGAAATCCGTCGATGAGCGCCTGGGCCCAGTTTGCCTTCGCGAACGACGGCGTCGATGCGACGATGCGGTGCGTGTTTGCGCCAGCGAAAAGCGCGGTTCGGTCGCCGCCGTGGCCGTCGTAGACGCCAAAGAATGCGGGTTTTTCTGACGCGGTGTCGCTGTCGCCGTTTGCGGACTCGCTGGCGTCGTCGTCGTCCTCGCTGCTTAGCGCGAGAACCGCCGCGTGGCTGTCCTCCATGCTCACACGCCAGCCCTGCATTGACGACACGCCAAAGTACAGGCGTGTGTCCTCACCCTTCTCGGTGCTCTTGTCCGTCACGGGCTGCGACAGGATCTGGCCCATTTTCTATCTTCCCGGGGTACTGTTTTCTGCCGGTTTTCTGCGGTGGTTTCCCGTAAGACTCGCAATTAGCGCCACAACTCAATCCAAATGCAGCCCTGGCTGTCCTGGTCCGCACTGTGGGGGGTGGGGAGGCGTTCGGGTGGTGGTGTGGGTGGTCACAAAGCTCTCAACGATAAAGATAAAAGGAGTCTCAGGGGGGTTTGCAGGTTTTCTGCGCCAACTGCTGGGTGGTCCACTTAGTCATGGTCGTACCCATTGTGGGCTGGAGTGTTGGGGGGCGTGTGGATGCGGTGGAGCTTGGGCCGGCAGCTAAGTTTTTTTTTTTTTTGGTGATTGCTTTCTTTTTTTGTAGCGGTATTGATATTTGGCACCACAACAAAGCTTAGGTGCATAATGCCTGAACGGCTCGGAGGTGTAGTCCGGCCCGAGTCAAAGTCACGTGTAAGCTCGCGTGACCCCGGAAACCTAACGTTCTTTTTCGTTGTTTGGTTCCGTCTTTTAATTTAGTTCCTTCTTTTGAAAAAAGAAGCAAAACTTATTTGGTTCCTTCTTTTGAAAAAGAAGCAAAACTTATTTGGTTCCTCCTTTTGAAAAAGAAGCAAAACTTATTTGGTTCCTTCTTTTGAGAAGGAAACAAAACTTATGGGGGTTATTCGGGAGGCTTTTTCTAGAGACAGGACCTTGTTTGGACGGGAATTGCAGCGATTTACTGGTCAAAGCCGCCATACTCCGCGACTGAGACCTGTGGAGTATCGAACCAGCACAATTGGCGCAGCCGAATGCAACAAGGGTCTTCTTTTTCAAAAGAAGTAACCCTTAAAAAAATAGGCCTTAATTTAATGTATTCTCGAGAGAACATCGCATAACTGCTGCACGGGTTCCGTGGCTCGTTCCATTTATAAAAGTTTGGCACGATGGCAAATTAGCTGGCAAATCCTGAGAAGAAAGTAAATTGGTATAGTCCACCCAAGGAGAGGAGCCAGGCAGTCTCGAGGAGGCCAGTAATAAATAGATATATGGGATAAATAGGCGACTACCTCTGTCGGGTATACGGATGGCTCCGGGAACGAGGCTGCCGACGCGGACCCTGTCTGGGTGGACCACTTGGTGGTGGGGCCTCTGAATCTATGGCGTCATTTGGCCCGGCTGTGACCGGCTCTTCCTGGGTTTCTGGCTCTACCTGAGCATCTGGCACCGAGTTCTGCTCATGAGTTGTGCTTTCGGGTGGCCTGGCGAAGGTTGGCGCAGAACTTGGCGGAGAGGATGAAACGGGAGTCGAATCAGCATTCGAGTTGGGGCTAGGACCGTTCGGCTCAAAGTCGACGGTGAAGCTAAAGTTCGACTGCGGATACAAGTATCCCGGACTTAGGAGATACGCTCGGAAATCGTCTGCAGGACCTCGCTCAGTGCCCATATCCATGACGCGCACGCCCCATCGCGACATGCCTCCATTCGCCACGTCAGCCTCAGTGCCAAAATGCTCGAGCAAACGCAGCTCATCAACAAGATCACCACGGGCACCGGCATCGGATGCGTCGGAGTCAAACTGTGCCGCGTTGAAGAACCGCGACCGGGCTTCGACGCGCCCTCTAGGAGTGTGGGTGCTTCTCCACGCAGCCTGGAACGCCGTTCTACGTGCGTCGAGCGGTGTGTCACGTCGACTCTGGGCAGGTTGCGCAGACTCGGACGGCTCGGCTGGGACTGATTCATTCTGACTCGATTGGTCTTCAGTCGACTGGGATTCGTTTTGGGCTCCAGTTTGGGTATCTGTTTCGGCTCCAGTTTGGGCTCCAGTTTGGGCTCCAGTTTGGGCAGTTTGGGCTCCGGTTTCGCCTCCATTTTCGGCTCCGGTTGGCCTATCGGTTTGGTCAGTGGGACCAGTACGACCGGTTCGACCCATCGGACCCCCTTGTGCCTGTGATCGTCGCGCCTCCGCATGGCGGAACTGGGCCTCGCGCATCTGCGCTGAACGCGCGCGCATTCTCCTTTCCGCCTCAGGGAATCCGGCTTGCGCAAGTCCGCGAACAATATTTTGGACCCGCTCGCGCCAGTCAAGGCTCGGAATGAGTCGGTGGATGTCGTCTCTGGCACTAGAGTTCACGCCACCAGGACCACCACTACTTGCAGGCTCTCTCGTACCGTCTCGAACACTGTCCCGAACCCGGAAACTCTCACTAAGAGCGTCGAGATAATCTGATCGAGGAGCACCTCGAGTTCGCTCGCGGAATCCATCTCGAGCGGCTTCCCGCTGTTGCGCCATATCGTACTCGGCGCGAGACTCGACCTTGGCCCGACACATTGGACACGATTTTGCCGAGCTCAGCCATGATCTCAGACACGAAAGGCCAAAGACGTGGCCACAGGGCATCTGTACCCCACTGTGTTCCTTGAGAGCTCCTTCGCCAGCGAGATCGGCAGTCGGATCAGCAGCGTCGGCAAGTTCTTCGTAGCAGATTGTGCACGCCTGTTCATCTCCGGGCAAAGAACCCAAAGGAACCCGCACAAGGTTGCGAATCGCACGATCCGACGCCTTCTCGAACGAGTCCCGTCGCACACTGCTCTGGCCGACAAAAAACAGAATCATATCTGCCCGTTGCGCTACCTCGTCATTGTCGTCCGGAACCATTCGGCCAAAGAAGAAATGCGGTGGACGTTCTGGCAAATCGTTCGGGTCGTTATTGTGGTTGTGACTGTGGTTGTGGTTATGGCTGTCTGCCCATCGGTTGTCGTTGGGCTCAGCCATGCTAATTAGCAACTTACGGAGGTTGCAAACTCAAAAAATCCGGCCCCAATCCGTGGCCACAGTTGCTAAAGGCCGTCTTGGGGTGGGGATTGGATGAGGTAGGATCCACCACTACCCCCAAGCGCATGCGTTATAGTGGCACCATTTCCCGGATATTACCTCCCGGTCCCAACCTGCGTAAGCTTTTTGTTGTGCGAAGCTGAGCTGAGCAGGTGCTTTGACCGGGCGGTAATTAGCGTTGTTGCGCTTTTTAGTCCGTGTAAATCGGCTTCCAGTTTCCTCTCCTTGAGTTTATCGATTGGCGAAAGTCAATTGGACGTTTTGGTTCGGTCTGGTTCTGTTGAAAAAAAAAATAATACCTAATTACTTGTTTCAGTCTCCTGAGCCGGACAGCATTAAATCATATTTAAGATTGCAGCCTGGAGGAGTGTCCACAATTTATTTGGCGATGAACAGTTTCGTTTAGCTTACCTCATTGCCTGGAGCCTCGGGGGTTCTCTCTCCACATCTGGTGATCGACGGTGCGCCATACTAAAATAGAGTTTTCTCTCCACGTATTTTTGGCTCCCGGCGCCAGCAAATCTTTTACTCGTTGTTTAAATGGAGTCGCCAAGTAACCAGATAACCAAAAAAGTAGAAAGCCTCTAATTTACGTTTGCGTATTTAGGGAATCAGCTTATACGCCAATGTCCTCGTTCCACAGCTCAGGGCTCGTGGCGATAAACTGTTTCATGAGATCGTAGCACTCGCTGTTATCGGCATTGACCACCTCCACGCCACGAGCCTCGAGTTGCTTCTCTCCACCCATGAACGTCTTATTTTCACCAAGAACAACTCGACCAATTCCATAGAGTAGGCATGCGCCGCTGCACATGTCGCATGGACTGAGTGTCGTGTACATTGTCGTGTCCTTGTATGCTGCACCAGGAAGGCGTCCAGCGTTTTCGAGAGCATCCATTTCAGCATGCAGCACAACGCTCTTGCGCTGGACACGCTGATTGTGTCCCCGGCCCAGCACCTTGCCAGTCTTGTTGTCGACAAGAACCGCTCCAATAGGAACGCCACCTTCAGCAGCGCCTTTGCGTGCCTCCTCAACAGCTAATGCGAGATACTTTGCATCGTCCAGCATTTTAGATGATAAAGCACGTGACTCATTGTTTTTTTCTTACAATACGCGCTCTCGTAACAGGCTCGTAGCTAATACTGGTGATTTGCCAGAGTTAATATGCACAATTATCGGCCAAAGACTGCAACTTACGCGGAACAATTGTGAACAAACAAAAGACTCGCGTTCTTTTCCCTCTGAACTCTACTATTCAGGGTGTAGCCAGCCATCCGCTATAGGTGTTGGCCTGGCCATTACCGGAAAGGACGGAGGCATGAAGTAGCTTATGAACTAGGACCAAAAGCGGTTGACGCTCAAAGATCGTCAACAATTCCAAATATAGATGTTGTGCCAAGGTGATCAACCTTGTCGGGGTTAGGGTATAGACAGGATTGACAGTCGCCTTCCAAAAGTCAACAGCACCATAAGCTCGCTCCATTTTGCGCAACTAAGAGAAGACCAGGACCCACTTGAATCTGCCGCAGTTGCATACCACACTAATGGTCATGCAGCACTATTGTACTATTCTGGGTAACTGAAGGGAGTTGAACAGAAAGTCATAGCATACTCAGTTACCTCAAACGAAGGAACAATGCCAAAGTAGAAACAAAATAGATCATTACAAAAATTTAAAACTTGCGGTGGCCGGCGAGCCAACGGTCGAGCATCTTCTTGGCTACATAGGGCTGATTGTGGGGAATCATATGACCGGCATTCTCGACCTCAAGGTAGGTCAACAGGTCTTTGGAGGTCTTGGACCATCCAGCGATCTCCCCATCAAGCTTCCATGGCGTCATATAGTGCTTGTTGAATTCATAGGCACCCTCCCATTGCATCTTCGAAAGGAACCGACGGCTTCCGAGAATGTTGCAGACATAATCGCGTTTACCGCTCATTTGCAGAACGGGCACTCCAGAATCAAGGATGAACGCTAACGCGGGGGCGAAGTTGTAGGTATAATCTGCATGCCAACCAAAATCAAGGCCGACGAGCTGCGAACAGAGGTCATACTGCGAAATATCCGCTCCAACTGCCTCTTTCACATAGTCCTCATTAAGCCACTCCTGGATGTAGCCCACCTCGGGATAGCACATGCTAAAGTCATCACATGGCTCACTCAGGTCGTAGGGGTTGCGATCTAAATCGAAGCCAGTAAGAACTTCTCCACAATAGAGCTCCGCAACGAGGCACATGAGTAAAGAGCCGCTGTCATAGCAGCTCTGGAGAAGACTCTCGCATCGCGGAACTCTCCGGTAGCCTTCAGTGCACACCTCGTTGGATTCCAAAGACGGGAAGCCTCCCTCACCACATAGCATTGCAACTTGTGCTTCGGTCTGATAGCGGGCGTCGACAAGGGGGTTACCGATCAGTAGGCTAGTCAGATTGAAATTGCGGTCCTCGTGTCCAAGAATTTCTTGCGCAATGGCTGGAATGTAATGACCTGCATAACTCTCACCGGCAATGTGGAACCCTTGTCCCGCATTGTACTTAGGGTACGCATCGAAAAGCAACGACAAGAAACTGTAAACATCCTCTGCCGCTGCCAGACTGGTTCCAACATGATTGGTGGTGCAGTAGCTGTAGCCGACATTCACGGGCTGGTCAAGGAATATAACGGTAGCGTTGGAGTTCCATGACTGCTCATTGCGCGTCATGGTACCATTGGGCCCAATAAACGACGGTCCAATTTCAAAGAGTTGACCAGCACTCGATGAGCATCCTGGGCCACCATTGAGCCATAGGATTACAGGATCATTCTTTGGGTCGTTACGAGACTCAAACAACCAAAAGAAAAAGTGCTTGTCGTCATCATTAATATCGAGATATCCACTAATCTGCTCAACACCGGGATCAAGGCCAAGCTTAGATGGGTCCTTCACTCGCAGCCCGTAGTTGGGGAAGTCAGGATGCTTGTGGTCACGAGTAGTCTTCGAACGGGACACCTTGAATGGTGACACTGGCCGATTCTCAGGTCTGTTGCGATAGTTCTGAATCATTGATGGGACTTTAGGGGCTAGGGCTATGATCTCTTCTTCCAATAATTCGTTATCGGGAAGAGCATTCGACATGTAGCGACGAAGAAATGCAGTGGCAGGCTCACGAATCATTCCGAGGACATCATCAAGTCCATTGGTGAGTAGATCCTGCTCTGACGCGCTGACGCTGTAGGCCGTCGCCACCAAAAGGGACAGCAAGCTCAATCTCATTCTCTCAGAATGCGCTAACTACAGTACTCAATCCGTTTATCTCCTTAATTTATAGAAAGTGCGGCACCGTTTCTCATGCATGTGGTCATCTGCTGACACCTCCTTATCAGTTACTGTATTGTAATGCCCTGCGTGAGCTGATGATCGTCGCACGGCATATTGACGGGCATAGCCGCGCAACGCCGCGTATTTCTCGTATAGTGATGTCATGTTGCATTTCTCAATTTCCTGTGACTTTTGATCAACGATGCTTTTTCCCCGCCCCTGGCGATATAAGGTCGACCCTTGAACATGTGGCGTCCCTCGAGCACGTGTAAAGGGTATCATTATTTCTCGTATCATAGCTGCCTGCACTGATTCTCAGTGGAATACAATAATGACAATTTTGCACGTAACTTCCATCTCAACCAACGGCAATTAAATCCCGCCTATCCGAAATACGTATAGATGATATTTAATCCTATGTACTCCGTACTGTGCAAATCCAGACCATCTGTACAATTTATGCGTACGTTATATTTATGGCACTCCTCGCATAAAAGCAATCAAGTCACAACCAATCTCACTATTTACAGTGGTCAAAAGGAATCCCCCTTCAATTGCACCTTACCACTTCTATACTCACCTCGATACTGATCAAGATGAAGATGTATTAATTAAAACTAAAACTGAAGCAAAAAAGAAAATCTAAGGATAGGTGCCCGGTGCAGGGCCAAAGTAACCCTTTGATGGCACCGTAAGGCGAACCGCGGTGCCGTCCGTATCCATATTCGTGAAAGGCACGTTGTTGCCCCACCAGTCAATGGAGGCAAGGTGGTGGTAGTTAGTGGCGAAGAACATGATCAATGCCGAGAACGCATTGCCAATGCTGACACCGTTGTAGAACAAGAAGGTATACTTGGCCCACCACCGTGGATAGTGGACCTTGATGTACTTGTGCCAGAAAATACCAATCTCCCAGTTGCCAATGTAGTTCCACCAGTTGTAAGGAGCCCAGTTCAGCATCGACAGAATCATAATGACCTCGTTGAAGCTGTAAAGCCACTCGACTTTGAGAGCGCGGTTCAAGAAACTACCCTCGGGATAGCGTGTGGCAAGTCGAGGCAGGAGCTTCCGGGCCAAGAAGAAAGGCACGGGAACAAAGACGCCAATCAGGAAGCACCACTTCATCTTGGGGTAGAGACCATCAAACACGCGCTTGGGTCCGATTGTGCCCCAAAGCACCGCAGCGTTGAAGTACGTTTGCTCACTAACGCAACGGAACTTGGACTTGTTGTGAGAAGTGCAGAAAGTGGGGCCAAGAGCACCGCTAGCCTGCCAGGTGATAATACCCGACTGGACAAACGACGAGCAAATCACGGAGAGGCACTGAATGCGGAAAAGTGCGCGTGGCGAGATGCCAGTATAGTGCGACTGTACCTGGTTGCTGACCCAGTTATCCGCCTGGCCACCAACCATGTAGCCGAAGCACTTGGAAACCATCAGGGCAATACCATTCCCGGGAAGAGCATAGCCAATGATCAGCTCATACAGCACATTGAGACCAATGCTAATAGTGGTACGAGCATAAAGAATAGCTGAGGGTACCAGGAACACGGCGTTGATACCAATGGCAAAGAAGATCGTCCACACGGGAGTCTGGGTGAAAGAATAGTGCTCGACGCACGCGATCGCCAAGGCAATAGAGATTAGCATCAATAGAATGAACCACCAATCGGGAACCTCTTGATAGCGCTTTATTTGGCGCGAGAAGCGATCGTTGAAGGCACGCACCCCACTCTTAGCCTGAAACAGCGACTTGAAAAATAGTGGATAGCTTTCCGAGATGTACTTCCAGTAGTTGAGCAGAGCATAGACGATGACTGCAGGGTACGAGATGAAGAAACAGCCGTAGAGAACAAGATTAGCCGCGGACCAAAATGGAAGCGAATACTGCTCGTAATTCGCAACGTCAAGTTTAAGCTCGTCATTGAGAATCATGGAGATATTGTAAGGCATTCCCGTATTGTCGTAGAGAGTGTTAGAGTTGATAGGAAAATAGCCACTGTGGCTAACATTTGTGTACCAAACAACAATGATAGCAAACATCGAAACAATGTAGCCAAAGATGGATGTATAAATGACATTCAACGGCGTATAGAGCGAGGAAAAGCCAATAACGTTGGTGTCAAAGGTCGACAGTGGATTGATCCCGAGGCCATTAACCACACCCGTCATTGCTTGAAGATCAACATTGTTAGGACTGATCCAAGTGATCCAATCAAAATAAGACAGAGCTGAGAAAACAAAGTTCGTGATCCAGTAGTAACCAAAGTTGAGCCATGCAACTGCCCAGAAGAACTCATAACGAGTCAGACGCCAGCCATTCACAGTCTCCCGCATATCCGTGGCGACCAAGGCTCTATTAAGCGTAATATTTGGCAAAACATTCCACCAGATCATTTTGACAGGATAGACCACAAAAGTACGTAGGAGACCAGCAAGACCGAATCCCATAAAGGCCGAGGCGAGAGTGAGGATAATAGTGAATCCGAAAGTCCCAGCGCCAGGGAAGTTGTAAAAGTGCTCATTGGCCAAAGTGATGATAACATACTGAGAATATGGGGAACCAATTGAGACGCTCATTCCAAGAGTGGCCAGCATCTGTTCCTTGAAAGTCCACTTCTGACCGTTGTTAAGAACTAATTTGCGGCCACCCCATATGGGAATTGCAATGTAGGGAAGAAGAGACCATAGCTGGCCGCTTCCAGCAATAATGAGCTGGATAGCGTTTCCGCCAATATAAACGCTCGGATAACGAGGCTCAAAGAAGGTGTCCATAACGCAACCTGCGCATGCCCACAAAATTGAAATCACATACACGCGGAAGTTTTCGTAGTCCTCGCCGGGTTCCTCGATTGGGCGAGTAGCGGCCCGAACCTCAGGGTAAATGGACCACTCCTCAATAAGAAAAGCCTCGAACTTGACCAACACCTGCCAGTCTTCGACGGACTGGCCATCCAACGGACCATCAGCTAGTCTCTTGAGATACTGACAACGTTCCAGAGGGACAAATTCATCATCGTAGTACTCGTCAAATGCTTTCTTGAGCACCTCAATCCATTCTTTTAGGGGCTTGTCGTCGAGATGCGCAAGGATGAGCTCCATATCGGCCTCCGAAATAGCGTGGACGCCAAAATCTTTTCCAGCATAGGTCTCGACAATACGCTCGAGGTCAACAGCCTCACTCTGAAGACTCCCAACATCCTTCTCGTTTACGACGACATTCTTCTTAATGTCTGATTCCGCAGAATGCAGCGACATCTTGAAAAATCAAGCTTGTTATTCCCCTCTGAAAATGAGACCCGCTAGCTTTTATACTGCCTTTTTGGTCATTTGACCTGACAATAAAGGAGGGGCTGGATGTTGCCATGCATCTGCATGCACGATACCCCGTGCCCAGCCCTAGCAATGACATGCTAGATATACTCCCAATTTGATGATAGTGTGATCAGTCTGGCGGAGTGTAAAGAAGCTCATTCGGGGTTTTGCACAGCAGGAAAAATGGGTCAGAGTTACTCGTAGACTCAAATTTACTTCTAGGACAAGAGGGCCCGTATTATCATTGTTCTATCTATAGCTAGCGTCTTATCTTTGAAAAAGGATATATCTTCAACAATTTGGAGCCGCGCGAGGAGCGATGGGATATTCGGGTAAGGGTTCCATCCCAACCAAGCGGAAAAATCCTACGTCACGCGACAATAATTAAAAACCAAGAGCCAGACCCCACGTGAAAATGCGTTATCGGCTGCAAGACCCGCATTTCCATGCTCCTTCCCTTTTGATAAAGCATTCCTGTAGAGATCATCATGCCAGCCAACCCTTGTATCCAAGACCCTTGCCAGGTAGATCTTTTCGTGTGGAGTGGGGGAGCGATATGCCTTGAAAGAAGAGCGGAGAGTCGCTGACGCTTTTGCACTATCCCTGCAAGTGATCTCCATCTCTAGATAATCTGATTCGTTGGACGATTAAAATTGCTCCCATCTCATTATGTCTTCCATCGTGCATGTTCTCGGGCGTACCGAACAGGGACCGGCCATCTTGATCGCCGAAATATTGCCATTGTCAAATGACATAAATGCTGCACCTTTCTATTACGATAAATTGAAACGGTAACCGAAAATCGACACCACAAACCCTCGGAGGGGATGTCAACCACGAAGTGCTTTAGATGAAGATGAATGCCTTTTTTCTTTGTTCGTTAACTTAAATATCAGCTTACATCTGGCCACTCAGATGTTCATCAATTATCGTTCTCTAATCAATGCCGACGTCACTATCTCGTAACCGACCCGTAAGCAGCTGGGGAATCCCCCACAATCTTGGCTTATCACGCGCTCATCAGCAGGTCATTGTCTAGGGTACCCTGTCCGATATGCAGCTTATGAAATACTCTTCAAGCCGAAATGCCGCTCAGCCACTGAAGGTTCTAAAACTAATGTAAGTATACCGGAAATTGTAGATTTTATGTGCCCGAGACTCAATAAGTTATTTGAATGTTATCTGAAAGCGTCAATCATTCTTTGTTCCTCTATGCTCACGCAGAAGGGATGTTCGTTGATACCGTTTCATAGATAGAGACAGCATTGGCTCTATTTGAGCATCAGAGTCTACATGCTAGCTCTATATCTGTCTGGAACTGCGCACCATTATTGAAATTGACAACAAAAACTGTACTAGCAAATTATCGGTTCTGATCTAAAGCATCTGTTCTCAATTGCTCAGTGCCATACAAGTGTCTTGATGTGTGATAATAGCCAGCACGTGCTTGATTGGTTCAAAAGTTCGTACGACGTCAAAAGAATATCTGACACTACCATTATTCCGGGATGTAGGCGATAGCTACTGTTTACAATCTAGACGGAAACGAAACATCACGTACTATTTGAAATAGGCGCTCTGAGATGAGACGTGTCGCTTGCGCAAAATCTGCAATCCTGACGGCTGGTAACCCCACAAGAATCAGCCTTGTTAGATCAAATCTTCGTCGACGGTGCTACCTCGCTATCTCAGCGGTAACTCTGCTCACTTTACAGTTCAGGGAGAGTAGAACTGCCGTTATACTCGAGTGAGTTTACTGGCGACGCCACTGCAACCGTTAGCTTCTTTTTTGAGGCGACGTTCTATTAGGAACTCTGGCGATCCAGACAGTTAAACTTAGCTTCTCGTCGCTCGGCGGCAATATTTATTCTCTGCTTGAGGGCTAGGTGATTTTGGAAAAGGCGCTTGTCGATCCTTCGTGCAATGACTCGCTAGTTTGAATTCAAGGGGCTACCCTAACCTTAATTATTCAAGAGGAACGGAAATGCCTCTAGCTCCGACCACAGTGTGACAAACTGTAACGCTGACAAGCTGGGTTCTCTGATGAATTTCACAACTCTATACCCACCTTGAAATTATCTCAATTGCTACTGTGCTCTGAGTGCGAAGCATTCGCTACGTCCGCTACGTTTATCCGCCCCGTGCGGCACCATCGGCTGTTGTTAAAAGGCGAAATCTACACATGATCGCACTGGCTCTCCTGCACAGAGAAACAAGACTCAGTTGACAGGAGTAATTTGATACCCACAAAAATTCGCGTTTGCATTTCTACTCATAGTTTACGATCGGCATCCTCTCTACGTGTTCATTGCTGAGCAAGCTCCTTGGATACCGGAATACGCTTTTCAAATACACTATAATATAGTCCTACTAGTACACTATATGACCTACACTACATACCAATGCACATTTTATGAATCCACGAGGTCGCGGCGAGTTATCGGGTGATGACCAGGACCCTAGGCTGATAATGTATATAGCTAGCCACACGCATTTAGAACGATTGGGTTCGTATGGGTATTTCGTAGAGCTCCTTCTCTGGTCTATAGAAGTTCGGGTCATCAAAATTGGGGCTGCCGTCATCTGTGTGTAGATAAGATTCTCTTGATCTCTAGGGTTAGGTTTCGCAAAGGCAGCTGGCGGCACTATAACTTGAGTGTATATATGCTAGCAAGAGTGGATACATCTCCACAACAGATACTATGATCGCAATCCTGGCCGAAACTGCCTTTTTTGGTGCGTATGCGCTTGCTGCTCCCACTGTTGACCTTGATGAAAGCGTTCTGGTGATACCTGCAGAAAGCCGTCACCATTTAGTCAAACTCGATGGTAGCAAGAGGGTTTCTATACCTTCAGAGATGGTATACAGTCTTATCAAGCATGGAATTGGGTTCATTGACATAACTAATCACCCGGACTTGGGCCAGAATAGCTATACCACAGCGGAGGTTGTCGACTTCCCATCCAAGATCACACAGTCGGAACTTGTCAACAATCCTATCATGGAAATCGAACGTCCACGCTTGTTTGAGACTTTTACTGGTTTCTATACGCGCTTCCATACTTCAAAGACGGGGGTTGAGGGTTCAATGTGCCTTCTCGATCTTATCAATGGATTGATCAGAGATCGCTCAGACATTTCAGCGGGCACGATTGCACATTGGTGGCCTCAACCATCTATTGTCGTGCGGATTGAAGGTATTGAGGATCCGGACAGCGTAGTTATCCTTGACGCGCATCTTGACTCAATCAATAAAGATGATCCCGACATGGTCGTGCCCCCGCGGCCAACAATAATGGTAGTGGCTCAATGACTTTGGTTGAGACTCTCAGGATTATTGCAAGCTCTAACTTTAAGCGCCACAATACAATTGAGTTCCCTTGGTATAGTGCCGAAGAAAGCGGCCTTCTTGGCGCTGTTGATTTTTTTTTTCGAGGTACAAGGCGAAAGGAATCAAGGTTAAAGCGATGATGGAACAGGATATGACAGGATCCACAAATCGCTATCGTGGCGAGGTCCCCTCCTTTATTAGAGTTATCACCAATCGGACTGACCCGAAACTGGCAACAAATTTATTGAGATGATTATCGACGAGTATACTGAGGTCGGCTATGAGGAAGGCCCTTGTCCATTCCCCTGTTCCGACTTTTTCGCCGCATATATCAATGGGTATCCGGCTGCTTTCGCGAATGAGCGCCTCCCTGTCATCGAATATGATGGGTTCCCTTCCGAGGGCCATAGCGAGCGTGATACCATCGACCGCATCGATTTCACCTACATGATGGAGCACGTCACGCTATCGCTTGCATTCGCTGTCGAGCTCGGCGTGGCTACTTTCTAAGTTTCTTTCGATTTTATCTTGAAGCCACGTTATACACACTGTGGTATGTTCTCAAGCTATCGTTTTACATTAAATTCATCTTCTTAATGCTCTTTTCATATTGTTTATTAGCCCGGACCAACGCCATATCATATTAACTGTCAAACTGCTGTCCAGTAGACATTAACGACGCAACTGGATACATACTCGCGTTGGTTAAGATACTCCTTAATTCCCTCGGCAAGTGCTGGTCTCTCCTCCTGCGACGATAATTATTGATGCCGTGCGAGGATCTGGGTAAGGGTATCAAATTACGAATCTGGGAATTTACACTGTGGAGGCTTATCTCATGGTGCATGCATGCAGCTAAGAACAAGGGTATCCTAGGCACCCTTTCACGGGGCGTACAAGCCTCGAAAGGAGTGAAAGACTTCGCTATTTTTTATCCTTCGCGGAGAGTCCGAGCTGGGATATAGAGTGGGCTAAATGAGCGGGTGATACGTAGTGTTAAGAAACTAGGCTAGGTCAATGAGCAACGTTTGCACCTCGAACGGCTTCAAGTCAAGGCAAATGGCATCAGAGTCGGCATCAGAAACAACATCGAGGTCGCCATCCTCAACGGGTTCTTCAAGGAACGACACTTTTTGTGCTTGCTTGATCGGATAGCGCACAACCAGCGAATCGCGGTCGTGACCACCGAGTGACTCGTACACTCTGACGACAAGACGCTTTCCTTTCGTATCGGATTCATCCTTGAACGCGCGTTTGATACTCGACACCACAATGCTGCTTTGGCCAGATAGTCGGACCAGTGGCTGGACAGGCTTGCCGGGGTAAACACCAACTGGAGAAGCCGCCAAGTGCTGTGCCAATCGAACAGTTTGTGCACCAAGTGGTCCCTTGTGGGGAGCCAACCTGTAGGAAGTCGAGTGTCGGCCTATATCGGCATTAGCGTCCGGGCTCTTTGGCGAACGCAACAGACTCAAATGCATACGGTTCCCGTGAATCGAATAGCCGTACTTGTCCGCTGAGATGAGGGCGACGCCAAAGTCGTGGCCACTGAGATCAGCAAACTTGTGTCCACACACTTCGAACTTGGCCACATCCCACGATGTGTTATAATGCGTGGGTCTCTGGTGGACGCCAAATGCAGCATCGTACGTAGCCACAGGACTGCGTACATCAACTGTGAACTCTGCCTTGAGGAACTGGTAAGTCTCGTGCCAATCCGCATCACAAGTCACAAACAGATTGTCGTCCTCGAGGGACAGAGTCTGGTGAATTTTGGTGCCATTCTCGCCATGCATATAGAACAAGTGGACGGCATGCTCCTCCACTTCGACCTTGTGGGCCTTGAGCTCGACCCACTTCTCGCGAGAGAACTGGTCCGTGTCCCAGGCAGGGAAGTTAAGTGGCTGGTCTTCGAAAAGTAGCAACTTATTACTCGGCCCGGCAAGCACCTCGCGATCAAGCGACTTGTCGAACATGGACTCGACCAAACCAGTGGGGCCGAGGGTAACACGGTAAGTCTCGTTCTCCAATTTTGTAAATCCACCCTCTTGACTTATTTTGGTCGGTCCTACTTCGGCAGGGGCATCGTTGGCGTAGGAAACAATCGGCAGACTATGTGTGGAGCCCTTGGCCATGGGTCTGCGACCGAGAGCGAGCACGGCGTCATGGATCAAATCCTTTGCACGCTTGACGATGTCTTCATAGATCTCCAGCGCATCATCGTAGATCATGGCAATACCCGATCCCGGGAGCACATCGTGGAATTGGTTGAGACAAACGTCCTCCCACAGGCGGCGAATTTCCTCATGCGGATACTGGTACGATGTATCAAGACTAGCTGCAGCAGCCAGAGCTTCAACATTGAACATCAGCGCCTCACACGCCCGGTTAAAGTGCTTGATCTTCGCCTGCGTCGTGTAAGTGCCGCGGTGGTACTCAAGATAGAGTTCTCCCTCCCACGTGGGCAGGGTTGCGCCATTGTTCGTGTTGTCGAGAATCTTTTCGTAAAAGTCATTGACGTTCTTGGCGTAGTGTACTCTCGGCAGAATCGAGCCCACAGTGTCGGACAGACCTCTGCATCTACGGATCTTCTCGAGATGCTCCGCAATGGGACCACCTCCGCCATCTCCATGGCCAAATAGCATGAGCGCGTGCTGATCAAGATCGAGATTCTTGTGCTGTTCCAGAGAACGGCGAATGTCGCCGAAATGCGCCTGGGCAGTGTAAGTGTTGTCTGGAGGCATGTGGCACAGGACCTGTGATCCGTCGAGACCCACCCAGTTGAAGGTCGAGTGGGGGAACCCGTTAATCTGGCTCCAGCTGAGTTTTTGAGTCAAGAAGAACGGCTGGCCAGCCTGGCGACAGATCTGAGGAAGCTGAGGCGCGTAGCCAAATGAATCCGGCAGCCAGAAGCACTTGGAGCGCGTTCCAAACTCCTTCTCGAAGAACTGCTGTCCGAGAATCATCTGGCGAGCCAGCGATTCGCCAGAGGGCATGTTTGTGTCGCACTCGACCCAGGAGCCACCAACAACGACAAACCGACCGTCCTTCGCTGCCTGCTGGACACGCTTGAACAGATCTGGGTGGTCCTCCTTGAGCCACTTGAACTGTACCGCTTGCGACGCTACGAACACGTACTCTGGATACCTCTCGAGCAGGTCGAGCTGGGATGCCCAGGATCTCGCGATTTTGCGACGGGTTTCCGCATAGGGCCAGAGCCATGCAGTGTCGATATGACAGTTGCCGAGAGACCAAACTCCGGCTTCACTCTCGAGTGTACGACGTTTCTGATGGCTGTTGAATCTCTCCGGCTCAAACACGAGCGGAGAGTCAATGTCGGGACCCAAATACGTTTTGGCGATCTCCCGGCACGCTGCCACGGACGAATCAACATCGTGGCGATCGAATCGGTTCATAATCTCGTTCAAGACATTCAATGCCTTGTGCCTCTGCCAGGACGACTCGGGAAGTTCGCGAGCAGCGTCACCAATGATCCAGAAGTCGAGATTCAACGCTCTGGCGGCAGTACGGGGCACAACAAGATCAGCCCTGTTCAGGCGGAACCGGCGGTTCGGGTCAGGAGGACTTCCTGTTCCACTGATATTGTTGCAGCTTGTTTCAATGTAGAATGTGTGCCATTCTTTGTCGCCGAGGAACTGGCGAGGGAGGAACCACTCGGCTCGGTTGTGTTCGGCACTCAGACCAACAACCGGAGTGCCGTTTTCCAAGTACACAAATCCCTCGTCACTCGAATCGAAGTTGAAGATGATCGGTTCGTCCTTGAACTGCCAATCCTCAGGTATTTTCACCTGGACCTTGAACCAGTGCGTACTCCAGCTCGGTCCGAACTCGTCTCCAATGTGGGCTGGACGCCATTCAGCTTCGTCAATGGCCTTGCGGAACAAAGGTCGCTGTAAATCTGGCACAGAATAGACCTCGAGCTTGACGCTGTCCTCGGAATTGGTTCTGGCTCGATCGTAGAATGCAGCAAGATTCAGATTGCGGTACTCGCCGCCAGTATCGGTGAATTGGCGCACCCGCCCGAGATAGAGATTCTCGACCTTCTTCGGGAGGGGCACGTCGTTTCTTAATGCGTATTCGCCCATGTGGTAGGATGCAACGTGTAGAACTGATTTAGGGCAAGTGTTGTCCAGATTGGGACGGCTTACGCAGCTCAGCCTTCCCCACATATAGCTGCCCTAACCTTGCCCGTTACCAGCGTTTAATTACATTAAAGTAGGCCATGGTGATCATTTGGAGAGAGGACTTTTGTTTCAAAATGAAGCAGAACATTTTATGGTACTTAACATTGTCAATTTGCTTCGCATACGGCTGGTGGGTTTGTTCTGTCGATCACAACCGGCGGTTCGCACGGTCCGTTATTTAATTAGCATCGATTTAACCAGGATAAGACGATTGTGTGGCATTGTTTATAATTTTAGACCCCTCGACAAGACCGGCGCAGACGCCAGGTGATGCCTTTCAAACGCATAAACGTTGTATAAGCTCTTTGCTTGACGAGGAGCCGCCTGGTGAATTTTAATCAATTGGCGTAGTGCCCCATTAAAATACAATATCTCATTTGCGAACGCCAATTGGAGCAAAAAAGATACTTGCTTCTTTTCCAAAAAAGGACTTATGGAAGCTCATCACAGATTAATTCTAAAGAACGAGAAGAATAGATAATGTTACAATTAAGCAGCAACGCGAAGTACACGCGCAACCTCATCGGCACCAATTAGTTTCGTGAGCGAGCCAAGATCAACGCGACTCTGCATCGCATCGCTGTCCTCGTTGTTCCAGCGCTCAAGAAGATAGGCCAAGTCGTCATTGACCTGTTTGGCTTGACCCGGTTCGGTGAATGGGTACACGTTATCGCGTCGGAGACGCGCAAGCTGCTCGAAAAGGGCGGCATATCCAACGCCAGCGTTCACAAATGCATCCACAAGCCAGCCAACGGGTGCACTGCCGTTTGTAGCGTCACTGCGGCAGTATTCATACGCATATTGCTCGAGCATAGGCACAAGTACGTCGAGCGGAAACACAAAGTCAGCATGGCCATAGTAGCGGCTACCGAGAGACGCCACGAGTGAAGCGACATGAGCATAATGCTGAGTTACAGCCAACTCATCTTCCAAACGTGTCCTGTCAAGTAAACCCTGCCACGTGCGACGAACCTCGACGGAGTCGCGATAGTCGGATAACTCGAAAATCGCGAGACAAATGGTGTAGTAGTGAAGTGGGTCCGCATAGTCGTTGAAGAGCTCGCTGACGGTAAGCAGCTTAGAGTTCAAGCGCAATTCCGCATCTGAGCGTCTGTCAGGGTCAAGACTGTCGTCCTGCTTGATAGCATCGAGTACATCGGACTGAACAACGGCAATCTGGAGATAGGCGCGGACCATCGTCGTGAGATCGACAACCTTCTGTTGGAGGGCCGGTGGGTGCGACGAATTGCAGTAGCCCATGGCTCTACTGAGGAACTCGACTCTGCGCGGCATTGGCACCGATTGTTCGCTTCGTGCCACCTTTAGAAGCACATCCGCAGCGGCCAGGAGATCGCCACGGCGTTGGTACCATTTCCACAGGAGATCAGCAGCGCGCAAATCGCTCTGAGAGCCGAGTTGGAGGTACGGTTGCACAAATGGCGTCTCGACCTGTGCCAACCGCTCGTCTCTGCCTGTTTTGAGCAGCCAGTCGTAGAGGGCAAAATGCCACACCTCGTCGGGGGACGAAAGCATCACCTCATACGCTGTCTTGGTCTTTGGACTGCCCTCAACAAGCTCAGGGTGCTTGTCGAGAACATCCTCGAAAATGACGCCGTAGACACGGTGCTTGGCGGCGTACACAACTTCTCTTGGGTCGTCTGCGGGCTTGTTATCACGTAGATAGCCCACAGCGACGTTTGCAAGATCAGTGTTGTGGGCCACAGCGAGAGCAACTTCAATGGCTCCGGTGCTGTACCCAAAGGCAACGTATTCGGCGACGATATCGCGAAGTCCGTCCACATCAATGGCAATTGCGGCCTTTTTAAGGAGTTCAGCACTCCGACGAAGGCTCTGGACGCGGAGATCCTCGTTTCCTTCTGCCTTGGCAGTGTGCAAATACTCGAGCGCTTTGTACACGAGCACATCGTTCGCACTGCAGTAGCTTTCGCATCTGTCCTGGATGACACGGGCGACAGAGTCGACGCTGTCGCCGCGATTTATGACAAAGTTCACGAGACAGGTCACAAGTTCGCGGGCCACGTCGCTGTGCTTCGCCTGGGTGAAGAACTGTGCGTAGGTCATGCCAAGGAACGTATCGAGATTCTGCTTCGTGAAGTATTTCAAGAGCGTGTCGAGACCGTTCGGCGTGTCTGTCGTCTCAGTCATGACCAACAACAAGAAGGCGATGCCTTGTTGGGCACTCTTGACAAGCTTTCCAACAGCATGAAGTCCACGGTGCTCCGCCTGGGTGAGGACGTTCACGTCCACGACCCCCGACAACGGTTGCAGCTGGTTGAGGTTGTGCTGCGCGTGTCGGTTGCTGATTCCCTCGCTGAACGACCGGTTTTTGTCAAGGAACTCCACGAGTCCACCCAAGGTCTTGTACACCTGCTCGAGGTAGGCCACACTGACATTGGAGACAGTGGTCTCGACGCCTTTGTGTTCAGTCTGGATTCTTCGGAGGATCTTTGTGTCCCAGATATCGGCGAGCAGACGCACAGTGTAGATCGCCAGACCATCAAATAACGCACTCAGGCGCACACTCAGCTGGTTCGTCGCAGGTCCGTACTTGGCGTCGGTCAAGAACGTCAAGCGTGTCACGTCGAGATCCTTCTTGAACACGGGCAAACCGCCGAATCGGAAGTAGGTCTCAATAGCATTTTCGCGCTGTTGTCGGCTTAGAGAGGATGCTGGACGTGTGGCCACTGCCAACGCTGCAGCACAGATTTCCATGTAACCGTACGTGTTGGCGAGCTGGACGCTTGGTTTTGGCTGCTCGAGCCTCTCCAAAAACGGTCTTCGTCTTGTTTTGTAGAGAGCTCTGTCTGTAAGTACAAGCACGCCCTGTGGGACGGGCACAATGGCCTGGAGTTCGCCCTGGACGCCAGGAAGCCATCCGGAAAGCTCTGCAAATGATGGAGTCAGTCCCGAATCAACTTGGTGACGCACCCTGGTGCCATCCAACGTTGCGAGGAAGAGTTTCTGGTGCTCAACCACCACCAGTGAAGTACCCCCAAGCACGACTCGTCCAGAAGCATCGCTAACGGTGGAAGAATCGCCGGTTGGCATTCGGTGGATATACGCTGCCTGGAGTGTCCTTGAACGTCCCTGGGCCCCACGCAGGTACACGCGATGTCCTGAACTGGACACCGCCACGAGTCGTACATATGCAGACTGGTATTCGCTGAGGGCCGAAATGGACACCAGCCGCAGAGACTTGACGGCCTGCGTCAGCTCAGGATCGGTGGCTGCTGATGCTGCCACAGCCACAGACAACTGGCTCTTGATGTTCTCGAGCGTGTACGTACGTTCATGCCACGCCTTGCCCTGGTCGGGGTCCTTGGCCTTTGACGGTGGGTGATACAGATGCAATGCACGCTCAATGGAGTGGATTTCCGTCTCGACATTGTGAATCACACCTTCCAGCGTCTGCACAGTGCGTGCAGCTCGTGACCATGGCTGCGCAGGCTGACGCGTGTCGGGTTTTATGCGGAACACATTGACGGACGACGTCGATGTCAATGTGTAGAGCAGTCCCGTCGACTCGTCAATGCACATGTCGACGATATGCTCTGAAAGCGGGGCTCCAGAGCCTCCGAACAGTCCCGACAAGAATCCCGAACCAAGTCCAGGACCCCAGTGGCACAACTTGCCCGTCTTGGCCCTGAACCACGACTCAGTGTTCGAGTACCACGCCTCCCAGAGGCTCACGCCGGAGTTTTCGGCAGCGAAGAAGATTCTTCCTGTGGATGTTGCACGTACAACCACCTTGCCAAGTCCTTCAGCCGGAATGGCGAGGCCTGTGTCGTATATCTCAAAGTTCTTCGTGGTGGCAGAGCCGTTCGGCCGCGACAACGCAAACAGATGCATTTGTTCCGTGGTGGTGATCAGTAGCAGATGCTGCACGCTTTCCACAAACACGTCGTACGCCGGCGGGACCACATCCACAGACACAATGTCAGCGGGTAGGTCGTCGAACACCTGGATCGCGTCCTCCGGTCGCGCTGAGCCGTACTGCCAAAACGACAAGCTCTTTCCGCGAGCAAACCACGCTCTCTCAAGTACTGGCAGCAGTCCCATACGCGTATCCTTGGCTGAGGAGTACAGCTCACTCGGAACGGCGAGTTGCGTGACGCCGAACGGGGCGTAGTCACGCGTGTTTCCGAGATCCGGTGTGCAATGCAGCTCGACATTCTTCGAGGAAACGATCTGGTCGAGGTCTGGAAATGCCGCCTCGCGTCGCCTGTATCTCTCGAGCAGCTTCGCAGCGAGGTCGAGGGGCCAGGGCTCGTCCGCGACCGTCGCCAAAGAGCTGAGGCCCGTCGATGCCAACGGAGCAAGGTCGCTGAGCTGGATCACACCAAGCTCCTCCTGCTTTGCCTTCTGCTCGGACACGGGGGCTGGCAGCGCCATTGTTGCTTGGGCTGGAGTGCTTTGGGTTTATTTACAAAAAGTCAACTTCGCGATCTCCCGTAAGCGGGGATATGCGTTTGTGTGCGTTTGCGTATGGCTGGAAATATCCTCAGACAACTACTTGTATTTTAGTAGGAGCATACATTGCGACCTTTTGGGGAACTTATTGTTGTACTTAGTGTGTATCGTCGAATTGGCTGAGGTGTTTCGGGGTTTGTTGAGGGTGGGTTCTTCTTTTGAAAAAGAAGCAAAACTTTTGGGGCAATTGGCTTCGCCAATTGGGTTGAGCATACATTGCGACCTTTCGGGAAGTCGTTTTAGTAGTTAGTGTGTCGTCTAGCTGGTTGAGGTGTTTTTGTGGTTGTTGAGGGTGGGTTCTTCTTTTGAAAAAGAAGCAAAACTTTTGTGGCAATTGGCTTCACCAATTGGGTTGCGGGAGTTTGATTTTCGTCTGCAATGCGGTATATGTTTGTGGAGAGGGCTTGTTTGTCTTCAGGTGTGATTTACAGCCTAATGGCAACACCTCCACAGTGAACACCACTAGGCGACTATCCCGCCGTGAATATCATTAAGGGACACCGCTAGGCGACTATAGCTCGGTAAATATCACTAGGCGGATACAAAATAAACTAAGCCAGCGTTCAAATTGAAACCAAATTCGTGACACCAAATTCCAAGCTTAGCCTACAGTACCTTTTCTTTCAGTGACCCTTTCCCAGCTTAACCTACCTTTTCTTTCGGTGACCCTTTCCCAGCTTAGCCAGCTGGTCAGTTGAGCAGCCAATCGGCTACAGAAGCTTCAAGCCGAGGTCGGGAAAAGTACAAAAAAAAAATACTCCACAACAAACACCTGAAACAAAACACGTACACTATCGGCGAAGTAGGCGCCACAAAAGTTTTGCTTCTTTTTCAAAAGAAGAAACCAAAGAACCCCCCGCCAGACAACCAACGAAATCCCCACCGAGCACAAGACCAAAGCCCTACGTAATAATGTCAGACGTGGTTATTTCACGTGACCAAATCTGGGGTTGTCGGAAAAGTCCGCATGTCGGGTGTCAGTACCGGTCCGATGGGGCATTTAATTTTTATGGTAGAGGTTTTACAACCACGAGTCGAAATCCAGGTAGTGCGAGGTCTGGAAATTGCGCCAGTAGATGGAGATTTTCACCTGCATAGAACGTGGGGAAAACGGTCGCTTAGCTCCAGTGAAATAAATCCACACCCCTGGCCTGTCATTTGCGGGGCCTACAAGAGCGTTCTCGCACAACTGAGCTCAACGAAACGAGAACAATCTTAATTAGAGCCGGGAACGAGGCTGACTTCGGGTTGGCATGCGCAATGTCCCACCCCCACAATTCGCTCCGCCGGGTACACCAACCTCCGACATGGATGATTAGGGTTGTGAAATCGACATCGGGGGAGGTAAGCAGGGCACATGAGACGGGAGAGGGAGATGGTCACGTAGGGTCCACACCCGGCTCCACATCGGCTAGAAAAAAATTCTAAGGAAAAAAAAAATGCAATACTAGATGAGATACTGAAAGTTTGTCGCTAGGCTCTGCCACGCAGACCTGGGGGGAGGTCGAGTTTGGCGCACGGCGGAAAACTGCAGGCACACGTCAGTCCAACGGCCATCTCGCTGCTGATTGGCTGGGGGACCCACAGGGGCCATCCTGGGGGAACCTGGGCTGAATCATATAAAAGGGTATAGAGTTCCCACCGGTTTTCCTTTTCTTCTCACACAACTACAGAAAAAAAAAATGTCGTTCCGTCCATTCACCCGCGGCGCGCTGTCGATGGCTCGCGCCTCGCGCTTCGCCCGCTCCTACTCCACCGAGCCCACCCTCAAGGAGGTGTTCGGTGCGCAGATCCCCCACAAGATTGAGCAGATCAAGGCTCTGCGCAAGGCCCACGGCGACACCAAGCTCGGTGAGGTCAAGCTCGACCAGGTCTACGGTGGCCAGCGTGGTATTGTTGCTCTTGTGTGGGAGGGCTCCGTGCTCGACCCCGATGAGGGCATCCGTTTCCGCGGCTACACCATTCCCGAGATCCAGCAGAAGCTCCCCCGTGCTCCCGGCAGCACCGAGCCGCTTCCCGAGGGTCTTTTCTGGCTCCTGCTCACCGGTGAGATCCCCACTGAGGGCCAGGTGCGTGCCCTGAGCGCCGAGCTCCACGCCCGCTCGAAGCTCCCCGACCACGTGCTTGATCTCCTCAACCACGCGCCCAAGAACCTCCACCCGATGGCGCAGCTGTCGATTGCCGTGAACGCGCTCGAGTCCGAGTCCGAGTTCGCCAAGGCCTACGAGCGTGGCGTGAACAAGAAGGAGTACTGGCAGTACACCTTCGAGGACTCGCTCGACCTCATTGCGAAGCTCCCCTCGATCGCTGCCCACATCTACCGCAACGTGTTCAAGGACGGCGTTGTTGCCGAGACCGACGCGTCGCTCGACTACGCCGCCAACTTCGTCAAGCAGCTCGGCTTCAAGAACTCCGAGTTCACCGACCTCATGCGTCTGTACCTCACCATCCACACCGACCACGAGGGTGGTAACGTGAGCGCCCACACCACCCACCTCGTGGGCTCCGCGCTCTCCTCGCCCTACCTGTCGACCGCCGCCGGCTTCAACGGTCTCGCTGGCCCTCTCCACGGACGTGCGAACCAGGAGGTGCTCGAGTGGATCTTCGCCATGCGCGACAAGATCGGCGACGACGTCACCAACGAGCAGATCGAGAAGTACCTGTGGGACACCCTCAACTCTGGACGCGTTGTTCCCGGCTACGGCCACGCCGTTCTCCGCAAGACCGATCCCCGCTACACTGCCCAGCGTGAGTTCGGTCTCAAGCACATGCCCGACTACGGCCTGTTCAAGCTTGTGAGCCAGATCTACCAGGTGGCTCCCAAGGTTCTTGGCGCCAACGCCAAGATCAAGAACCCCTGGCCCAACGTCGATGCCCACAGCGGTGTGCTGCTCCAGTACTACGGCCTGACTGAGCAGTCCTACTACACTGTGCTGTTCGCCGTGTCGCGTGCCCTTGGTGTGCTTCCCCAGCTCATCATCGACCGTGCCATGGGTGCCCCCATCGAGCGCCCCAAGTCGTTCTCTACCGAGAAGCTTGCCGAGAAGGTCGGCTTCAAGCTCCCCTAAGCTGCTCCGCCTCTAAAAACTCTTTTACGAATACTAGGATTAGATTTGACGACTCCTGTAGATACAGTCTTTTTTTGATGTCCCTCTTGCTCTGCCTTCGTTGTTCCATGTCCACGGTTGCACTTGTTCTCGGGTACTTTCTTCCTATGAAAAGAAGCAAAACTTTGGAGTATCTTGGTAGAGTGCAGTGTAGCTTTCGGGTTTTTACTTCTTTTGAAAAAGAAGCAAAACTTTTGTGGCAATTGGCTAAAGCCAATTGATGTGTACGCCAGATGGGGCTTCCTTGCGAGCGCATATTGTTGTGGGGCGTTTGGAAAGAACAAAAGTTTGGTAGAGTCACGATGCACTGCGGCCTTCGGTTAGTTTCTTCTTTTGAAAAAGAAGCAAAACTCTTTGGGGCAATTTGCTAAAGCCAATTGGTGTTCATACTAGATGGGGGATTCCCTACGAGCGAGGATGTTGCGGAGCGTTCGACAACAACAAAAGTCTGGTAGAGCTACAATGCACTGAAGCTTTCGGGAAGTCTTCTTCTGAAAAAAAATTGGGTGCAATTGGCTACAGCCCATTGGACTCACCCTGGTGCTAATTAAGTGGGGCACAACAAGAACTTCGCCATCTCCCGAACCATATAGAAGATAAGAGTTGGCAGGGGAGGATCACTCATAATTATGCGAACATGAACGCATTTGGCAGAGCCAATTATTACAAAAAATCGGCTTCTTCAAAAGACACAATGCCTCTCTTGAACCAAGTAAAGGGGTGGGAGTTGGCAGGGGTACAAATGGCGTCATCGATCTCAATAGAGTAGAACTCAATTGGCGGAGCCAATTGCCACCAAAGTTTTGCTTCTTTTTCAAAAGAAGAATCAATTCACAGCATATATTCGTTCCAATACCAACAAAGCTCACGTGAGAGTCCGCCGAGTCACGTCGGAGAACGAACGGCACCGTCAATTGCCACTAGTATCTAGAGGCAAAATTGGCTACGGCTAAACAAACCTAGACTAGTGAATGTGACCATGAAGGAATGATAATGTAGATAAATTATTGAATATGGGTCCTACGCGACCTCGTCGAACACGTCGCCAAACGTGTTCTCGCCACTGTAGGTGACGTAGAGGAAGCCGTCCTTGTCGTGGTGCTCGTCGTAGATTGTGCTCATGAGCGCCGACGTTGGCGGCAACACGTCGTTGACGAAGATGAAGATGGCCTTCTCGGGCTCGAGCTTGATGCGCTTGCGGATCACGTACACGAATTGGCCCACGGACAGGTCTGCCGGAACAAGGTACTTGCGCTTGTCAATGCTGGCAATGTCGGACTTGTCGACCTTCTCGCAGATGACGGGGATGCGACCGGTGTACTTCTGGCGAATCCGGTCGGCCTCTGCCTTGCGCGAGTCGAACGGATAGTCGTCCTTGAATTGGGAACGCATTGAGCTGAACTAGGGAAATTGAGTGTGGTGGAGGAGGATAAACGTGGCTGGGGGTGGGCTCCGGCTGTTTATATGATGATGATAAGGGGAGGAAGGAGGCCAAGAGGGGAACCGTGGGGAGAGCGTTTGGGATGTTGCCACAACGATGATAGCGCGTGGGAGGTGCACCATTTCGGACATAATATTGGGTGTGGGCGGGTGCTAACCTAAACGCCCGGTTAGTCACCGGGGTTAGGGCCCCCTTTTCCCGGCTGTTACTGTGCGGTGCTGTACTGTACGCCCAGCCTGCGTACACTCTGGCACGTTGGCATCTGCTAATCATGCTGCTTGGGAGCATGTGGTGTGCGGTGACAGCATTGGCGTGGCTCGCATAAGTTGCGGTACAGTGGCAATCGTTGGACGTCAATTGGCGTCGAATTGGGCAAATACAAAGTTCGTGTTTCTCCGAGGATAATTGGGGGGGGTGGTCGAGTAAACGGCAGAGTTTTGTACATACCACCACCACGTTATCGGACAACCACCAGCCAGTTTTAGTTCGACTCTTCTGCTAAAGCACTTCTCCTAAACACCAGCCAGTTTTAGAGCGACTCTTCTGCTACTGTTCTCCCAACCAGCGCTCTAAGCACCTCGTAGCTCCATTTCTCCCAAGCAGCTGACACCTAAAGCTTTTGGTAGTGTACAATTCCAGCCGTTGTAAGCTCTGCTTAACGCCCTGCGTCAACCACTAGCACACAATTTCCCCACCTCAACACGCTCCACAAGCACTACGAACCATGAGTTTCGGCGTCTATCTCCGCGGGGCTGCCGTGGTCACCTTCTTCATGGCGACGTCGGTGGCCACCTTCATCAGCATGCTAATTGGCTCCCCGCTCTACTTGTTCAACAAGGACGTCTACCGCGCCTGGCTCAATCTCCAGGAACGCAACTGGGCCGCTGGCCTCGTCTACGTCACGGGGAGAGCAAGTCCGGTCACGGCGAAAATCTATGTGGAGGATCCCGCATTGCGTACAAAGTTTGTGGTTGACGAAAAGACCCACCACATCCACTCGCGTCTCGATCCGAGGGCAGTGGTGACCTCAAACCACCAGCTCTACAACGACTGGGCGTACCTGTGGTGGCTGTCGTACACGTCGAACCTGCACGGAGCAATCATCATCATGCTCAAGCAGTCCATCCGGTCCGTGCCCATGTTTGGACTCGCAATGTACCTGTGGAGATTTGTGTTCCTTCGTCGCGACTGGAAGCAGGACGAGAAAACCATCACTACGGCGATGCAGGAGCTCTCCGAGGACAAGCAATGGCCCGTCTGGCTCGTCATATTCCCCGAGGGAACTGTCGTCAACCCCAAAATGCTGGGTCGGAGTCGAGCGTTCTACGAGCTGCCCACAACGCCGAAAAAGTACCCCCATCCGCGCAATATGTTGCTCCCACGTGCCACTGGCCTCTACGCTGTGCTCAAGAACCTCCGTGGCAGCGTCAAGGTCATGTACGACATCACGACCTACTTCCCTGGCATCCCTGCCGACAGCTGTGGAGAAGTCACGTTCTCGCTGCAAAGAACCTATGCCGAAGGAAAGGGTCCGAGAGAAATGCGCATGCACATCCGCGAGTTTGTTCTCGACTCAATACCTCTCGACGACCCCAAGGAGTTTGCCGACTGGCTGTACAAGGTCTACGATGAGAAGGACCACATCTTTGACAAGCTCAGAGAGAGCAGTCCCGAGCTGGGCGAACCGCTGGTCGGCAAACTCGGCATTGAGAGTCCGCTCGAGCTCTACGGCGCCTACAACGTGCCGCTCACTGTCGCCATTCTCGCCCGTCTCGTGTGGAAATGGCTTCGCTCGTAGTTTTTGTCTAAAGGTGTGATTTTAGCTCTTTTGAATATAGTGCCGGTTCTGGGCGATAATTATTGTAGGTCCCAGTGGGTTTGATGCCAAGAAAAAAAGTGGTGGCTCTGTACATGCCTTCATTGATTGTAGCTCGTTAGGTTCCTGTCGCGTGATTCGCTAGTTCTCTAATAAATATAATGCGACCTGAAACCGGACATAAAAACAGTTCCTTTAATACCGAAATTGCCACAACCCTGATTCCCGGTGCTCTCACGCTCCATTGCGTTCATACTGTACTATGACCATCCAACGCAGCCACGCGGCGCCTTTATCTACTTAAACTGTACGCAGGTACGTCTACGCAACGTCTTTGTGATTTGCCCCGCAGGCTCAAGCTCTAGAAAATCGTTCCAGACTCTACTGTACAAAAAAATGGAATGGTGGTGTAAAATGGAAGAAGTCGTGTAAAGGTGAAATCCTACTTTTATTTGCTCTACTCCAGTGACGACGCACCGGTGATAATGTCAACCAACTCGTTGGTAATGACGGCCTGGCGGGTGCGGTTGTACAGAATGGAGTACTTGCTGATCATGTCGCTGGCGTTCTTGCTGGCATTGTCCATGGCATTGCGACGGGCGGAAATCTCCGCAGCGTGGCCGTCGGCAAGACCAGCCAGGATGAAGTTCGCGAGCTGGAACTGGCTGAAGTTCTCGGGGGTGCTGTCCTCCTCGATCTCGTAGGTGCCGAACTTGGGCGCCTCCTCGACGGCCTTGGCGCTCAGCACCTCCTGGGCGGTGGGCTCGAACGCAACGCTCGACAGGAACTTGTTGTACAGAACCTTGACGTTGTCGTACTTGGTCTCGAGACCCTCAATCTGGTCGGCAATGAGGGCAGCCTCGGCGAAGGTCGGGGCCTCCTTTCCGACGCCAGAGAAGCTGAGCTTGAGACGGTCGCCGTGCGTACGGCTGAGCTGCGCCTTGCTCTTGTCGCCAACAACCACGAGGTCGAGCTTGGGGTCAGCGTCGAGGATCTTACGGGCGTGTCTCGCGAGCTGCGAGTGGACAGAGCCACACAGGCCCTTGTCGGAGCTCATCACCACCAGGAGGCTCTTCTCGGGGCTCTCGGGGGCCTTGGCCTCGGCCTTGTCGTAGACGACGCGGGCAGCGTCGCCGTAGACGCGGGAGCTGGTCATGGCCTTCTGCGCCTTACCCATGCGGGTGGAGGCCACAATCATCATGGTGTTGGTGATCTTCTGGATGTTCTTGATCGACTTGAGGCGCGTCTCAATCTCACGCAGCGTCGCATACGTGCGCGCCTGCCGAGTTACGCCTTGGGCCGCTTGCCGGAACATTTTTCTCCTTGTATGGGGTGACAAAAGGGAAAGAACGCTGTGTGTGGATGTGGCCTGCTTATTGGATGACAACGGCTCCTAAGTGGACCCCGGAATCCTTCTCCCCAAACGCACATCTCCCGCGGGTGCGCTTCGACACGGTTACCCGGCTTAGTTCTGCTTGGTCATCGCCGACCTTGTGTCTTGGTTCCCACACTGTATGCTAGTGTGAGGTGCTAATGGTTCTTTTGAAAAAGAGCCACTAAATAACTCTACGTGATAATAGTTCTTCTTTTGAAAAAGAAGCAAAACTTTGGTGGCAATTGGCTACGCCAATTGGGTCTTTTTCATATTTCTAAACTGGCGAAGCCTATTTCCACAAAACGTTTTGCTTCTTTTTCGAAAGAAGAACCACTAAATGACTCTACGTGATAATTTTCTTCTTTTGAAAAAGAAGCAAAACTTTGGTGGCAATTGGCTACGCCAATTGTGTTTTTTTCATATTTCTAAATTGGCGAAGCCAATTTAAACAAAAAGTTTTGCTTTTTTTTCAAAAGAAGAACCACTAAATGACTCTACGTGCTAAATTTCTTCTTTTGGAAAAGAAGCAAAACTTTGGTGGCAATTGGCTACGCCAATTGTGTTTTTTTCATATTTCTAAATTGGCGAAGCCAATTTCCACAAAACGTTCTGCCTCTTTCCCAAAAGCAGAACCGCTAAATAACTCTACGTGCTAATAGTTCTTCTTTTGAAAAAGAAGCAAAACTTTTGTGGCAATTGGCTCCGCCAATTATGCTTGAGTGCTTATTTAGCGGGTCGGATTTAACAAGAAACAAGTGTAACTACTGTACTGTACATCCAAATCGCTAAATTGGCGGAGCCAATTTCCACAAAAAGTTTTGCTTCTTTTTCAAAAGAAGAACCACGAAATAAAACACTTTATACACAAATGACGAACCAACTATCTAAAATCGCAATTCTAGTGCCGTCAGCGGAAACTAAAAAAGGGTTCAAAACAGCTATCATACAACCATGACATCAATCTAGATATTTTATTCTGCCTCCTCGTCCTGAGCAACCTCTGCTGCCTCTTGTTGCGCATCCTCAACGGCTTCGGAAGCCTCAGCAGCCTCGACGTCCTCCGCGGCGTCCTTGGCGTCGTCAATCGTCTCGGCAGTTTCGGCACCAATGGCCTCAGCCTCAGCATTCTCGTGTTCGCTCTCGAGATCGTCAGCCACGTCGAGAAGGTCGCCGTCGTTGGTCTGAGGGCGTACAGTGGTCTTGGCTCCAACATTCGCCGGGAATGCGTCCGGAGCAGACTCGGGATCAAGAATGAGGTCGGCAATGGCGACGCGGTTGTCGTCTACAAGCGCCTGCTTCCACTTTGCCGTGTTGCCCTGGACATCGCCGCCGTAGGTGAGCGACAGAAGCGCAGCTTCGGACGAACGGCCGCTCTTGAGAAGCAGATCTGCGGCACCGTCGACGTCGCCAACGAGCCACAACGCATTAAACGCGAGATTGTACTTGCCAGCGTCGATGGCAGTGGCGGCAAGCTTTTTGAGACTGTCCTTGTCGCCAGTGGACGAGTGGATGAGCAGCAGAGTATCGAGTTCTCCGGCCTTGGCAAAGCAGAGGGCGGCATTATCGACATCCCACGCTCCAAGATACTTGTCTCCGAGCACACGGAACTTGGCAGGAGCGTCCTGCTTCTCGGCAATGTCTCTTGCCTCCGCAAGACGGCCCAGAGCGAGCGCCAAGTCGAACTTGTGGTCAGAGTCGCGGGTGGCTTCAATGGCAAGCTCAAGCAGGTCCTGTGCCTCGAGGAAACGCGCCACACGACTCAGTTCGTCGGTCGGGACCTTGGGGAGAAGCTCCTCCGTCGCGTACTCGACGTCTCCACGGAGAACAACCGTCTGGAATTCAACCACCGCCAGCGACAGCTTGTGGCTGATCACGCGCACGTCCTTGTCGCACAGGTAGATGGCGTTGTCGCGGGGGAGGTAGCCCAATAAATACATGTCCTTGTCGTAGTGGCTGATGTTGTACACCTCGGCTCCCACGAGGTAGTTGAGCCGGTTTGATCGCGTGGTGAAGATGAGGCAGTCGCCAACCCACTGGGCGCTCCTGAACTTTTCCGACACCTCGTGGAGCACCTCGAACGCGTCGTCGAGACCCTCGTCGGTGTCCCTCTCCTCGGCAATCGCCTCTGCGACAAGGTCGCGGTTGAAACGAAGCACGTAGGTCGAGTCTTCGGTCACCACAGCCACCATGTCGCCATTGTCGCTCCAGATTATGTGCTGGGCGTCGACGTCAACGCGGTGAACAAGTTTGCCAGAGTCCCAGTCGTAGAAGGCAACAAAGTCGTCGCCAGCAACTCCGAGCAACGCGCCGCCAAACACCCGCGTGGACGCGTAGTCAACGTCGAGGAATCCTTCTGGACGCGCCGTAAAGTTCTTGTACACCTGGACACTGCCGTCACTGAGTCTGACGGCGTACTGCGCCGAGTCTGCCGCCCACGCGAAGCCCGTCGCCTCGCCGAACGTCTTGTTACGCCACGCAAGCGCCGTGTAGATGATGTACTCGCCGTCGCCAACCACGGCGACAAATCTGCCGTTGGGGGAGTGCGTCAATTGCGACGGCTGCATCTCGACCGCCCCGAGATCCTTTGGCTGGAGAGCCAGCTCGTCCTCCTCGTCGTCCTCGTCCTCGGTTTCTTGTTGCTTTGGCCGGATCGTGGCGCTGAACGCCTCGAGGTGTTTCGCCCACACGAGCTTGCCGGAGCCGTCCATGCTCACCGACGGCTCGTCAGTGCCCATTCGGAGCACAAGATTGCCTGTCTCGAAACCCATGGCGAGCAGGTTCGAGTTTGGCCGCACAGAGATGCACCACGCACGCTCGAGACCGTAGTTGAGGTTCTGCTCGAGCTTGTAGCTGCGGGCGTTCCACACCTTGATTGTCGAGTCCTCGCTGCCACTGATGATGATCGGCAGCTGCGGGTGCCACACCGCGAAACTAACATTGTGCGTGTGGCCCACGAGCGACGCAACACAGTTCTTCGACTGGTAGTCAAAAATGCGAATCGTCTTGTCGTCGCTCGTCGTCAGCAGATACGGCTTGTCGGCGAACGGGTAGTACTCGACGTAGTTGACGCTCTTGCTCTCGTGGGCAACCAGGGTGTAGTTGGGCTGCGGGCTGTCGAACGACCACACCTTGACCGTCTTGTCCATCGACGCACTGGCAAAAGTGTGGGGGTCCTTTGGGTTGATCGCCAGCCACAGCACGTACGACGTGTGGCCGCGGAACGTCTCGACGTTGCGCCAGTTCTGGTCCCAGTTCCACAGCTTGATCGTCATGTCGTCGCCTGCACTGAGCAGAAACGGCAGCGTAGGGTGCACTGCCAACGACCGGATGTAGTCGACGTGGGCCTCGAACTGCGCGACCTTCTCGAGCGTGTTCGAGTTGTACACGCGGATCTCCATGTCGTCGCCACCGACGACGATCCAGTTCTTGCGGGCAATAAACCTACACGCGCGAACAGGTGCTGGCGACACGTCGAGGGTCCTCAACAGCGTCTGCGTCTCGTAGTCCCAGATCTGGACGGTGCCCGTGAACAGCGAGCACAGCACCCACGGTTCGGTCGGGTGCACATCGATGCCCTTGACGCGGTACGACCGTCCCTGGAACTGCTTCTTGATGTCAACACGCATTTGGTCTGGTACGCAGATGAGGCCAAACTCGTCCACCTGGCGATTTGATAAGCCCTCTCCCTCTCCCAGTCCCGTGATTTCTTTTCACGCGTCGTCTTATTTTTACCTCTGCTTCGTCTTATTTCTCTTGTGTTATAGTTCTTTGGTGAAAATTCTTTTGAAAAAGAACCAAAACTTTTGTGGCAATTGGCTCCGCCAATTTTAGACTAGTGTTTTACCTCCTTCGAGTCTCAATTGGCGGAGCCAATTGCTACCAAAGTTTTGCTTCTTTTTCAAAAGAAGTTCTATAGCTCAACAAACTGTCGGTTGCCAAACAAACGTTCTTTTGAAAAAGAACCAAAACTTTGGTGGCAATTGGCTCCGCCAATTGTGGTCTCAGAAGAACAAGTACCACCCTAGAGCAAATTGGCGAGGTCAATCATAAAGCTTCGTCTAGAACCCCCAAATAAAAAAAATAAAGTGCAACAAATAAAATCGCCAAACAACACATAGATAACGACAGCATCACGATAGAGGGCGTCACCTGCCTAAGCCGTCATGCGCTTATGTACGCATTTTATCCCCCCCCTTTGAAATTCCAGCTCACACCTTCCACCAAGTTACCAGCAAAAAATGTGGATCTTCAGCTGGATGTACGACATGCTGTCGAGCCTTGGGCTCATGAACAAGCGGGCGAAGCTGCTGTTCCTCGGCCTCGATAACGCCGGCAAGACCACGCTGCTCCACGTGCTCAAGACGGACCGCATTGCCACGCTCCAGCCAACGCTGCACCCGACGAGTGAGGAGCTCAGCATTGGCAACGTCCGTTTCACCACATTCGATCTTGGTGGCCACGCCCAGGCCCGTCGTGTTTGGCGCGACTACTTCCCCGAGGTGAGCGGCATCGTGTTCCTCGTGGATGCGGCTGATCCCGAGCGGTTCCCTGAGGCCAAGACGGAGCTCGACCACCTTCTCGAGATCGAGGAGCTCAAGGACGTGCCGTTCCTCATTCTCGGCAACAAGATTGACGCCGAAACCGCCGTCAACGAGGAGACGCTGCGCCACGAGCTCGGCATCTTCCGCACCACCGGCAAGGGCAAGGTCGCTCTCGTGAACGAGCGGCCCATAGAAGTGTTCATGTGCTCGATCCGCATGCGCCAGGGATACGGCGAGGGCATCCGCTGGCTCAGCCAGTACGTCTAATACCCGTTCCATAGTCGCTCTTTGAGTATAATTCATCCATCGCTTTAGACACTATAACGGCTTTTGTTTCTGAGGACGGCTTTTTGGCGGGGTCCTTCTTTTGTAAAAGAAGCAAAACTTTTGGTAGCAATTGGCTGCGCCAATTGTGTGGGGTGATGATTGGACTGGAAGCAAGATTCTGGGTTTAGTTAGGTCGATATTGAGGTTGCTTTAGTGTGGCAGAATCATTTGTTTCGTGGGGTCGTTATAAGACACGTTTATGGCACTAGTACTTTCCTTCTTCGAGGTAAGTGCTAGGGGTGTGGCTTCGTGGCTATCGTTGCTCAAGAGCCGCAAAATTTATCGGAACTGCCTCACTTAGAGTACCGTAGACTACTCGCAATGTTTCAGCTCGTTTGGCCAACAAAATCACTGAAATCAGAGGGGTCAAGAATGCCGATACAAGTTAGGGTTAGGTTTACCCCGGAGAACTCACGTCGCGACTACGACAGACGGTGTGTTCGATAGACACTAACTATACTTTTTAAGCCAGCGCATTTTTCTTCTTTTAAAAAAGAAGCTAAACTGTTGCAATTGGCTAACGCCAATTGAGATTCTCTCACCCTTTGAGTTGAATTGGCGCGATAAAGGTTTGATTCTTTTTCAAAAGAAGTCTACATAATGAAGTGTCTTCTTCTTTCGATTCCAGCTAGCTCTACCCCAACCACCTAAAAGGTTAGTCTAGGTGTTGGAAGCCCACTCAACTAATACAATTGACGCAGTCAATTGCCACAAAAGTTTTGCTTCTTTTTCAAAAGAAGATATCACCAAATAGAGATCTATAATTTACGTTAGCCCACAAAACCAAAACAATTGACAATTGCCACAAAAGTTTGCTTCTTTTTCAAAAGAAGACACCACCAAATAGCGATCTATAATTTCCGTTAGCCCGCAAAACCAAAACAATTGACAATTGCCACAAAAGTTTTGCTCCTTTTTCAAAAGAAGATACCACCAAATAGAGATCTATAATTTCCGTTAGCCCACAAAACGAAGACAATTGACGCAGTCAATTGCCACAAAAGTTTTGCTTCTTTTTCAAAAGAAGATACCACCAAAACGAGATCTATAACTTCCGTTAGCCCACAAAACCAAAAGAATTGACAATTGCCACAAAAGTTTTGCTTCTTTTTCCAAAGAAGATACCAAATAGAGATCTATAACTTCCGTTAGCCCACAAAACCAAAACAATTGACAATTGCCACAAAAGTTTTGCTTCTTTTTCAAAAGAAGATACCAAATAGAGATCTCTACGTTAGCCCACAAAACCACTTTGTGTCAAAAGAACATTTGGATCTATGGTACAATTAGAACTACTTGCGACGCTTATTATTAGATGCCGCTTCCTCAGCAGCGCGTTTGCGACCCTCACGCGCAAAGTGTTCCTTGCGGGTTGCCTTGAGCTTGTCGGCACGAATAGCCTCTTCCTTGGCCTGTTGGGCAGCCATACGTGCACGAGACTCGTCCTTCTTGGCCTGGCGTTTTGCGTCCTTGTCGTTGCGGAGAGTCGCAACCTTGATCATGAGATCGCGGAGCTTCTTCTCCTGACCGTCGAGAACAACGGCACGTTTCTGAATATACGTCTGCTTCGACTGCGGCTTCATCGCGTGGATCTGCGACTTGAATGGCAACGAAGCCTGCAGACTCTTTGGCACCTGCAGGGGGTTGAATCTGCGTGTGGCTCTCTCGATCTTGCCGGTTGCCGAGTCCTTCTTCTGCGGAACGGCAATGCCCTCTGCGGCACGTACGGCACCCGTCAGACGCATTCCTTGCCATTCGGTCTTGTTCGCGAGTAACAACGACGTCACTGGGTTGTAGAACTTGCGCACTGCCACTGGCCACCATGCACGCAGAATCACAATATCGCTCATGAGAATCTTGTCCTCGAACGTGGCACGGAAGTGGCCCTCCGGTTTCGCGAGCGCACGCTTGATCTGGCCACGAATGCCGGAAACGGTCTTGATTTGCGCACCCTCGAATCGCGCCACTTCAAGGGCGGTGGAGAACATGTCGCGAATGAACGCCGTGTTCTTGAAGATCTTGTACGGGTAGCCCACCAGTTTCAGCTTCTTGACAATCTCAACGTTCTGGTCGACCTCCTCAATGGTGCCCGTGGCACAGATGCGGAATCCCGGTGTTGCATCGCGCTCGTTGACGCTGGTGACGGCACAAAAGCCCGTGTTGGGCGACACGAGCGGTCCGTAGAAGGTGACACCGCAGAACATGTGCTCAGGCGTGTACTTGAGCATACGCAACCGCGTCCGCGAGTCGGTGGTTGTGTAGACGGGACACGTCTGGAACCGACGCCATCCCATGGAGATCACCAAAGGATCGTTCGTCTTGAGAATGCGCTTGTGCCAGCGGTGTCGCTTGATACGAGCCTGCGAGAAACCGAAACGGTCCTCGTTGGCCAGTAAACCACCGACAAGCACGGGGTAGCGCGGATCGAAGTTTTCAACAAACTCGTAGGGAATCTGTTCAAACACGAGACGGACATAGGTACCCGAACGGAATCCCTCGACCTGATCGCGTTGGGCAGGGTCGAGAGTCGCGAGCTCCGCCTCGTTGATGTCGTTTTGCTTCGCCATGCGGTTCTTTTGGACGTCGTACCACGTCTCGCCTTCGTCCTTGTCCTCTTCCTCGGCGTCGGGATCGTCCTTGTCTTCGAGCTGGAGACGCATCTCCTCCTTTCGCCGCGCATTCTCTTCACGCTGCTCTTCCACAGACTTGATCTGCTCCTCTTCTGATTGGCTCTCCTCCGCAGAGTCGTTGTCGTCGTTTTCGAGGTCCTCAAAGTCGGAGCCAGCATCGCTTTCGTAGTTTTCTTCGGTGGTGGCACCCGGTCTGACCTCGCGGTAGAACAAGTCCGCAATCGACTCAACAGCTGCGGGATCGGTCCACTTGTCGAGAGAGTCTTCGTTGCTGTCGGAAGCGTCCGCCGCTTTCTTCACGGTGAAAAGTTCGTCTTCTTCCTCGATATCTTCTTCGTCTTCTGCCTCGCCGCGCCAGCGTTTTACCGCATCTTCAGGCGACACATTGGTCATGTACAAAAGCTTTGCGAGAGGCCACGTCTTGGCGCCGAGTTGTCTCGAGTAGTGGTCCTTCCACTTTTGCGCAGAGTTCTCGTCGTCGTCGTTCTCAAAGTCACCCAGATCAGAGTCGCTCGACATGTCGAGAGCTTCGGTGGTTGGTTCGAGTCTGGTGGTCGGCTCAGCATCGTTGGGTTGGCTGTAGGGACGCGCCGTACGAAGAGAGGTACGTCCACTATCGCCGAATCCGGGCTCGTTTTCGTTGGTCTCTTGTTCGTCGTCATCGTCAACTTCCTCTAGATCGCGAATAGCGGCTGAGGTCGAGAACAACTGGATACCCGGCGCCTCGTCGGCCTCGCCCAGCGCTCTGCCAGACGACTGCAAGTCCATGACGAGTTTCTCGCCCAGGCCCTTGGGCTGTTCTCCGGCGTTTTCAAAGTTCGACGTGCCCACGTCAATGTACACGGCGTCTTTATCGATCATGACACCGCCAACGTCGCTCATGGGCGCATAAATAGTCTTCATTTTCTCGTCTAGTCGTCGTCGCCGCTTGCCACCGTTCTCTGCCGCCTGCTGTTCCTCCTCCTGTTTGATCGCGAACGGGGTTGGACACGGATCCGTCAGACGCTCAATCTCGCGAACGGTCAGATCGCCAATTCCCGGAACATGCACACGGGCTCCTTCGGCCCGCATGGCGGTTCCGCGCATGTATCCGTACAGAGTGACGGTGCGGTCGACCTTGGGGTTGTTTTCGATCAGTGTCGGATGCGTCACGTCGACCATCCTATCTGCCAGCAGGTACGGGTGCTCGTTGCGCCATTTCAGGGGCCGGAACTTCATCACGCTGATGAACCTTGCGAGGTTGAGGATTTCGCGGTCGGGGTAGCGGCCGTTCATGACGCCAGACAGGTAGAACAGCTTGGCGCCCTTGTAGACCTCGGTCCAGAACCTGTTTTTGAGGGCCTTCTTCGACGCTCTGAGGGTGCTGGCGCTCTTGAACAGGTCGAGGTGGGTTGTAATGCCCAGAATGCGCGGGAATCCGTGGGGGGCGAGGATGTTGAGGAACTCCATCGTCTCCATTTCGAAGCCAAAGTTTCCGTCGATCATCAGCAGCACGAGATCGGCGCACTTGGCGATGTCGATCATGCTGTTGAGGTCGGTGCCACACTCGAAAAACGTGAGACGGCGCCGTTTTCCCGACACGACCGTGACTGGTCCGCGGATTTCGTTGAGGGTGTGTTTTGTGAACCGTCGCACGAGACTCTTGATTAGGGTACTTTTACCGACGCCGCGGGGTCCCATGACAGCGACGAGCACTGGGGGCGGTTCCTCGGGGGTTCTGTCGACCATTGGGGCGTGGAGCCTGCGTTCCTTGACGTCGACGGAGCGTCTTGCCTGGCGATCGAGCTTTCCCGGGTTTGAGACGGCGAAGGCCTTTGCGTTGAAGCCATTGGCGTGGATTTTTTTCTTTTTCGACTTGTCTGGGTCCTTTGCCGCGCGGTGGGCGCGATGGGTCTGCGTGTCGTCGCCCATGTCGCGAGCAGTCACCAAAGTCTTGGTTCTTTCAACTATTGTTTGGCAACCGACAGTTTGTTGAGCTATAGAACTTCTTTTGAAAAAGAAGCAAAACTTTGGTAGCAATTGGCTCCGCCAATTGTGATACGAGGGAGGTAAAGTGGGAGCTGAAGAACTTGGGGGTAGCTTGGTACTAGGGTGAAATTTTAGGGTGAAATTTTATTACACCACTGTAGTGGTGGATGTTGGCGCATATCGCTGACGTCTATCAGGTTCAAGGTCACGTTTGCCAAAGTCACGTGCGTTATGCTGTACATGAAAGACGATGTTCTTTTAAAAAAGAACCAAAACTATTGGCAATTGACTCCGTCAATTGAGTAGTTAACAGCAACATTTTCTATCACGATATCTGTGAGTATTTTGGTGAGCTGAGAGAAGTTATATGGATTTTTTTGTTCTTTTGAAAATTTTTGTGGCAATTGACTCCGTCAAAATCAGTTACCTACCCAATTGACGGAGTCAATTACCAATAGTTTTGGTTCTTTTTCAAAAGAACATCTGTTACTTCGTACGGTTCTGTCCATTCCGTGGGCCACTCCTCGAGCTTAACCTGCTGGTTGTGGTTGTGGTCACGTGTTTTTTTTTGGGGCAGGTGGTACAAGCGCACATTTTCGCAGGCTCGTCGGCGCTTATTAGTTATCACGGTGCATATAGACGAAACCTGAATCTGAATAACGAGAAACGGGAAAAGTGGGGGCAGAGGAGGCAAAAGTTAAATTTGGGGAGTTACGTTGTGAACAGAATTGGCCGATCTGAAATGAGATTTTTGTAAAGTAGCTCACATCGCCCTGGCGGCGATATCGTCCTGGATCATACGATAGGATGCATGCAGCCAGGACGAATATCCCAAACGCGCCATTAATGAGTAAAGGAAAAACGTCGCCGACATGCCAAAAGGTTTGGTGCCAGATTTTGGTCGCAGATACTACAAAAGTATGTGGTTTAGCAGATAATTGGCTCGCTAAATGCGGCCTATCTAACGGCGATCGTCAGGATAAGCAGCGAGGTCCCTCCTCCGGGAACGGGTCACATGATTTTTTTTTACTCTTTTTAACTATGTCGGTATTGCGTTACAATCAGAGAACAGAACTGGGGCGCTACAATCAGAGAACAGAACTGGGGCGCTACAATCAGAGAACAGAACTGGGCCGCCACGATGCGAAAGAAACGTCAATCGTACGTGGAATTCACCACCAAGCCAGATCGGGGCGGCTGACACCAAAAAAAAAAACCACCAAGGGACCAAGCCTCCGCCCGTATTAACAGGGTAAGGGCACGCTTCTGGGACCAGGGTTATTGTATGGCTGCATAAGCATTGTACCAGGAAAACCAATATGCAAGGCGCCCGGCTCGTGCTGACTTGTCCACTCACCTTGGAGCACTTTTTGCGTCGAAATGGTGCTTTTCAAGCGGCGGGTCGTCGACATTCCGGCGCCGTCGAAGGTGCCGACGGATCCCGACACGCCCGTGTGGCTGATTCCGGAGACGCTCGAGTTCTTTGTGACCTACGACGAGTATCTCGCGCGCATGGACTTTTACCTGCAAAAGAAGTTCATTTGCGAGCTGACGGGCACGTCGTGCCTCACGTTCTTTGAGGCGATGGAAAAAGAGTCCGCCGAATCCGACTCGCTGCTCCAGCACTTCCCCGAGCAGGCCAAGGCGCCGATTCTCGAGCAGGTGCACTTTTCGCTCGTGTCGCGGCTCGACCAGCTGGTTGACGAGACGTACATGATGCTCAAGGACGATTTTTTCGTGGGCGAGACCGTCTACACGCGCATGCGCGACCACCGCTGGACGGTGCAGATCAGGGCGAAGCGGCCGGCGCCGCCGGGCGAGCGCGCGGGCAACGCAACCTACGACGTCGAGCTGCTGTCGCAGCCGATGATGAGCGGCGGCCGCGCGCCCAGGTTCATCCAGGTGTTCGGCCGCGACCTGCTGCGCGACCGCAAGGTGTTCTCGAAGCTGACGCTGCGCGCGTTCATCAAGCTGAGCGCGACGCGCGAGATCTGGACCGGCGCGCCGTGGATCGTCAAGGCGCCGTTCGTCGCGCAGTACGGCCTCGCCACCGAGGCGCCGTCGCACATCCGCCGGCTGTACGCCGTGCGCGCGCCCATGTCCGACAGTGCTGAGCTCGTGATCGGCGGCACGTCGTCGTTCGACTCGCCGCTGCACGCCGACGGCGCCGGCTCGCGGTTCATGCCGATCGCGCCGGCGAGCGCGTCGCGACGCTCAGGCACCGACGACGACGACGACCGCCGCAGGCGCACGCCGGCCACCACCACCCGTTTGGCGAACGCAACGAATCTGTTCCAAAAGGGCGGCGAGGATCTCAAGGACGTCGCGCGCATCGATCTCGAGGGCGCGCCGGCGCCGGGGCCGTGGCCGAAATGGCACGAGGACCCAAAGTTGGGTGGTATTGAAAAGGATCATGCAACCGGCAAGCTGCTCGAGACGTGGACGTTTGTGCAGTTTTTCCGCGAGCTGCTTGGGCTGGGGCCCATCGACTTTGACGCGTTTGTTGACGCCATTACGGGGCCAGTTGCGCCGCTGCTCGCGTCGATCCACGAGGCGCTCCTGAAACAGTACGTCGCCAAGAACTCTGCCGAGCTTGCGATCCAGCTCCCGGCGCAGGAAGAGGACGGCCCGCGCAAGCCCAAGAAGCGGCTCAAACCCGGTCGCCGGCCAGCAAAACCGGTGGAAGAGGAAGAAGACGAGGGCTCGGCGCCGCCGCAGGTCGAGGCGGGCCCGGGCAGCCAGTACGTGAACGCAGAGCAGAAATCGTGGCTCGAGCGCGCCGGCAAGCGCCAGTTCGCCCACGGCGGCTGGCAGCTGTGCGTGCTCGCCGCCCTCAGCGAGGTTGCGTACCTGCGCGACTGGCAGGACGAGTGCAAGGCGATCCTCGCCAAGGCTGCGCCTACCACCACCGCGGAAGCGACCACCACAGAAGGGACCACCACAGAAGCGACGCCGCAAAAAGCCGCCGAGGGTTACGCGCGGCTAAGCGCGAGCGAGCGCGTCCAGGCGCTGTCGATTCTGGGCCGCGTTCTGTTGACGAGTGCTGCCGTGCGCCAGTTTCTCGACGCGCGCGGCAACGAGCTCACGCGCCTCCGCAAAGAGCGCACCGAGGCAAGCAAGTCGGCGCGGTACCTCACCGAGCGGCTGCGCGTGCTCGAGGCAAACACCGGCGACGTTTCTGTGGCGAGCGACGCCGCGAGCGACGCCGGCGACGCCGGCGACAGCCGCCTCGCAACCGCCGAGCCGACCGAGTACGACGAGCCCGAACCACCGAAAAAACGCGGCCGCGGCGGACGCAAGAAGCAAACGCCCGACGAGCCGAAACCGGCGTCCGAGGAGCCCGTGGACGACATTGTCACCACTGATCCGGTGGTGGTGCGCGAGCTCCTGGCGGAGAAAATGGCCCTCGTCAAGGACCTCCGCCAGAAACTCGCCCAGTACGACAGCCAGCGCATGCGCCTGCTCGGCAAGGACCGCTTCTTCAACCGGTACTGGTGGCTCGAGCTCAACGGCATCGAGCCCGTCCGCGACGGCTACGCCATGGGCCGCCTGTGGGTCCAAGGCCCATCAGAGGAGGAGCGCCAGCAGTATCTCGACAGCGAGTCGTTTGCGCAGGAGATCCACACCTACCGCACCCACATTCTCGAGCGCCAGGCCGAAGAGTCCGAGCGCCAGGCCGCCGAGGCGAAAAACATCGCCATGCTCCAGCAGGAGCGCCAGAACGTGCTCGAGCGCCGCAAGGAGGGCAAACGCGTGCGCATGCGCGACCGCCAGCACCGCTCAGACACGCAGCAGGCGACGATGAACACGCGCCTCGCCGCGTTCCGGTCCATCGCCGTCGCGTCGCCAGAAGTGCAAACCCAGGCAAACAAAATGGTCCCTCTGGCGCCAAAACCTTTGGAGCAGGAAAAGGACGACAAGGACCAGATGCCGCCGAGCCTGCCGCAGCTCCAGGCCCAGGCGCAGCAGCTCCAGCAGCAGGTCCAGGCCTTGCCGAGCCAGGCGCTACCAAGCCAGGCGCTACCAAGCCAGGCACTTCCAAGCCAGTCGCGGACGCCGCGGACACCGCAGGCGCCGGTCCTCGTTCACCCCGAGCAGCCGCAGCAGCCGTTCCAGCCCCAGCCGCCGCAGCAGCAGGTGGAGATGCTCCAGGCACCGCCGGGATACGTCTACCAGCAGACGCCGTTTGGCATTGTCATGTACGCGATCATGAACCAGGGGCCGTACGGCCAGCAGCCGGTGATGCCGCAGTTCCCGATGCAGATGCCGATGATGATGCCGGGAATGATGCCGGTGCAGCAGATGCAGCAGATGCAACAACTACAGCAAATGCAGATGGCTCCCCAGATGCAGATGATGCCGCCGCAAATGCAGCAGTTCTCGCAGCAGCAGCTGCCGCCGATGATGCTGCCGCAGTACTCGTACTTTCCGGGCATGGCGCCGCCGGTTCTGCCGCCGCAGAGCCCGCTCCAACACCAGCCTGTACTGCAATCTCCACCGCAGCCTCAGCCCCAGCCTCAGCCCCAGCCAGGTCAGCCTCAGCCCCAGCCAGGTCAGCCTCAGCCAGGTCAACCTCAACCTCAGCCTCAGCCAGGTCAGGCCCAGACTCCAGTTCAGCCTCAACCAGGTCAGCCTCAGCCAGGTC
>JAKIRV010000031.1:0-99216 GCA_022577725.1 Wickerhamiella dianesei | reverse complement strand
CTTAAATGTACGACCGGGTATTGTAAGTGGTAGAGTAGCCTTGTTGTTACGATCCACTGAGATTAAGCCTGAGTTGTCTGATTTGTGCAACAGCACACACTAATTGATTGAAGATGGGTATCTTCATTGAATTAGTATCTTAGCTAGTTGGTTTCTTGATATATATGTCTAGTTCAAGATTGTTTTATCAATACGGTACAGTACCTGTGTCTAGATCCATTGTGTCTGTTTTATCAATACGGTACAGTACCTGTGTCTAGATCCATTGTGTCTGTTTTATCAATACGGTACCTGTGTCTAGATCCATTGTGTCTACTTTTGCCTATCTCGCGCACATCTCATCAAGGTTCTCATGACAAGAATAGCCACCAACCTTGTTGTCACCCCAAATTTGAATGGCAGTGGCAAATATGATATCTATTAGTGCGGGGAGCGGTTTTGTGTCAGCTGCAAGAATTACTTAACTGTGTCTGGGTCTAGAACCCGTTGTGCCTACACTTTTGCTGGTATCGTGCACGTCTGATCAAATGAACAAGGGACGAGAACACTCACCAACTTCGCTGTCACGCCATACTCGGACGGAAGTGGCAAATACGATATTTATCAGCGCGGGGATCCGTTTTGTGTCAGCTGCGAGACCTTAAATAGCAGTAATGTCTCGAATTTCCGTTGACCACAATTCTCTTAAGTCAAGTCCCTTTAGTTTCCATCATCATAACGCGCTATACACAATGGGAGCATTACAATATAAGAACGTCTTGCTAAAAACTGGTGTGAAGGTATTTTACCGTGAACAGACTGCAGCGCCTAACGCACCTGTTATTCTTTTGCTCCATGGATTTCCATCGTCATCGCACCAGTATCGTAATCTGATACCACTCTTGGCGGTTAAATATCGCGTCCTTGCGCCGGATCTTCCAGGGTTTGGGTTTACAGAGACGCCATCAAGCTTCCTGTTTAACTTTGAAAACCTGGCAACCACTGTTGCAGAGTTTCTTGATGAACTCTCTATCTCCCGCTTTACCGTATATATTTTCGACTACGGCGCACCTGTTGGTCTGCGGCTTGCACTTCAGCGCCCGGAAGCAATTCAAGCAATAGTTACGCAAAACGGGAACGCCTACGTGGAAGGATTAGGTACTGTCTGGGAACCAATTCGGGAACTTTGGGCTAGCAACAACGCTCCGGAGAATCGCACCAAAGTCGCAGAAGCTATGTTGACGCTCGATACGACCAAGTTCCAGTATGTGGACGGCACTCCTGATCCCAGTCGCATTGCTCCAGAATCATACTATCTCGACTATGCCCTGATGGAGCGTCCTGGCAACAAAGATATCCAGTTGGATCTTTTCAACGATTACAAAACGAACATTGATCTTTATGGGGCCTTCCACGCTTATTTCCGAAAATCTCAGGTTCCTCTTCTTGCTGTCTGGGGCAAGAACGACGTCTTCTTTATTCCGGCCGGCGCTGAGGCATACACAAGAGATCTACCAAATGCCACAATCAAGCTGATTGATGCAGGCCACTTTGCCATTGAGAGTGACACAGAGCTTATTGCCGAGGAAATCTTGAAGTTCCTGAACGAGATTGAGTTGTAACAGGCGTCAGTATAGGGTTCATCTGTGCTTTTATTGTCTATATTATGGGCAAAATATGTTCAGTAAATTTTATGTTTTTCTTGGTGAACCTGCTGTTACTCTCCCGTCATTCTTCCGGACTGGGCTACAGTTTTTGTGTAGTCACTGTTGTTGTTATGACCCACCGAGATTGAGCCTGAGGTTTGTACAATAGCACGCACTAATTACGGTGCAGTGTCTCCTTGGAATATTATTACGTGTGTATCAAATCTAACGCGAGTAGATTCCGACTTGGAAAACGCACTCAGGCTATATTTTACTGCCGTTTCAGAAAAACTCACAGCCATCTAGTATGCAGGGCCTGCATAAACATTGAGTAGACTCTCAACCTCATCTTTACTGCCATTTCAAAAAACACCTTCGTTTTATGTAGTGTCACTTTATGAAAAAGCTTTCCAACCTTATTTTATGGCCACTCTTTGAAAAAAGTGCTCGAACCTTTTCACACCCATTATCTTAACCCTTCTTCTGAAAAAAAAAAAAAATAAAACACGCAGAATTAATTCAAATATAGTCACGGCGACTTTTCTGCACACCGTAAATCGGAGTTATTTATCGCATAAAATTGACATAGAATTTCCTCGACCAATTTCATTAATGGCTGGGACCGGATCTTCAAAGGAGTTCAGAGTTGATGATATTGTTGCGCTCGGCTCGACAACTGCTCGAGAGCTAAAGTTTGGATCACATGATCTTTCGGTTCTTGACCTGCGTTACATGATCCAACTATGTGAGGCCAAAATAAAGCCGGTCAAAAAAGACGGCTATGCAATCATACAGTCTCTACACACATCATATTATACTAAAACACTCGGTAAGGATCGACTGTGGTTGACTCAATGAAAGTCTCACCCAATTTTATCCGGAAATAGCCTGCTTCAAGTGGGGCTTACAAAGATGTTGTTAAGTGTGTGGCAGTTCTCTCGTCCCACATGAAATAAGCATTAAGCAGCCTGCGCGGAACCAGGCCTGAGCAACACATCCCCACCACCCTATACTTTTAGGTCCCTCGGCTAAACCCACCACGCACATCTGTTGATGGATGAACATTGACGCTGAAGGATCACACGAACCCTCACAGGGCTCTTCGAATCCTTATGAGCTACCGATTCTGCGCTCTGACTCGTATACAGCTATGCAGTTGTGTTTCTTGACCCCGGAAATCATGCATACAGAGAGCCGGGTGCTGCTGATCGGGTCGATTCCAGACAATATTGGTAGGAGCTCACGCACATCAGGGAGGCGAGAGCTTTTAGCACTTGTGGATGCCCGCCGCAAAGCCTGGAGGGAAATGGTGGGGAGGAAATCGACTGATCAGGCAGCTGATACCGAAAGACCTGACCTCTCGGAAGGCTTAGTTTCTTCGGGACACCCAGAAAAGTTGCAATTGGCAACATTGAGGCACCCAAAGAAACTCAGGAACGAGCTGAGATCACGAACGCATGCTGGTGATCAGCAGACTTCGAACCGAAACCGGGCCCAGAGAGATCAAAAGTGGGTCGATCGTCCACAATCGCTTGCTTATGACACTGATGGCGGAGGTAGCTCAGAGACACCATCATTTGTTACTGCTTTAGATCCTGACGACGAGGCTCCTCACCGCTTCTACACCCCAGACTACACAAACAGTGGGAATAGCGACGACAGCAAAGGGACATCTGCTACTGCAGCGAGCAGTGCAGAGAGCTCACCGATGAAACCAACTGCGCAGCAGGAGCTCGACGACGAGGATATGGAAGTGGAGAACCAACGCCTGTTGCTAACTCGCACGTATACGAACGACGTCCCAAAACTAGAGAGCATATGCACCAATGACCTTCAGCCGATACTAGAACGACCCGCTCGCCACCAATTGACCACATGGCAGCACAATAAGACTGCTGTTCCCTCATCGGCACCAAGCAAAATGTTGGCAACAACTCCCGAGGATCAAACAACGCCATCTGCGGCCACGAAACCAACGAAAGTAGAGCCGAAACTTACAAGGTTTCGATCAAGCGAGACCCAGGCTCAAGCTTATGGCCAGCCTAAAGCGCAATCGGTCGCTATCCGCGATATTGAGCCGGGTCCCATTGAGGCCCCAGATCGTGAGGATGATGAGGTGGAGACAATGCGCCCAGAATCGCTTCATTCGACGAATAGTAGTCACTTGACACCATCGAGCAGTCGAGCGAGTAGTGATGATGAGCGGGAGAGTGTTGATGAGCCGATTCTTTTTCGCGCGCACATGCTGGTTCAAACGCGTCAATTCAGGAAGGGTGGCCAACGCGATCTACCACTTGCAAACTCGATGCGTCAAGCAATAACTCGCGTTGATACGCGCTGGAAGGAACATGCTGTGGCCTTGAAGATGAGCCGTGTGACCAGAGGAACACTTGTACTCCAAATGGCGACCACATCCAAACGCGCAGTCCGTCCTGGACGGACGCGTCGGGGAGTGAAGGTCAAAGTCAATACTGAGTGGTCCCTATGCTTCTATTCTGCGCTCGATCTCACCGTTGCATTGTGGTCGCCAAGGCACAAACACCTGTACATATTCCAGTGCCAAGGCATGGCGAAGCGTCTCGAGTTCATCAAGCTGCTTGCCCAATTCACTCATCGCCCCGGACCGGAAAAGCCGCTTCTTGTTCGGTTTCCCGAGGAAGAACTGTTTGTGAAAATTCCGGCAACTTGGGAAGGGCTCAGTGAATGGGCAGTGCCTCCTCTTGTTTCTATAGAGATGCTCGCGGCGCCAGCCACCTCTGTGTCTCCGTCGGAGAATGCGCTATTGCGGTTCGTATGGTCTTCGCGACGGAAAATAAATCGCGAACCTGCCTCAGATTCCTCGGTGAAAAAGTATGCCCTTGGATGGCGTTATCGCCACAAACTTGACGACTCTACCCCGCGAATGATGTGGATAAATCCGATTGATTCTGAGCAGTTACACCCTCTGCGCTATTTGCTTGAAGCAGACTATCATCTTGAAGTCATCCGACCCAAAACTCAAACGCGCGGAGACCAAGGGATGGTCGAGCCACCCGCCATTGAAGGATTCTGTCATCGCTACAGTGCCTGGGGCCGGGGTATTCGCAATGTCAAGCGGGCCGTTACCTATCTGCACACGCATAACCACCTTGTACTCTTTACGAGCGCAGCCCAAGCAGAACCGCCTCCAGTTGGAGACTCGTTATTTTATTCTCCAGACGCACATGGTCAACCTCACATCAAAAGAGATGTCATTGAGACCGACAAAGACCCCGAGCACGAAATCGCTCCATACGCCCTGGATGAACATGGCAGATTTGAATGGATAAGCAGGTGCACGTGCGTCGAAGATACGCAGTGGTTTGACTCAGTAGCGATCCTGGAACGTGATCGTCGTGCGCGGATCATTCAAAAGGCTGACTTTGCCGTTGATCTTGCCACAGTGACTGCTATAGAGACAGAAAACGAGCAAGACTTTCGGTTTGTACTCAGCAACAAGGATACTATCGGCATACATGTTCCGTCAATTGAGATTCGCGACGTGTGGGTTCGTCGATTGCGCGACCTTGTGAAGTACTGGCACTTGCGACGCAATGCCGACTCAATCAGGCGATGCACGGGCCAGATCGATTTCCAGGTGACGCCTCTAATCAAGAACCGAAGCATTCTTCACCAGGGGTTCCTGTACCACAAAAATCACAAGTTCACAACGCTACGCTCACGTTACTGCGTTCTCACGAAGGACTGCCTTGCTCTTTACTCTGTGCATAGTCTTGTGCCTACTGTTCGAGGACACCAGGCGACAACTCTGATCCAGACAGCGGAAACTGACACGGGAGGTATTCCTTCAGTCGCAGCAAGTAATGCCCAAGCGGGATACACATATCGACTCAGTTGTGTTCTTGATCTCAAGGGATGCTACGTCTACAGTGGGCTCCTTGCTGAGGATATGCTCCTGTCGGCAGTTGATAGCCACGTCGATCCCAGCAATCCTGGTGTATGGGCCCTTCCACGAGCCTATGAGGACGGGTGGATTTCCCAGGACTCAGAAGAGGACCGCTGCTTCATTCTTTGGCGCAGCCTACCCCGACATGTTTTCAAACGACTGAGAGGCGATCGTTCGCGCGAAGAAGTTTTTCTTGCCCGATCTGCTATTGATCGCGACCTCTGGGTGTCTGCCTTGCGTGTCGCCGTTCAAGCTCGCGATGAATAGACACATATTTATTTTTTACTTTTCGTGATGTAGCTAATGCTCCCATATTTCACAAGACTGTGTACGGTACAGAACTGTACGTGAAGCATTGGAAGCAGGCATATCGACACAAAGGCAAGCTGAGACATGGAATAAGTAACGGAGAATCTCAGGACATGAACATGGAGTTACGAACCATAAATAAGTTAAGCTAAGTACACTAGGGTGTCTACGCCAACGCGCTGAATATACTCTTTTTCCACAAGAGACGTAATGCAGCGCTTGATATCACGAACGGACGGCTGGAATCGCTTCGACGCCTGCTGAACTGTTTCCTGGAGCAGCTGCTCATGGGTAATGGAGCGCCGAGCCTTCATTATCCGCACCATGACTGCCTGCAAGAACATGCGACGATCCTCCGACAGTTGCCGATCAACATCTCGTGCTTCCTGGCGTACCTCAGACTTGAGTGGCAGGTTCAGGTTGATACGTACACGCCGCGATTTGAGTTCGCGGTTGATGGTGTAAGTTCCTGCCTCAGGGTCCTCAAGCAGGACTTGCGCCTTGACAATATACGCGACAGAGCCCTCAAACACGTCCACAGGCAGCTTTGTATGCTCGAGCAGCGTATCCTTCTCCAACGTGTCCGAGTCCAGCTCGTTAAACGCGAGGAGAATGGCCATCTGGAAGATACTGACCTGCAAAATATGCATGGACTGGGCAAAATTCACCTTAAGCTCGCCCTTGCTGAAATTCCACAGCCATCGAAGCTTGCGCCCCGAGTGGATACTGTAGTAGTACGCCTCAAAGCCCTGAAGAGCAGGACCAAGCTCTCGCGGCATGTTGAACGATACGTCGCGATAAGGCAGCGGCCAGAAACCTTCGGCAAGGACGAGAGGAGCAAAACTCGACAACGCAGCATCCTCACTGGGAGCGTTCTCTCTGTAGCGGTTGCGAAGCTCCTGCGAGGTTGCCATGTCTTGGAACATGCGCTGGAGCTTGTTGGTATACTCGAAGCCGTACAAGTCACCAAGCTTCGAGACCATTGCTGTTTCGAGATCCTGGTTCGCTGACGTCTGGTGCACCAGTCGCCGAGACAACATGCGGCTGTAGTGCTTTTCGAACGCATCCTTCTCTTCAACAAAACGCAAAACTCTGATAATTCCGTCGAGGCCCTTGTCGATTTCAGCAAAGTCCTGGGTGTTACGAGAGGACTTTTTGAGCATGGAGTCACTGAATCTCGCGAGAAGTTCCGGTGTTCGCGACTCTGTGGGCCCATTGGGCAGTCTTGCAACGCTGTTGCGATTGATCACGGTTTCGCAACCCATATCGACGGCTTTGCGCATTGCCGGCGAGCCGTCAAACGCGTTTTTGACCAGGGTGTCGAACCTATTGTACACTTTTAGTAGCGTTTCGATGTAGGCCCTTGGTTCGACGAGTTTCGGATCCTGCGCAGGCTGGATTTCAGACACGAGTTCGTCGATGGCATTGAGGCCGACTTGCTCAACGTAGCCCTTGAGCATGTCCTTGATTGGGTTGAGTCCCATGGACACCTTACCCAAAAGGGTATACAGGATATGTACATCTTCAGTGCGGTCCGCTGCAAGTAGCCTCAGGAACTCGCCCTGGATAGCTGTCTGATGAGCCTCGATAAGGAGACGCTCACATTCTTCAATAAGCAGCTCCTCGGTGGATGGATGGATATACATTGCCACGCGAGCGTGCTCTTCCTGGAGTCTTTCCGCCACGCGGCGCATGTACGGCACTACGCCGTGTTCAGCAATGTAACGATTGCTTTCACGTTCGTAGTAAGTGGCGGTGGTTGCAATAAACGCATGCTCAAAGTTGCGTGAGTAAAACAGCAGGTTCGTACGCTTCGTATTGCTATCATCGAGACCAATAGTCACCATGCTCATAATACACGTCTGGAGCTCCGCCACCTGAACTTCAAGGCCATTTCGATCACGCTCAATCTGAGCGAGCACCGCTGCAATGAGGCGGTTGTGGAGGGGAATAAACAAGTGGTCTCGCCATAGCACAAGACACAGCGTGTTGATATCGTAGACTCCACGTTGACGACCGCCTTCATCACGCTCCTGTTTCACCCAGTGCCGGTTAAGGTACGAGAAGATATGGTCCAAGTACTTGGCTCCAGTAGTGTAGCGCTGCCAACACCGATTGTAGTAGTGGATGAGCTCCAGACCCTCTTCAGGAGTATCCTGATCCTTGTTGGCACCCACAGGAGCGTCGTCGAGAATTTGCTGGAGATAGTGCTTGAGGCACTCGCACAGCTTTTCGTATAAATCGCCCCCGTTGAGTTTTGTGTGGTGGTTTCGGAATGAGGTTGTGGCTGCTGCTGGTCCCGTCGAACCGCGTGAGGCACGACCTTGCGCTGAGGTGAGTGAGGACGACGAGTTTGAGGCAACACAATGATTGTGTATGGTTGTGTACATCTTCATGTACACCTCAGGAGTTAAGCCGCCCTCACGCAGGTCCTTGACCATGATGATGTCGATGCCTTGGGCAATGTATTGCCATGTAGCATCTACATCGGTAGCCCTGGACATGGTACAATTAGGAAACGCGTGGGATGGGTTGTTTGGGGTCACTCCGGAACTCAAAGTCCGATGTAAGTGTAGTACAGTACAAATAACAAGTTAAGCTAGAGGCACTTTGGGCACCTAGAATTGGCTGAGTCATGCAGGGTTGCATCATGCCCCAACCCTATGCCTATATTGTTATGGGTATAGCGTACCAGCAGCACTTAAGAGTAAGATATTAAGTACATGTATGAAGTAGTTCGACTCGTAAAAAAACCAGCCAATAAATAATGCAGTTAGTGGGTTGCTCTGTCCACCATTCGGAACACCGACAGGCATACTGTGGCCATCCAAACAATCAGTGTCATGAATATGAATCCCGTAACTGTGCGCTGCCGATCACAAACACGCGGCATTGTCGACAATCCTGGACAAATATACGGCTTTGTGATAATCGAGTCCATGGCGACGGCAAGATTGCTAGCCATTACACACATGAGCATGATGTCTCCAGCAATGAACTTCATCTTGGATAAAGACCGACGTAGTCCAAGAGGCTGGCCAAAACTCTCGTCATATAACGAGAAAGAGAGATATGCCACACTCACTGTTGATACAATGATTGTCATGAGCGGGGGCATCTCAGGGTGGATCACCCCCGGAACAACCCAGTGTCGCAGCTTAACGTATACTGAACACGCGACGCCCAGAGTAATAATTCCAAACACAATGGCAGATCCTCGAAACACAATCGGCAAAAACGGATTTGCGTAGAATAGCGAGTAGGCCCACTTGGCACGGAATCCAGGGTCGGTTATAAGCCCATGGATGAGTCCATGTAAACCTTTTCTCGATTGGTACACATCATCACTATCGGTGAGAGTATTCACCCATTTCCCTTGCAGGTTATATTCGCTCAAAATGCCTGTATCAACTTCTTTGCTGTACATGTTGAACCCAAAAGTTGAGTTTGCACTCGATCCTGGATACGCTTCAGTATCGTAGTATGTCTGCCCAGGTCCACCATTTCCTCCATTGACGACAGGACCGCCCATGTGGAAGGTTCTACTTGCATTCATCACTGAGTTCCATCGTCCTCGTGACTCCAGGAACTGCGGACGAGGTGCAGCAGTTGCTGGCCTGAAATACCGGGGTATTTGTGCAGGGTCGATCTTAAGAGGTTCCTCCTGAGCCGCCCATGGCGGTACGGTGTTCTCAAACCCACTCATATTGGTGATAAAATTGTTTTGGCAGAGTGGGGGTTACAAAGTCGGTCACCAGGTGACTCCAACCGGACCAACAATAAATATAACCGGTCCCAGATGTAACTTGTGGTGTTTCACAAACTCTCCTGGCGTCTTGGCGCAATTGGATTGCGTTGTGGAGCTTCACTGAAGCCGTCAACCGTTGGTGGGTTGTTGTGGTGTGGGTCAATGTGGCAGGAAGTACCGGGTTTGGGTAAGCCACACGCAGACCACGATTACAGATTGACCCGAACGACTTGTGCAGCACATGTGTTGCATCCATTTTTGCAGTGAGACTTTCGTGCTGCGTCTTGAGAGTAAGGCAACTCAAAGTGTTCTCTTTCATTAGCTGCGTATTTCGATGTGGTGGGGATCGGTCCGATCGACCACAGTTAGTCCACTGAGATCGCTCTGATTGATCAAACCATACTCTTTAAAAAAAATTACAGATTTCTATTTCAGACGGCATCGCTCGAATTGTTCGTAAAACTCACTGAACCACGTTTAATTGAACAGACAATCTCGCACGCAGAGGGTCATGTGTCAGCGTCAACAATTTTCATGAGCGACACGAACGGTGGAGCCGGATTCGAATCAGAGTCACCTCAAGAGCAGGTCAATGGCCTCAAGTCGAGCATTGATCAGCTTGAGCAACAGATTGACGCATTGATAGGCTCTAATGACGAGTCAAGGACGGTCGACAGTATCGCAGATGGACTTACGGGACCCAACAGGGCGAAACCATATGGAGCTGCAGCATATTCACTTACATCTGCCCTTTTTGCCTACTTGAAAAGCGAGGGCCAGGACACTGACATTCTCAAGCCAGAACTTGTTCGAGTACAGGACAGGCTTGGCAAGCTCGACAAACGACTGAGCGACAACTAATTCCGTCCACGAGGCTGGATATATTTATTTACACAGAGAGCCGTTTAGAGTCTTCTCTTACGGTAGACTACAAAAATAATTCAATTTTATGGAATATAATGTCTCAAAGACACAGCAACAACTGCACCATAAAGCTCATGGCTCCGACTGTGGTTCACGTGACTGATAGTTGCCGGAAATTCGGATGACATGCCCCACGTCTAACCGAAGTCAGCTTCTCCGCATTAACGATATGGGCTTTACGGATTTTGTGAGGCGACACAAGCGCAAGCTTTTCGTGGCGCTAGGAATCGCAGGCTCAGGCTATTACATTCTACAGCTACTCAAGGATAAGTTGGCTGAATGGCAGGAACGGCTGATTCTTGAGCGTCTCGCCAAGGATAACCTCGAGAGGCGATTCGAGCAGAACCAAAAGGACGCGACTTTCACAATTATGGCACTTCTTCCGACTGTTAGCACGCAGATCCTGGACCAGTACGATGTTGAGAGTGTCAAACAAGAACTCCAGGCGCTGCGGTCTGTTCCTGAAGCTCCAGTTGCTCAGGACGGCTCGCAGACGTTGCCTTTGGATGCGAGCGACGCGTCTATTGGTGCTGCTGCCCAAGCAGGAGCCAAGACAAAGAGCGAACTGTGGAACGAGATCAAGATCCAGAGTTTGACACGTGCGTTTACGTTGCTTTACGCGTCGGCGCTGTTAGTTTTGGTGACGAGACTCCAACTGAACATTCTTGGCCGTCGAGCATACGTCGAGTCCGTTCGTCAGATGGCCAACAGTGCTACTGGCGCTGCGACGAAACTTGGCGACGATCTCGGATCGAGCATTGACGAGGATCGCGTCGAAGACGAGGTCAACCGACAATATCTCACTTTCAGTTGGTGGCTTCTGCATCGTGGCTGGCAGAGCCTCGCGTCGCGGGTCGAGCAGGCGGTTGTGGAAGCCACCAAGGACGCGGATCCTCGTGCGCAACTTGGCTTTAGCGATCTCCAGGCCATTCTTGGCAGAATCCAGTTCGGAGTGGACCACCCTCATCTTGGAGACGAGTCGTTTGGTGCCAGCGTGTTCCCTCCCCCAGAACTAGAGACGTTTGTGCTTGAGCAGATGCCCCAGTCTTCTAACACTACTGTTGGGCCCTCCCTCAGGGCCCTCTTAGACGAGTCTGCCGATATCATGGACAGTCCTAATGCCGCTCAAGTGCTCGAACGGTTGGTTCACGTTGGTCTCGATGTGTTGACCGATAGACTCGCGCCTCTTTACACGACTCAGGAGCATGGTACTGCGCGTCTGGCCTCCGCGCTGGCCGCGGTAACCAGACAGGCTCACCAGATGGCTGCCGGATCTCCGTTGACCAACGACTATGTCGATGCCATGGTCGAGTCTCCTGAACTCGATGCGCTGTGTGCGGTTATTTACTCTAATTATTAGTTATTTTGTTATTTTGTTCTGTAATTTGGCAGTAGTTCAGTATTTTTGGTGTGGACAAAAATATTACCTATATATTAAGATCTAGCTTCATTTCGTTGTCTTGTGCGAGACTTCCTGCAGACGCTGGCCAAGATCTGTCTTGCTGAATGCAAATTCTGGATCGAGCTCAGTCGCAAATGAGTGCGACAGTAGCTGTTTCGCCGTAGGACGCTGGCTAGGTTCAATCACAAAACACGCGTCAATAAATGCCTTGCCATCACTAGAAACATGTGGCTTCGCATCTTCAGGAATAGGAGGCGCTTGCTTGTCGCTACCAAGCTTGTACATGGCTCCGACAGCTTCTTCGGTACTCCAGGGCCTCCGCCCAACAAACATCTCGAGAATCACACAGCCCAATGACCACACGTCGACCTTGGCGCTGTAGCCTTGTTTCTGGTTCTTGATCACGTTGGAAATAACCTCAGGAGCCATCCAGAAAATGGTGCCTTGCATACTCATCTCGGCATTGTTGGCGTAGATATCACGGCTCCGCTTGGAGATGCCAAAGTCGCTGATCTTAATGGTGCCATCGATGTCCAACAGCAAATTGTCCGCCTTGAGGTCACGGTGGAGGATTCCTCGCGTATGCAGATAGGCAAGACCATCGAGAACCTGACGGGTCAGGAACCGGATAGTCGGATCAGGGAATCGGCCGTACGTCGTCAGTAGGCTCTTGACACTTCCGCCAGGCACGTATTCCAAAAACAGGTTCGAAACGCCATCCAGGGCCTCGAATCCGAGGTATTGCACGATATTCAAATGGTCCAGGTCCTTCATGTTTTCAACTTCCGCGTAGAGAGCATTAAGCGCGTCTTCTTGCTCTTTGCTGTTGGAACGCAAACCGGGTCGGATGCGGACCTGTTTGACTGCCATCATATCGCCAGTGGTGACATTCAAGCCGAGATAAACCTTGCCAAATGTGCCCTGGCCAATCATCTTGCCCTTTACCCACACGTACTGCTTGTGGTCGCGGAGGGTAATGACAGCATTGGTTCCGTTCCGCATCTCGACAATGTTCTGGCCCCACATTTTCGTTGATCGTCTTCTCAAAAGAGCTGCTGGAGCGGGCGTTCCTGAGGATGGAAGTGAGCTCGAGCGAGTGTTTGGATGAGGGATAACGTTACCTGCAGCTGTTGCAGCGTGCCTGTCGCGACTTTGCGAGCTCTGTTGGCCACTAAAGCCGGTTTGTCCACTCACTGATCGCGTTGAGCTGCCACTGGCCTGTCGAGAACGACCGGTTCCTTTCGAGTCGTGGTCAAGTTGCTGCTGTTGGTGGTGTCTCAACCGTCTACTGGCCTCCCGGGCTACGACTCGAATACTTTTCACTCTGGTCATCGCAGGATGTTGCGGCTCAGATCCAGAGCTGGGTTGTCTCGGACGACGTGGCTGAGGTGGTTGCGGTGGCTGTTTCTTCTGAGGTTGAGGTTGACTGTGGAGGCCGGGCGATCCTGCCGACGACGACGGTGGTGTGTTTGAGCCAATCAAAGGTGAAGACGCAGGAGACGACGATGAAGGCGACACAGGTACCAGCGGCTCAGGCATTCGAATTGACGGACCACTGGGTCGCTGAGGGCTCGCAATTACCGGACGGTCCAGATCCGTATCAGGGAAGAACCGCTCGAGATTGTCGTACACAACCTCGGTAGGAGGTCGAGATGTTGAGAAATTCTCGAATGGTTCCGGCATCTTGAGCCGCAGTCGCATCGAACCCCCGCTCGCACTCCGCGAACCTGAATTGGGGTCTCCCACAGGTGGAGTGAGGGGTTCAGAAGACGAGGAAGAAACGCGAGAAGTTGGTTTGGGCGAGCCTGGAATCTGTGACGACACAGATCCCATTGAAGGTGCTCTCTCGCGTCCGACGCTAGGTTTCTGTTCATTTTCAGGTTCTGGCTTAGGCGGCGATGATGTTTGCGGAGCCTTTGCCCAAAGTCCATCGTCATCGTCTTCCTCCTCTTCCCCGCTCGCAAGGGCAGGAGCGTCATGCCAGGTATCTTCAGCAGAAGTCATCGAACTGATTGACGCGTGAGATGTATCCAGCGGCAACTCTGACGGATTTTCAGGCGACGCAGGACTTGGCATCACCGGACTCAGTTCAGGACGGTACTTGGACGAGGCGGATCGTGCTAATGGAGGCTTTGGAGCTGTTCTCAGTGCCGTAAGCTGACTCTCACGTCCTGAGCCTGTCCTTTGTAGCGATCCAGACCGTTGTAGCGAGCCCGATCGTTGTAACGACGTCGTACTTGAACCTGTTTGAGTCAAATTCAGATCGACAGACGGTTTCGCATCGCCATCTGTCGACTTTTTGCGTACCCTCGTGGCATGTTGAGGCTTGCTATTAAAGTAGTCACTGTCTGCCTGCTCCTCTGCGACAAGGTAGGCCGGTGTCTTGGGATATACGCGGCTTTCTCCCGAGACATTTGCGACGCGTGGGGGAGTGGAAGACTCTGTCTCTGAATCGCTACGGCGACTCGAATCGCTTCCGTATTCTTCCTTTTCAGGCTGGTCTAGCTCGACGTGGAACTTGACAATGTCTCCAGCCGCTGCGCACAGCACATTCCAGAGTTGCTTATCACTCAAGGGTTCGCCAGGAGCACAAAAGTAGTCCGTGAGACGCATAATCACGAGTTTTGCTGCTGTGGCTGGACCAGGACCACCGACAACTTCGTAAAGCACGCGTTTACGCACAGCATCAGCGCCAAAGCATCGCGAAATTCCCACCAGTCTGAAATTCACATTGTCACGCGTCACAAGCACACTTGGGCCAGGCGTGTATGCACGCGTGGGTCGTAGTCGGTTGTCAAGAAACAAAAACTTCTCCAGAGAAGTGCGTTTAGTGCCCATGAGCGGCTTGGATTGACCAACAGGACTGGGTTGGGGGCTTCCATACACATGTCCATATCCCATTGACGACGCAGGGAGCGGAATCGGAGCTGCGGGAGGAGCTGATGAGGGTGTACTGCTTGAGCTACTACTGATGCTGTTGCTGCTTCCGTTGCCACTTGTTCCGCTACTACTGTTCGAGTCCTGTGTAACGCGGAGTCCTGGTCTGTGTGCCTTTTTAAGATCACTTGGAACCGCTGGAGGTGGAGCGATGCTTCTCAGTAGTCTCACAAACCGTTGAGGCGATTCCGTAACCCCCAACTTTTTGATGTTCGAGTAGTTGACGAGATCCAAGAAAGCCTGGTGGCTAATATGGTTCTTGAGCAACGCCTCATGCCACTGCGATGAAAATCCGTTTACCGCAAGCCAGTGCTGTATTCGTTCGGGAGACCACTGCTCTGGGTTATGAGTATCCCAAGGCACTTTGATCGCTTTTGAGTCCGGACGTCCACCCGAAGCATGGCTCGAACCACCATGACCCGAAGATCCATGAGCTTGAGCGCTTGAGTTCATGTGTCCAGAGGTATGGTTCGAGGTACCGCGACTCGAGGGGTTATGAGTTGACGAGCTGGTATTCATATGATTACTTGACGGCTTCATATGACTTGGTTTAGGAGGTTTGACTGGTGGGGCTGAAGGTTGTGATGTGTGAGCGACGCGAGTCTTTTCTGGCAGTTTCGGTGGCTTGGAATCCTTGGATTTTCCTTCAATTGAGGACGCAGATTCCATAGACGTAGGTGAGGGCCGACTCCGGTTGCTCTTGAGCGAAGGATAAGGCCCGTTTTTGCCTGTTCCAGGAGTAATCGGGACCTGCGACCACTGGGGTATCATTGAATCATTAACCAGGAATTTCGGAACGTCTTCCTGGTTCCGTGTTTCTGCAGTCATATTCCCAAAGATCGGGATCCACGCAGCCTACGCTGCTGGCTGTCTACTGCCCCAAAGATAGTGTCTAGTTTGATGGCAGAACCCCAGATCTGAGGGGGCGGGCTTATTACTATAGCTGAGAGTTGCCGCATAAGCAATGCAAGGGTAACGGTTTTTTTTTTTTATTTCCAGACATTTCATTTCAACGATTGCAGCCGCAAAAATCTGAGCTCCTACAACTATTAAATCTGTGAAAATCTTCGGGCATCTCCGGCGATTGAGCTATTTCTTCCATTCTCACACGCGTCATTTGTTCGATAAATGAACCGAATTCACTGACTAAACCAGATTTGCAGTTCACCGTACATTACATTAATTTGGTCTGACGTCAATTGGCGCCGGAATCTTCGGGAAATGCCACCCATTCGAATAACAAACGGCTCGCGATGGCGTCGGACAATGCGAAAAGTCCAGGCACCATTACTTCCGGGTGATATTGGCCTGTTGAAACAAATGGAAAACGACAAAAAGACGCGCGAACGCGAAAGAGACGAGTCTGCAGAAAAGCTCGAAGATATTGGCATGGCGGAGTGGCCTCCGCCAGACTCAATTGCATCCAAAAATGACTTGGAAGTCATAATTTCGTCGATACGCGACAGAATGTTCGAAGAGCTGCCTAAAAACTCTTATGACCTTCAAGAATTTAGGGAAGGACTGCCGAAATTGGCGATGATTTCTCATTTATATGGCGTTTTCCCCGACAATGCCACCTATATAGACCGGCTAGTGACTGCAGCCCAAAGTTCGGGGGCCGTCAAGGTAATTTCGGTCAACCTTCCCGACTGCACTGACATGGTAATCGCCACTGACGTTTATCTGGAGATGGTACGCAATCCAACCTACAAGGCGTTACTACAAGAAGAACCTGATGCGCGCTGGTTTTCAGCCGAAACTCTTGACAAGAGAGGCATTTCCGAGACTGAAATCCATGACTTGGTGGCCGCTGGCTTTTTGACCGTCAACCCCTCACAGCCAGGAGTACACAATCTCAGCGTACCTGGCCAGGGTAGGTTACTGAAGTTGATGCTTCAATGTCGCAAGTGGTTGGTGACCACTTTAACTCGAGCTAATAAACGGTGGAAAGAACTTCCCGAATATGCCATCCAAGATAAGCTGCTCTCGACAAAAATGTACTGGAAATCTATGAGAGGTGTCACCTTGGAATGGGTTTTGTATGACGCAATTGGATCGGGTTATGTTACAGGGTTTCAAACCCCGATTGGTCGGGGGTGGAAGCTCCAAAAGAAAATGTAAATTAGTTTTAATGTCGAATTTATGCCCTACGCATGCTCTTCTTCTGCTGCTTTCTCGTCAGCTTCTCTTGTTCCTTCTTGGCCAGCTTGCGCTGCTCCTTCTCAGGCAACTTCTCACGCTGTTTCAGCTCTTCTCTGCGCTTCTCAGCCTTCTCGCGCTCGATGTCTTCCTTTTTGCGAAGCTCATCCTCACGCTGAAGTTTCGCAAGCTCCTCGTCACGAGTAGTCTTGAGTTTCCGAATCAATTCAGGACGGAGAAGCTTCTTGTTCTTTGTAGCATCTACCAAAAAGTCCACGAACCGAATGCTGGCTTCCATAATCTGGCCCACAGCAGTTTCCTCGGCAGCATTGCGAGGGTAACGGAATGTAATGTACAACTTGGGTCTCGAAACAAGATCGTGGGGTTTTGTGGGAGCTGAACGAAGCTGATCAGTAACAGCAAAGTACTCAAGAACATCACCAGCGTTGGCAATGGCCTCTGAAAGTTCAGGAGTCAACAGCTGGGCAAGATCTCCATGCTCGTACATGAAAGCGTAGCCCTTGGGAAGCTTGTCGCTGTCAACAGTACGCGTCAAAGTCAAAAAGTAATTCTCATCGCGAGACCGCTGGAGCTCTAGCTTGTTCACAATCGCAAAAATGAATGGCTCGATGGCTGCAGGATTCGTAGGAGTGATCTCAACTTTGACCTCGTCCTCGAGACCCTCAATAGACTTGAGCGTAGGTACCACAAGGCCAATAGAACCAAGCACAGCGTTGTGTCTGTCAGTGGTATAGAAACGCACGAGAACACTCTCAATGTTCAGCCTTCCAGAGGCATATGTAGTGTACCTTGAAGGGCTATCCTTGATGAGGAGCTCATTTGGACTCACACCCACTTCAGCAAACTCCGCATCAAGTACAGGTTTCGCCGTCTTGAGCCACCGATCCACAAGTTTCCTATTCGCGCGGGTTCCCCACACGTACACTATCACGTAGAGAACGAGCGTAGCGGCAATCAGCAGCTCCTTACGCCAGTCGTACGCAGCCACACGCTCGAGGAAAGTCATGTTATTCCACGTTACGGGGTGGATACCGTCATTTCCCCCGACTATACCTCCGATTTTCGCGAGTATCGACATTTTTTTTTTCCAATACTCGAAACAGCGGTTAACAGCAGGTCAAGATAGCTGAGCTGATAGCGAGTTACCTAAGGTGACAAGTTCGCACGTGAGGACCCAAAAAAACGAATCAGGTGACCATTTTTCATGCTTCCAGTCTCATTCTCCTCCAAATGCTGCGCCAAATCAGGCTGCATCTTTGGCAGGCTTCTGTGCCCAAATTTGGGATGCGACAGTTTGCATCTGCACGTTCACAGAAGCCAGCAACATCGGAGCTTGAGGAACGCATAGAAGCCATTCCCCCAGACAGGTACCGGTCGTTTTGTGTGGTGTCTCATGTCGATCATGGAAAATCGACTCTTAGCGATCGATTGCTCGAGCTTACCGGGGTTATCGACAAGGATTCTGGCAATCAGGTTTTGGATAAACTTGAGGTAGAACGTGAACGTGGAATTACTGTCAAAGCCCAGACTTGCACAATGATCTACAACTACAAGAACAAGGACTACTTGCTCAACCTCGTGGATACACCTGGACACGTCGACTTTAAACACGAGGTAAGTCGCTCGTACGCATCATGTGGAGGTGCATTATTGCTTGTTGACGCGTCCCAAGGTGTTCAAGCGCAGACAGTCGCCAACTATCAGCTTGCGGCAGAGGTGGGTCTGGAAATGGTTCCTATCATTAACAAGGTTGATCTACCACACGCAGACGTTCCTAGGGTTCAGGAACAGATTTTGGACATGTTCGAGCTCGATGATCCAGTGCCAATATCCGCAAAGTCTGGACTGGGTGTCGAAGAGGTCCTCCCCGCAATTGTTGAGCGGATTCCCGGTCCTACTGGAGACCGCAATCTTCCCACACGCATTCTGCTTGTTGACTCATGGTTCGATTCGTTTTTAGGCGTCATTATGCTCGTACACGTGAAGGATGGTCGGATCGCCAGGGGAATGCGAATCAAGTCTGCTCATACTGGTCTAAAATACGAGGTCAAAGAAGTGGGAATCATGCATCCCGAACGTGTTCCTCTTAAGCACCTTGTTGCGGGCCAGCTTGGGTACATTGTCACTGGAATGAAGCGCAGTTCAGAGGCGTTTGTAGGTGATACGTTTATGCGTAACGACCAGCCGCCAGTTGAGCCATTGCCAGGCTTCGAAGAGGCAAAGCCAATGGTGTTCGTAGGTGCATTTCCAGGTGAAGGCACGAACTTTGAAAAGCTCGAAGAGTCCATGGAGCAGTTGACCTTGAACGATCGTTCGGTGACTGTGGCAAAGGAAACATCTAATGCTCTTGGCCAGGGTTGGCGTCTCGGATTTTTGGGTACTCTACATGCGGACGTGTTCCAGGAACGACTTCAACGAGAGCATGGAGGTAAGCTCATCTTCACTGCTCCAACTGTGCCTTATAAAATCATCGATCGAGACGGAACCGAACGGATCATCACGAATCCAGACGATTTCCCTCAAATGATCACCGGAACTCAAAGCCCCAAGGATCTTCAGGAACCGTATGTCGAGGCAACTATCACTAGTCCTCCTGAGTACGTTGGAAACATCGTGACGCTGGCCGTCGCGAATAGAGGACAACAAACCGATGTTGAGTACCTGCCCAATGGCCAGGTGACCATGAAGTTTTTGATTCCACTTGCCGAGCTTGTTGAGGATTTCTTTGGTAAACTCAAAGGAGCTACCAAGGGCTACGCGTCCCTCGATTATGACGAGGCAGGCTACCAGTCTAGCAGGATCGTCAAGCTCGAGCTTCTTGTGAATGGGTCTGGTGTGGATGCCCTTGCGAAAGTCATGCACATATCGCAGGTGGATGTTCGTGGCCGCGAGTGGGTCAAAAAGTTCCGCGAGTATCTTCGTTATGAACTTTTCGAGGTCATTATCCAGGCTCGATGTGGAAACCGAATCCTGGCTCGAGAGACAATTAAGGCGAAGCGTAAGGATGTCCTGGCGAAGTTGCATGCAGCTGATATCAGTCGGCGCAAGAAGCTACTTGCCAAACAAAAAGAGGGTAAAAAAAGGTTACAATCTGTTGGCCGAGTTTCGATCCCCGCAGAGGCGTTCCAAGGATTCTTGTCCAGGTAATGTATATATTATTTATTATTCTAATTCTCGTCGTTTGCTGCCTGGCTGTCCGCCCAACTTCGCCTGGATAAACGCTTCAAAGTCTGCATCGGTGCCATTCTCTATTATCTCTCCAAGTTTCGCACGATCTTCTGGGTCAAGCCTGTGTTCGAGTTCGGGCTCTTCAGTGGTTGTCATACGCATGGACATTGGAGTGTTGCCACCTAAGAACGCAATTAATTCAGGGAAGTCGCCTTCCTCTGTTGCTTTTTCCAATGGCGTCTGACCTTCATTGTTCTTAATTGTGTCATCTGCGCCTAACTTTTTCAAAAAGGTAGCAGTTTCGACTTGCTCAGTCGCGTGAAGAGGTGTGTCTCCATCATTATCTTGCACGTTGATGTCCCCACCTTTATCGACCAGGTGCTGAAGGAGCTCTAGATGGCCATACTCGGCGGCAGCGTGGAGAGGGGTATAACCATTGGCATCTTTTTCATTAGGACTCTGGCCATTAGAGATAAACTCGAGGACCTTTTCGGTCCTTCCGTCTGCAGCTGCGATCCAGATATTCATTGAGAACAAAAAAATTAGGTCACGAGATTTCGGGGGTCGTTGGTTCACCTAATCACTATCACCAAGGGTCTGGATCCAGGAACTTTTCAACCACAGCACCATGACCAAGGACGAGGATCAATGCAAGCAATGCAATGAGTACAAGTCGTGGCTTTTGAACTACTCGCCCAGTGTGCGGTTCATGGCCGAGCAGATTAACAGAATAGGCGGAAACATCAACGCGAAGAACATCGTTTGTGGAAAGTGCGATGAAATGAAAGCCGGTGGTTTCAACCCCGAGCTTGGAATTCTGTTGTGTCAAAATAAACTCTACTCACGGTCACATGCTGAAGATACCCTCACTCATGAGATGGTCCATGCCTATGATCACTGTCGATTCAATGTGGACTGGGCCAACTTACGGCACCATGCGTGTTCCGAGATCCGTGCATCCTCACTAAGTGGCGAGTGCCGTATGATGAACGAAATTATGCGTCATGGAGTACTAAAATTCGGCAAGGGCCATCAGGACTGCGTTCGGAGACGAGCAGCCCTCAGTGTACAGGGTAATCCCAACTGTCCCAACAAAGAGACTGCTGATTTGGTTGTAAACCAGGTATTCGATCAATGCTTCAATGATACAAGACCATTTGATGAGATTTACCGCTAACGTCATGATAAATTCGCCATATTGTACATAGATGCGTTTATTCACTTTTCATAGGTCCTCGACTACTGTACCCAAAGATTTCGGTAAAAGAAATGCTTCGATTATGTCGTTAGCTTTTTACTAGCTATGCAAAATACCTAAAATGTTAGATACAATGAACACAGAATTGATGGGCCAACAGCGATACCCATCCAGAACATGGTGATTCCCAGGACTCTGCGCGTCTTCATGAATGGGAGAGTCGAAAGATACTCTAGAGGCAGCTGAGACAGCTGCATGAGCAGCAAGTATCCGCGGAGTCGGCCGAATATAACAAACATAGCCAGCTCATGTACACACGCAGACAAGACAAATGTCAAGAATACCGCCTGTCCCTTTGTGAAGTTGAGACTAATGATGCTCGACTGGTACACGTGTCGGCGAAGGAAGTTGTGCACGGGCACATTCCAATCGCGGGCAAACATGTCCCAGGTGGTGGAGTTCCACCATGTGCGGTAAAACTGGCGATCATTGAAACGCGACAATTCGGCGATGGAGTTGAGAATCGCATCCCAAATCAGGTAGAAAACCAACATATATGCAGAAATGAACGCCGGGAAAAGCTTCAGCAACACGACAGGATAGTTGTTCAGACGGTATGAGTAGCTCTCGTTCCGTAGAGCCACGGCTTCCATGGCCACCGGGTACAAGAAGCGTTCCGCAATCAAACATAGCAATCCGAACACGCCAAACGTGGCCGAAAGTTTGTGAGCAACATAACCCCATCTGATTTTAGGCGTGCGCGGGTAGTCGGTCTCGTACACAATCACTGGATACATTGTGAACCAGAAGAAGTCGTTCACAGTGACATTGTGAGGATATGCAACGCCATGGCCAAGAGTCGTGAGCTCAAGTTTGAGTTTGTCTCGCGCAGGACTGGCTTCAGTATGCTCCAATTCTTTGTACAAGTGCGCCATATATCCATTGTACACCTGATACGAGTGCTGCTTCATGGTCTGGACAAGCACATGCAATGCAAGGAAGATTTGTGCAATCCACGGGAAATCACAACGACGTGCAAGCCAAATGAACGAAAGGGTGTACACCGTCTGCCACGCGTGGTGCACCATCCATCCCTTTGACCACCAATCGATATACCCGTTCTTAGACAGTAGCACAAGCCCATAGGTCACGTACATACCCAGGTACATTGCGAGATCAGTCAATGCAACCTTGAGGAGGTCCTTTCGCAGCAGATGAAAGACCCGAACTGTGGGCAAAAGCAATCCCGTCTCAGCGTACGCTAACAGGAACTGTCGCAAAGCCATTGCGGCCACTACGACCCAGAACAGGACATAGAAGCCAAAGAACTGGCTGTCTTTCCACTCCTGGCTATCAAAAATTGTTGTGGGGTGCGGTTTCGTGAACCTTGTGAACCTCATAGGCCCGCGTTTCCGCGTGATTGACTTGTCTCTGCTCAGACGAGCCGGTTTGTTCTCGAGTCTGAGAGTTGCGTCAGTGAACTCCTCGACATCGTGTTTTGCCTTTTCATCTGAAGCCTTGTGAGCTGCGTATTCGGCCTGAGAGATCGCGTTGTGATGGCCCAGGCTATCTCTGGGATGGTGGGGCTCATGGTGGGGGTCGAAACGAGGTTCGTGATGCGTCTCGTACTGAGGATGGTGGTTTGGCCAGCTGTTTGAAGGATCCGACGCCATATGTCGATTTTGGATGGATGGAGCTTGACCCCTGCTTGATACGTCACCCTGGAGAACCATTGTGTAGTTCTGTTCGCCAAGACAGGCTGTCGAACGGGTACGTGGGGACTGTTACAAAAGCTACTGTACACTCAGGATGGGTCCCCCTAGCAGGATTATATGCACAATGAGGAAACCGGTCCGATTGGCATGACGATTAGAAAAAGGTGGGGGGGGAGAGCGTGGCGGCGTAGATCACTCACGCACGGAACAGTGTATGTCATGGCTCTTCAGCAGAAAAGTGGGAGAAGGGGCGTTTGGTCCCGCATTCAGCACACACAGTACGGCGTATGTCATTGTTTCCCAGCATATCGTATGCGTGAATTATAATGTGCATTCAGGTGCATGAACGACGACAAGTGTTTAATGCCGAGACTAACTTTAAATCTTACATGACGAAATATCGGGGCACGGAATAACCTCGGGGAAGATGATTAGGGCAAATAGCAAGCGCCGTTCGTCCGTTCTTTTGGTCGCATTAGGGAACCACCTGACATAATGGACATGGTCGGTTCTGAGCCTTGCTCTCGCCGATATCTGCATGCACAAGGGTTGTGGTCAAAACGTTATATCCGATCATTTACCATTGGTGTGATTCTAACAATGTGGCTAGGAGTAAAGGAATAAAGTCAGACCAATGAATTTATGAGAGACTTGCTCCACATCCAGTCGCATATCCCACGGAATTTAAACTAAACTCGATACGACGTATAGCAACCCTAGATCAATTTCGAGACTCACGCCAATGGTGGTGGTGGTGGTGGATTGAACGTCTGGAGTTGGCGGCTCTATTCACAAGACTATCGTAGAGCCATGTAGGGGTTTACGCATAATCCCTGAAATTTTGTGACATGGTCTGCTCCCAGCGCATTTTTCATTCTGAACAAAAATGTCGCGTCCGGAGTATGTGGCTCCGCCTGAAATCTTCTATGATGAAGAGGAATCGCACAAGTACACACAGAATACACGTGTCCAACAGATTCAGGCTGAGATGACCCTGCGAGCCCTGGAGCTCCTCAATCTCCCACCGTCACAACATGTCCTCGACATTGGATGTGGTTCTGGCCTCAGTGGTGAGATTCTCACCGAGCAGGGACATCAATGGATTGGCATGGACATCAGTGCAGCAATGTTAGGTGAGGGACTGGACAGAGAACTCGAAGGAGATCTGTTTTTGGCCGATATGGGAGCTGGCGTTCCGTTCCGTGCAGGTGCATTCGACGCAGCGATCTCAATTTCTGCAATCCAATGGCTCTGCAATGCTGATAGCAGTGCAGCCAACCCGAAAAAGCGACTGCAAATGTTTTTTGAGACTTTGTACGCTTCATTAAAACGTGGAGGTAAGGCTGTTTGCCAATTCTATCCTGCGAACCAGGGCCAGACTGATCTCATTGTCCATGCTGCTAAGCTCACAGGTTTCGGAGGTGGTCTTATTATCGACCACCCAGAGTCGAAAAAGAACAAAAAATACTACCTTGTGCTCACTTCTGGCGAGGGAGATGCTGATATCAATCTCACTGGTGTAGCCATGGACGACCCCCAAACTGTGCGAAAGCGCCGACGAAAGGGAGCTGAGACAAAGCGGGACTTTATCCAGAGGAAAAAGGACACAATGCGGAAGCGTGGAAAAGTTGTGGCTCTTGATTCGCGCTTCACTGGTCGCAAGAGACGACCCAAGTTTTAATTTATTTATTTTCGTAGTTGATTCACGTGCCTTATTATTGTCGGGGGGGTGTGAAAATGGGACAGATGCCAATTAAAAAAGCTGACATTTAGTCTCGTGACAAACGCTCAGGTGAGTCAATCGAGCTCCACATTGTTATCACCATTATTGAATAAAACACCTAACAGAATGACTCGTGAGGGAACTTTTTACTTCGGTGCGGGACCCGCTCCTCTTCCTACCCCAGTGGTGGAGCAGGCTGCTCACGAGTTTGTCGAGTATGAGGATCTGGGAGTTGGTCTTGGTGAGTTGTCACATCGGAGTGCTCAAGCTACTGCAATTATTGACGCGACTAAAGCAAAGATTGTGGAGCTACTCAATGTACCAGAGACACATGAGGTCTTGTTTGTGCAAGGTGGAGGAACTGGCGGGTTTGCGGCTGCTGTCTACACCATGATCTCGCACTACTACAAGAAGACTGGAAACGCATCGGGAGTCGCCAACTACATTGTATCTGGATCCTGGAGCGCCAAGGCAAGAGCAGAGGCCGAACGGCTGGGGGTTGAGAGTCACGTGATTGCGACGTCGAAGGACAGTGCGGGCAAGTATGTTGCCATTCCCCCTGAATCAACGTGGAAGCCCGTATCCGAGAATGCCGCGTTCTTATACTACTGCGACAATGAGACTGTTGATGGAATTGAGTTCACTTCAGTGCCTAACGTAGCTATTCCTCTCGTTTGTGATATCAGCAGTAACATGCTTAGCAGGTCCATTGATGTGTCCAAGTTTGACATTCTGTTTGGAGGTGCACAAAAGAACGTTGGAATTCCTGGTGTCTCTTTGTACATTGTGCGCAAATCTGTTCTCGAGCAATTGTCAACGCCTCAGGAACTCAAGCAGGCAGGCCTGCCTATTGCTCCTAGTGTTCTCGACCTTAGTTTGATTGCCAAGAACAATTCTGCGTACAACACCGTTTCGATATTTGCCATTGAGTGCATTAACTTGGTATGCACACGTCTGGCCAAGATTGGTATCGAAGGTCAAGAGAAAATCGCCAATTCCAAGGCAGCGAAGGTGTATGCTGTTATTGACAGTCGCAAGGATGTATACCACACTCGTGTCGAGCCTGCGTCACGTTCGCGTATGAACATCGTGTTCAATCTATCCAATCCTGAAGCTGAGGCCAAGTTCCTCAAAGGTGCTGCTGCTCTCAACCTGACCGGCTTGAAGGGCCACAGATCAGTCGGAGGTATCCGCGTCTCAAACTACAATGCTGTCGAGCCTGAGGCTGTTGACAAGCTCGTCGACTACATGAAAACATTCAACCCTTAGTAGTTTCCCATAATTAATATCAATTAGTTACCGGTGATAAATAAAAACTGAGACAATCCTCTTGACCACCATGCTGAAGGTAGCCATGTATAGCAATACCTCCTCCATCAGCAACACCCAGAATGAATCTTTGCAGGGTTTGGCGTGCCTGAAGGACTGCTAGGAAGTCTCGCGTATCTACAATGCAAGTTGAAAGCTCCTGACGGGGACCAGTCTGGGGAGTTTCGGGGGTATCTGCGTGTACAACTTCTGTGAGACCTACACGCCATGTGGCTGTTGCTTCCGCTTCTGGGGAATGTGCTGTGAGAGTCAGTTCGCCTAGACCCGTCAAGCTAATGCTGATATGAACACCCATAGATCGATACTGCTCACAGACGCGTGTCATTTGTTGTAGCTGTCGTGCATTGGGCTCTCCCCATATCTTTATACCCGGAAAATCGGGTTCTTGTATCAAATCTTCGGGATATAATCTTCGTGCAGGAATACGTTGTTGTACTTTTGTAATTGCCTCGCCATTGTATGTACGTGCCTCCGTGCTCACAACAAGTATGCGACTATCACCTGATCGTTTCTTGACACGCATTCCAACCTCTTCTGCATTGCCTATATTTCGAAGAGCCTTTACTAGGTTATCCGTGCGAATTTCGATGGGCTCACTTTGCGGATTGGGTGGATCTGACGCGGCTGCCTGGAACATGAACTTGGTGGTTATGGTGGCCCACACCTGGAATCCAAGGTTTGCATCCACAGCCGATATTATTAGGTATGTTTCTCGATTATCCAAAACGACGGATTTTCCTACGGAACCCAGAGCGACACTGACATCTCGAAACACACCTGGATACCTCAATCTTCCCGTCACCATTAGCAGCCCAGATGAGGCACTGCAACTGCCAGTGTTCCGGCACCGTCTGGGGTTTTAGTCATGAAATCCAACCATAAATGGCTGAGAAATTCCAACATCTGCGGAGTGGCCAAAGGCACAAAGAGTCCATAAAAGCAATGGACCTCTAAAAACAACAAAAATCGGATTTCGTGCTATCTCGCTGCTAGTTATGCCTTGAAAATGCTCAATTAAATGAGCACAATCGCGATGGGTTTGTGTGTCCCATATATTGTTTACACATGTACCACGCGTAGTGCTGCCATATTCCCAGCGCTAAACGGCCCTGCCATTTGCACTGTACAATTTTCCGCATAATATTGGGAGCACACAAATCAGGTGCCGAAATACTGGCTGTTTGTAACTCGCAATTTGGTGAAAATGAGACGCTCGTTGATTCGACTGGCCACTTCGCCCTACGAGGTGTTCAGTAGGAACCAAAAGGTCCTCCAAAGAGCTGCTGCTGCCAGAGATGTCGAGAGTAGCCGAACTGTCGACTACGTCAAGGACGAGGTGGCTCGCCAGACGGTCGATCGATTAGCTTTCATCACAAGGGATTTCCCTAGAGTTGTGGACCTTGGCGCTGGCGCTGGGTATCTTGAAAGGGCTATCTGTGAACCCAACGAGGATGCCCAAAAGGTTCTGCCCAGATTGGGCGAGATTACGATGGTCGACTCGTCAAAAGAATTGCTGTATAGAGACGTGGATCTCCCGTTCAACTCGCAGCTCAATCTGAAACGCGTTGTCGCTGACGAGGAGACTTTCCAGGAGGCTGCGAACTCTGTGGATGCTGTGATCTCATCTATGTCGATGCACTGGATCAACGATCTGCCAGGAGCTCTGAAACGAATTGAAACAATGCTGAAACCCGATGGTCTCTTTTTGGGAGCAATGTTGGCAGGAGAAAGTCTCTTTGAACTGCGGACTTCGCTTCAGTTGGCAGAACAAGAACGCAGAGGAGGTATCAGTCCGCGCCTAAGTCCGCTCGTCAATCCCAGTGATATGGGCAACCTCATGCAGCGTGCAGGATTCAAACTTATCACCCTCGATATTGACCAGGTCATTGTCAACTATCCCGATATGTTTGCTTTACTCGAGGACATCAAAAAAATGGGCGAGTCAAATGCTGTGGCTGCCAGACCCGCTAACATTGGCAGAGACGTGCTCCAAGCAGCAGCTGCCATCTACAAAGAAATGCATGGAGAAGAAGATGGAACTGTTCCGGCAACATTCCGCATTGTACATATGATCGGATGGAAACACTCAGATGCGCAGCAGCAACCTATGAAGAGAGGTGCTGCTCCGAAAGGATTCCAAATAAATGAATAAATTAATCGCTAATTGAATCATTTGGTTTAAGTGGATGGTTTGTGGACGTCCTCGTAGGTCTGGACATGACCTCAACCGGGGTACCGGCAGCCTGAATCTGGATGAGGCATTGCGCTTCCATGATGCGATCGCGAATTTCCTCCGTGTATTCCAGGACTTGGCTTGACAGAGCTTTGATGCTCTGCTCAATTTGGTAGTACCTGTTCTCGCTGGTTGGAGCCTGCATTTTTGTGGTTGTGTATTTGAGGTGGTGAGGCGTTGTCGAAAGTGGTAATAATTTCAAGACGCGTCTCGATAACATCACGTGATGATGCTTAATTTTGGCGATTTCTTGAGGGGGGTTGGAGAGTGTTGAGGAGCTTTGTCGTCGATAATGCGAAATGATATTGTCCGGGCTTGGACTGGAAATTAATGTCAATGTCGAAGAGCATCGAATGTAGAGAGGCTAGGATGATTTGCCTTTCCAGAATGCCCACGACAGCGCAACTATCATCTTGATTGCGCCAGCTACCCAAAGTGCACCACTCATCCCTGCTTGGCTCCGCTGAATCCAGCCCCCACATATCCCACCAGCAATTAAAAGCACAATCGCGGCAAACCTTCTGTTGCGTTTAGGATTGACTCGCGCAAGTATGTTAGGATCCGATAATAGATCGCAGTAGACAGAGGTCAACACATTCGTTGGTACTTCATTGAAGTTCAATTGCCTACTAGCGACAATCTGTCCCCCGAATTGAAAGGCCAAAAACGACAATGGAAGTAGCACCAGCAAATTCTGCTTATCATGTTCCATAGCCTCGACTAGTTCAGCGGTTCCCAGCTTTGTGAATGAGAACGCTGGAACCGCATTTGACTGAGCTAAAGCAGCGGCGATAAAGATGCACAGTGACTGGATGAGGAATGAAACCAACAAAGTGGCCCTGCTCAATGGCCTGAAATGTCGCGTTTTCGAGAACACAAAACAGCCCATCCAGAAGGCAATTAGCACAATAAACGCGCGCAACCATAGATACTTATCTCCGTACGGTAGATGAGCAGCTCCAATGGCTAGGAACAATGTGTTGCCAGTCTGCATAGCCACAAAGACGGATGCAGCAGTGAATGCAACGCTCTCACAGATTCCAGATACGAAGCAACATACGATAATTGGAATATCAGTATGCGCCGGATCAACTGTCTCCCCCAGCCCCATTATCATTTTGAAAAGAGATGGTTACAATTGAGTCACATGACAAACCCGTAATTTTCCATCAAGGCTACAGGGATGAGCTTCCAGCGAAGGGCTCGTGTTGGGCAGCTGGTGCTTGGGGGATCAGAAATTCCGACTCCGAACTATATGGCAGTTACGATTCGGGGTATGATCCCACATTTAACTCCAGATCAAACCCCTAAAGTCCCGCTAGCAGCTGTATATGCCGAACACTTTTGGGACTCATATGGAGCAGTCACTACGGGGCTACAAACTTTGCCTAAACCTGCACAAGTCACAATTTGTGGCGTGTGGGATCCCACGCCTGCAAGGAATTCCGCCACAAAATCAAGGAAACCAGCATCGAACTCGGACACGAAACTGACTATCGATTGTCGCCAGGGCAGGTTGTTAGTAGATGTGCAGGAATTGGCATCGATGATGGCACTGTACAACCCCAATTTGATGATTCTGCCCTTCGATAACCCCATGTCCGAAGCCCCAGGACGATCACGCTTATCAAAAATGCAGAAGCGCACTGCTGAGTGGACCCGATTTTTCACAGAGAAACGCGCGAGTTCAGAGGGCCAATGGAAGTTTTTAGAGAGTCTGGCTAGTGAAGATCCCGAGTTTGGTACCTACAGTCAAAAATGGCCAGAGAATGGCCTCAAAGTCGATAGCGTTCTGCCCACTGATCTCCTTAGTATGATTGACCAGATTGCCAATGGTGCAGATATCGTCTATGCTCCACTTGGAGCCTACACTGATCAGGGACTCGCAATTACCCTTGATTTCAAGTGTTCAACCCCTAACATCCATGAAGATCTCAACTCGGCCGAGTTCACTAGTGACATGACTCCTTTGGGCGAGACTGGATATGCCAAGGGCTACGTGCATCATCTCCTCGAGTGCAGAGAAATGACCGCCTACGTGGCGCTGCAATTGTACAATTTGGCTCAACTTGAAAAAGTGTTTGCAGACATTAGAGCTAGTTTAGAAGCAGGCACGTTCGACGCGGATTTTGCTCGCGTCAAACACCACTACCATAAATAATAACAATATGTTTTAGATCAGCTGCATAAAAACGGCATGCAAAACTCGGGGATTTTTTATGCAAGCTGCGGCTGGTGCTGCTGCGCCCACTCCTCCTCCTCCTCCCATATGCGAAAGTGTCTGACATAGCACATCTCTTTCGGAGCTAAAGCGATCAGACCAAAGGTGGGGGCGACATATCTCACCATCCACGCCAGGGACGTAAATCTTGAGAATGGAGGCTTTGAGTAGTCTTTCTCGAGCCATTGGCAATGCTTGGTCTGGTGCTACCCAGGAACGTAAGCCACCAAATGGCACTACGTCGTCGAGTCTGAGTTCCACGGCGTCGTCGTCGTCAAGCTCGGGAAGCATTGCGTCGTCGTACTCGTCGTCTTATTCTTCGTCGATGCTAACTGACTCGAGCTCAACGTCGAGTTCGGCGTCGAGTTCGGATGGTGATACCCGGGATACGTCCCGGTCCATTTCTGGGTCGTCAAGTCAACGGAACAGCCTCAGTCGGGACAATAGCTTTGGTGGTGCAAGTGCTATTTCGAACGAGCCTTCGCAAACGTCGACAAGTTTTGCAGGTACGAAACTAGCGTCAAAACACCGCAATTCCGAGTTTCACCGATTGTTTCCGCAAATCCCGGCTGATGAGCCACTCGTCGCAGACTTTGGGTGTGCGCTTGCTCGAGACATTCTGAGACAGGGAAGACTCTACATCAGTACGCAACACGTGTGTTTCTACTCTAACCTATTTGGTTATGTGGTCAATGTTGTGTTTCCAATTACTGCCATCACAAAACTAGAAAAGAAGCTGACGGCAGGCATATTTCCGAACGCATTGATGATCTACGTGAAGAAGAATGGACTGTTGAGCCCAATTACGTCTGGAACTAGCGGCGGAGGTCGGAAACCATCGATGCGATCGCGATCTAGCTCGACGAAATCCCTCAGCAAAACAGCTGGTTCAGACGACGAGGATCGACTCTCTTTCCACAGCTTTGTTAATAGAGAGACGGTACTCGGACTTGTCAATAAGCTTCGGAAAGTCACGGGACCCGATGGGAGTAATCAGAGTGGCATGAAGAGTGGGCGCCAGGTACGGCTGAGTGGGGCAAGTGGGGGCCAAAGTTCCCAACGGCTGGCAGGGTCGCCTGCATCGACATCAGGTGGTCGAACCCTTAAACAACCTAACGAATTGTCAGACTCGGACTCGGACAGTGGTTCTGATTTCTACGGAGGCAACCAGTCCTACGGACTCAGTCACAATACCAGCTCCAGTTCAGACCTCGAGTCGAGCTCCATAGACCAACCTTTTGCTGGGTTCAATCGGTCCCAGCGTGCAAGCGGCAGAGCGTCCAGCCCTGAAGCAGATAGATCAATGCCTGTGGCAACTGCAGCTGCTGCAGAAGCATTCCGCACTTCTCATGAAGAAGGACGAAGTCGCAAGAGCTCAGAAGCTGCACGGAACCTTCCCAATGGAACAGTCAATGGGACAGCTGCTAATGGTGAGGCCGCAGAGGATCCTGAACTGGGACCATCCACGCATGCGCCAACTAAAATGCCAGCGGCTCAGGAGAACGAAAAGGTCCTCGCCACCGAAACTGTCGAGGGTCCTCTTGGCCAGGTGGCCAGTTTACTTTTTGGATCAAACACCGACTGGATTAAGCATTTCCTGCAGGACACGGAAAAGAACTTCGATTTGTCGGCAATTCCCAAGTTCGACAACAAGAAGCGGTACTTTGAGTACACGAAGCCACTTGGAGGAGCAGTGGGTCCGAAGCAAACACGGTGTAAGAGTACAGAAACTATCGAGCATTGGGATCTCGACAGTTACGTGTCTGTCCTGACGCAGACTGTGACGCCAGATGTTCCCTCTGGTAACGCGTTCACGACAATGACTCGCACCGTCCTGGCATGGGGCGAAAAGAACACCACCGTTGTCCGTCTCGGAACGTGGCTCGAGTGGTCCGGTAAGAGCTGGCTCAAGGGACCTATCGAGAAAGGCGCCACAGACGGACAATCGACGTACGCAAAGGACCTTGTCGCTGCCCTCGAATCAACTCTCGAGCATGGGAGCCATTCCCCTCCTGGCACAACTCCGAGTGAAGCTGGAGACGTGCGTTCTTCGAAGGAAAAGAAGCACAAGAAGCACAAGCGTGCAAAGGCCAAAACTTCTTCTACAAAGGAAACCGCCTCTACGTCTAGTAGCTCTCCTGCCATCATCTGGCAAACTGCTGTATTTGCAGTAGTTGTGGTGCTGGTTGTGTTTTGGCTGGCGAGGCACTTTATGTCGCGCAGCAGCTCATCGCGACTCACCAAGGACGACCTTCGCTTCGTTGAGCAGGAACTCCAGCTATGGCAATGGATCGACGATCGCAGCCACGCGAATATTCAGAGACAACAATTGCTTCAGGACTCTGACATGGAGGAAGTCATTCGCATTACAGAGAGACGCCTGCGCAAGCTCAAGGAGGCCTTGTCGGTCAAAGCATGATACCAAATACTGGCAGTGTAGTATAGCGTTAATTTTTTTTTTATATAACCCCGCTCATTTAAATCATTTTGGCTTTGAACATCATACCACTTCAACGTGACCCGGTTGTTTTTACATGGTTCACATATAATAAGTGCACAGCCATTTACATCAGGACCGGAGCTGTGACTTCCCACATTGTATGGATCCCAATGGATCAAAGAAAATAAAAAGTAAATTGAGACAAAAAGAAACAAAAAAGAAAGCTGCCACCTAGCGGAGTCGAACCGCTGACATCTGCATTACCGCACTACTCTTCTTACGAAGTGATACGAGTGCAACGCTCTACCAACTGAGCTAAGATGGCTTGCTTGTGAGCCTTTTTCCCCCAGGCGACCAGAGTGTGTCCCGTACTGCTTAGTGACCCGAGCTATTCCTCAGCGCATCTAATTTTAGACCTTCACAAAAATGAACACATGTGACACTACTACAGCCACACTCTCGGAAGTTAAGCCCTAACTGGTTTGGAGACCCACACATCCCAGAAATATATTTTGGCGGTTTACCGTTGAATGGCGGTACAGCAAAAACTCATTGTCCCTGGATAGTTGTCCCTGAACAGTTGCTGTAAGCAACGTTGACCGTTTTCGAGGAACAAGAACAAAAGCCATAAAAAATATTATCAGCCTCGTCGTCAATGCCAAGACACGATTACTACCAAAGAATGTACAGTGACGTTGTGATCTACTGTCAGCCAACTCCATGTTACTTAGTAACTGCGGGCCGAAGTTTCCCGCAGCATACACCGCTGATGCTATGCTGGCCAGATTCTCCTGCATAAACGGCAGGAACCTTGATAACAAATTTTTTTCTTGCTTGGCACCGTTGCTGTTGGGAACGCAGTGTAAATGATGACCTCGCGTAACGTCACCCTCCAGGGGTTTGGGAGGACCCACAGTGACACCAGCCACGATTCGGCTGCAGAGTAAACTCGCTTAAACCTGGGGCGCACATGCGGAATGCAGGGATCCAACGTGCTGCATGGTGCAAAAGTGGCGACAAGAATCGAAGGAAAATAAGTTCGCCACAGAATTAGGGAGGGTTGAAAAAAAACTAGCTAATACTAACTTTTAGAACCGGATCATATGCGAATGTGCGCCTCGCAGAGAAGCCTGTGAGTCAGCCATCAGGCACGCAAGGTCAGGGCAAGGTTCCGGGTCCCTTATTTTACACCCATGCATCTTGGATCCATGGTGAAATTTTCCGCATTCGCAGACGGTTAAGTGAATGTGGTTCGGTTTATGAACGCTTTCGTCTCCAACACTGCGCCGTCGTTGTACGCCGTTCGTCGTCGTTGGCCGTTGCGATTCATGCATTAGGTACCCTGCATGCTTCAAACTTGACTTACGCATACCGCTGACATCAGCGGACAAGGCCCCCTGTTCCCACTTGTTATTTTTTTGGGGGGCATTAGCAGCCTGACCCTGCGTCAAAAACTTGAAGTGATTTGGAGTCTTCTTCTTCCCAGAATCTACACCCGCTCTAAATGGCCAGTGATTCGGGATCAGTGACTGCTGGTAACAGCAAGCAGACGGTCCTGACCTCGCTAGTGTACAATGGAGCGATTTTTCTCGTGTTTATCGCCATCTTCCTCGTAGTGCGACCGCGAAACAAACGCGTGTATGAAAAGCGCGTTTACTCGGAAGTCGTTCCGAAGGAGGAGCGTCCTCGTGAGCTCACAAAGGGCGTGTTTACTTGGGTTACCGACCTCGTGACGCGCAAAGACGCGGAAATTCTCCGCGACACTGGTCTCGATGGCTACTTCTTCCTCCGCTACCTCCGTCTCCTGTTTTACATCTCGTGTATCGGCATTGTTCTGCTCATGCCCATTCTTCTTCCCGTAAATGCAACTAACGGTCACAACCTTGAGGGTCTTGATCTGCTTGGTTACGGTAACATCAAGAACCACAACCGCTACTACGCGCACGTTTTCCTCAGCTGGATTTTCTTTGGAATTACGTTGTTCCTTATCTACCGCGAGTTCCTCTTCTACGTCGCGTGTCGTCAGGCTGTGCTCACTAGTGAGTCGCACAAGTATTTGATCTCGAGTAGAACTGTGCTTATCAACTCAATCCCCGACCAGCTTCTCGATGAGGAGTACATCCGCAGTATCTTCACTGGCGTCAAGCACGTGGCCATTGGCAGAGACGCCAAGAAGCTCGCTGATAAGGTCAAGGATCGCGACAGCCTCGCGTCCAAGCTCGAAGGTACTGAGAACAAGATTCTCCAAAAGGCCTCCAAGAAGAAGCTCAAGGCCGAGAAGAAGGGCAAGTCCGTTGGCACCGATATCTGGGACTTTGTCAAGAAGCCCACGCACCGTCTTGGCAAGTTTGGCCTCTATGGCAAGAAGGTCGACACTATTGACTACGCGATTGAGAAGATTCCCGAGTACAACAAGGAGATTGCTGAGATGCAGGAGTCTTACCACTCGAACAAGAAGCTTCAGGCAGCGTTTGTGACCTTCTACACCCAGGCCCAGGCTGAACAAGCGGTCCAGATGCTCAGTTTCCACCGTCCTCTCCAGTTTGCTCCCCGTACTATTGGTGTTCGCCCCGATGAAGTGATTTGGTCTAACCTCAGCCTCACGTGGTGGCAGCGTCTTGTCAAGCACCTCGCTGCTAGTGCGTTCTGCACTGTTCTGTGTATCTTCTGGGCTATTCCGGTGGCATTTGTTGGTTTCATCTCACAGATCGACCAGCTCATCCGTATCTTCCCCTGGCTCAGTTTCCTTCACCACCTCCCGAATGTCCTCTACGGTTTGATTTCGTCTTTGCTTCCCACTATCCTTCTTGCGGTGCTCATGATGCTTCTTCCCATTGTCATCCGTAAGGCTGCCAAGATTTCTGGAGCTGCAACCAACACGGATGTCGAATACTACACGCAGAACGTCTACTTTGCGTTCCAGGTGATTCAGGTGTTCCTCGTTGTGTCTCTGTCGAGCTCAATTCTATCTGCTCTCAAGAGCATCATGGAAGATCCTGGCACTATTCTCTCTTTGCTCCAGACGAAGCTCCCCTCTGCCTCCAACTTCTTCATCAATTGGCTGTTGCTCCAATCTCTTACCATTCCTTCTGGTGCCTTGCTCCAGATTGTCGCCTTGATCTTGTTCCATGCCCTTGGCATGATCCTCGACAACACTCCTCGCAAGCGCTGGTCGCGCCAGAACATCATTGGTGGTAGTGCGTGGGGTACGACTATGCCTGTCTACTCAGAAATGGCGGTCATTACTCTGACATACTCCTTGATCTCTCCACTGATCCTCCCATTCTCTGCTGTTCTGTTCCTGTTCGTGTACATTGCGAACCTGAACAACCTGACTTTTGTTTCTGGCAAGACCAACGGTCGTGGTATCTACTATGCCCGTGGTCTCCAGCACCTTTTCGTTGGAATCTATCTCTCTGAGGTAGTCATGGTTGTCCTGTTCGTGTTTGCCAAGTCGTGGGGTCCTCTTGTCCTCGAGGTTGCCTTCCTGTTGTTCACCATCTGGGTGCACATGAAGCTCAGGTTCGCGTTCGACCCTCTTCTCCATGCTCTGCCTAGTTCGCTTCTGGACGATGGTACGCCTGTTCCGGCTAACCCCTTCAGTGATGAAACTGTACACTCGAAGGCGTCTTACGAGTCGGCTACTGGCGTTGGAAAGGCATCATACGATTCAACCTCTCCTACAGCCCTCGCAGCATCACGCGGAGAGGCTCCGTTGGTCAGTGATATCGAGAAGCGTCCACACGCGTCCATCAACAAGATTGATCCGCCTCCTGGTGGATTCTTCAAGCGCTTCTTCAAGCCTCATCTCTACTACACTCCCGAGATTTTGCAGAGCGAGCTCTTGCTGGACGACAGCTGGCACGTTGCCCCTGTTCCCCTCAGTGCTGATGAGGAGGCCAATGCATTCCACGATCCCGCCACGAACTCGGAGAACCCTGTGGTGTGGTTCCCTGCCGATCCGAATGGATGGTCAGAGACTCAGCTCGCTTCATTGCGGGAGGCAGGAATCAATGCTCAGAGCCAGGGCGCCTGGATCGAAGTAAACGATGAGAAGAAGAAGGCCAAATTAGAGTACTCGGAGGATGTTTCACAGATCCCAGTATGGTCACCCCCGCCATCATATTAATATACAGATTTATATACAGTAGTTAATTGCTTTCCATATGCATCTTAATTCCCTCGCTCACGTCACCAGTTTGCTCCAGACAGGGCTAGTATCCACACATATTGGTTGAGCACCGTCAACAACCGTCAAAATTCAACTAATGAAGACCAGCCAACTGATAACAAAACCACATTTGCTATAGCGAGTAAAATAATGCGACCATACCCGTGCCAACAGGTCGATCACCGTCGCGTCGTTGCCAACACCAAGCCTACTGAATCGTCTAATGGAAATACCCACAGTCAAACCTTACGAAACTGAACCCGGTCTTTATTGAGAAACATGTCTACCATAGTGCCCATAGTGTAGTGTACTGTACAGAATGTGTGGTGGACCAGGTACATATGGAGCTAGCCAGAAATCACGTTACCCATTTCGCGTTTGTCAGATCCAGATCCAAGAACGCGATGGATGCCAGAAGTCCTGGAGACACCAATGGCGATATAGTCCAGGGATTCCTGGACAAGTACGAAAACCTAAAACGACGTGGCCAACTCGAGCCAATCCTGAGAGGTGTTGAGATTAGGGCCCAGCGGCCTCCCGAGATCGAGGAGGTATACGCACTACGCGACGCGTATCATGCTCTGCGAACGTTCCACGCGTTCGAGGAGGGAAACACGAACCATGAACGAATTGAGGATCTAAAGAAGGCAGGAAAACAAATTGAGAAGTTTACCAAGTCTCTCAAGCTCGACCTCGCCAACCAACTAGTGACCACCCCTCAAAAGGTGAGACTAGCCACTGCCTTAATTGACGAGCTCCTTCCGCGTAGAGCTGCCTTTTATACCAGTAAACCAAACAGACTGCTGGGTGCCAATGCTGCTGAAACCTATTTTAATGGCCCTGAATGGCTAGAACGACGAGGACGCGACAGATCGACTGCTACAGATAATGCGCTCAAGCGACTAGCACCCGTTTTTGACATGTTCGCATCAGTGCCTTTCGACAGAAGCTCGAATGCGCGCAAACTTGCGAAGAGCTTGTCAGAACACCTCGTCAAGGCGGGGAATGCCAATCCCATAACCGCCGAATATGACTTTGAAGCACTCAAGGCTGGAAAGAGTGACACTGCAATGTTAATGCTTGGAGAGTATGTGTGGGGATTCTGTGCATACTACCTCACTTGGAGGAAGCCGCGAAAGAGCGAGGAAATCCCCGTGAAACCGGAAATAGAAGAGATGCTGGCTCTACGGGCAATGATGATGGAACTCCGTCACGTTGAAGTTTTCAGTAAAGAACTACAGGTTAGGGCTGAATCTCAGAGAACCGCCGAAGCAGAATCCCGGCTCAAATGGGCATTTATTGCTGGGGTAGTGTTGAGACAATTCGTTCGAGAGCTCATAAACGAACACAAGACGACATCCGGGTTCTATATCGACTCCCACCGGCGAATTAGACTTCCAGGCGAAATTCCCAAAATAGCAAGACAAGCAGCTGAGCTTCTGCATATGCTACTTCCTCGTCTAGGTTACAGCGTTAATCGTATTCCAGCGAGCAATGCCAAAGAAGGAAAAGAGTGGGGAGCCCAAGTCGCGAAACAGTACCTCAGCACTGCAAATGTCGAAATGCGGAAAAAAGATAGGTCCGAGGCGGAAATCCGGGCGGTTTCAACATACGATTGGCCACCGCTTGATTTTTGGAAACAACAACACTAATTTCTATAGCTCCCCTCCATACATACATCCATTTGCAATTTACTTTACCCACGGCACCATCTGTAAGCGCTGTCATACACTTGGGAGAGCCCTTATCTTATCAGGATCAGCACAACTGGGGAAGCTCATGGCGAGATGCAGCTGTATATATAAATCCATCGCGAGATGGGCGATATATGCAGCAAAACAACATGGCCTCAGAAACTAAGACTTTTACCTCAATCCCTGTAGTTGACATCAAGGGACTGTACTCCCCTGATATTGCCGAGCGTAAGAAGGTAGCCGAGGAACTCGGAAAAGCCGCCCGTGACGTCGGATTCTTCTACGTGTCGGGTCACAATGTTGCACCCGAGGTCATTGATGGTTTAATTAGTGCCTCTCGCGAGTTCTTTGCCCTTCCAATGGATACAAAGATGGATTACTACATTGGCAAATCGAAGACCCACAAGGGGTATGTTCCCGAGGGAGAGGAAGAGTACGATAGCAGTACTAAACCCGACCACAAGGAGGCATTCGACATTGGCTTCGAGGTTCCAGAAGACCACCCTCTCGTCAAGGCCAATACCCCTCTTGTTGGTCCCAATCGCTGGCCAACCGAAGTTCCAAATTTCAAAGAGCGGGCTCAGAAGTATTATAACCAAGCCTTCGGACTCGGAAAGCTTCTGTGCAGGGCATTCGCATTGGAATTGGGCCTTGAAGAAACTCATTTCGATGACATGGCCAAGGCACCTCCTTCGAAACTTCGCATGATCCATTACCCGTTTGACGAGGGCGCGAGCGACGCTCCTGGAATTGGTCGTCACACTGACTATGAATTTGTGACTATTCTATTAACTTGTGCCCCTGGCCTTGAGGTTATGAATGACAAGGGCGAGTGGATCGACGCACCTCCGATTCCTGGAACATTTGTGATCAATGTAGGAGATGCTCTCGAGATTTTGTCTGCTGGACAATTCCCCTCAACTGCTCATCGGGTTCGCAAAGTCAAAGAGGATCGGCTATCTTTCCCCTTGTTCTACGCCCCAGATAACTGCACTGAGATCAAGCCTTTGCCTCAATTCAGCAACGCAGCCACACAATCTGACTACGAGCCTGTGAAAATGGGTGATCACATCTGGGGCCAAGCCCTTCAGTCCTTCCGGTATCTCAAAGACCGTGTCGCTAAAGGCGAGCTCTCTCTGCCTGATGGTAGCCGGAAGATCGCGTCGTTTGGCTACTTCAAGAATCTGTCGGCACAACCTGTTGCCTAAACGTTGATATAAATCTAGTCTAAAATGAATATGCTGTTTTCAAGACTGGCATAGGTGTAAACCGAATGAGTGCCGGCTGTTTATGACTGCCATAGGTGTAAAGCAAATGAGCGCCGAAACTAGGGTACTCATTTTCAGGGCATGAATATAACGGTAGAAGTAAGATTAGATTAGAAATGCTCTAGATAAAATGTAAAAGTTAGTTAACTAGAAATAGAAGAGCTCTTCTTCTCGATAATGTTAACTTTGCTCGACCCAGCAGTTTCTCCCTCCAATATCTCCATGTTTGTATTTTCCATGCCTCCATCTATGGTAACGACTGGTCCTTCGTAGACCTTACGTGCGTGGATAAAGTACCATGCCACAGCAAGGATCCATACACCTCCAGTAACCAGAACAGTCCAGTTCATGTTTTTGGGGGCAGTGACAGGAATGTCATTCGGTAAGATCGAAAGGACAAAAATCACAAAGACACAGAATACCGATGCAATGGCGCCAACGATCCGCGAGAAAATTGGGCCGAGATAAAACGGTCCGGGCACAAAGGTCGACGGGTTGAGGATCGTCCGGATCCAAATTGGTATGCTCCAGGACATGTACAAAGACGTCACTGAGCACGAAAAGAGTGCTGATGCCGCAGTATGACCCGCAAGAATCAACAAGCCAATCAACAATGAAACGGCGCAGGTGCAGCACATGCCAACAAAAGGAATGCCGCGACTGTCCACCTTGCTGATGATCCTAGAGAACGGAAGGGCATGATCGCGTGCAAGGGCATATGCTTGTCTGCTGTTGGCATACATTGTGGAGACTCCCATGAAGAACTGAATAGCAGAAAAGTAGCTCATAAGTCCAATTGCCCATCTCTCGTTCAGACACCGGGCGATGATCACAGCAAGTGGCAACTCAGCATCCATGATGGTGCTAATAGAGTCCCAGTCGATCACAGCAGCAAGTACTGAGACAATCACAAATCCGCCAAGATAGCACAGTATGGTGCTAAGCATGATTGAGAACGGGATTGACCTCTCGGCATCTTTGGTCTCTTCTGCCATGTGAGTGCTTGTGTCTAGCGTACTACTGGTCCAAATAGCTGCCATCCATGTGAGCAAGAACGGCCAACCAACAGGGTAGTTTGTTATATTGTCCGTCTTGCCGAAGACATCAGAGCCTGAGTTCAAGTCGAGACCATGATGTTTGAGTCCCACTGGAAGGGCGATGACAAGAACAATGGCTGCGATCGCATTGAGATAGATTGTGGCCATCTGAACTTTTGACATGAACCAACTGGGAACGTAGCATACGATAATTGACACCGCATGAGCGGCTGCAAACACACCATAGTTCTTGCCAGCGGACAGAGTAAAGTCTGGGTGTGCCAGCTGAACTGAAGACAGGAGTTGGAGTGTGAAGCCATAAAATACAGATGCGCAACCGGCCCAGAGACCAATGAGGTCCACCCACCCACTGAAGTAACTAAGGAACTTGCGGTATTTCATAGGGGACAACTTGTAAGTCCAATACGCCATAGAATGAGCCACAGGCATGGAACTTGCCATTTCAGACATTTGAAGAGCGACCGTCAACACGAAAAACATGGCAACAAGCCAGCCCACTGTGAGACCATTTGGACCAGCTACCAATGCATCAACGAGCACACTAGATATGGCTGGAGCTAACGACATGATGGAAAAGGCTACACCAAATACCTCCCATCGTGAATATACACGACTGAGCTCTTGCTTGTAGCCTAGGTCTCCAAGTTTGTTCTCGTCTCCTGGGACACGAATGGCCTCCTCCGTGAAGCTGTCGGTGCTCTGGGCTTTGGAGCTCATGTGAAGTTGAATGATTTGCTATGGTACGTCAAAACTTGACGTATTGATCTCTTGACGAATACTTTCAAGGCTAATTTAAATGTACATGATCTCCGCGCTTAGTCCGTGGGCCTGATTTCTTATCAGCCGACATGACTCCCAATCAGGGTTAGGCAAAACGGACTAACAGGATCGATGGCAGGCGTTGGCGGAAAACGGTAATGGACAGCGAGATGCCACATGTGGCCGCAGTTGCGAGCAATGTAAATCATCCCCGTAGCTCGAGTTCTAACAATAATGCAGTAAATATTACGACGGTGTCGAAGGTTCGTTATCTTTTGTTCCTGCCTGTTCTAGAAAGTGTAGGCGTTGCCAGGCGTTGCCCCTCCTCGATATGTGTTCGTGTGGCTCAGCTTATCAAAAAGGACGATAACGCATGCAGACCCCGATAACACCCAGTAGTCCCCAATCAAATTAATTCCATTCTGTCCAAGTGTTAGCGGCAATATAGAGTGTGAGGAATACATTGGATATAATGTAGAGCTATACGGAATGTTTAGCAGGATCGTAAAATTCTTACTAGAGGTACAGATTTCAAGCTGTGGAAGAGGTGGTCACCAGTTCTGGCTGAGGCTTCAGAACTGGGCTCATTGTCAAATGAGGCACAGCGGTTTTGTGTGGAGTCTCGGGAGCAGGAGCAGCAGTATTGGTAGTTGTTTTGGCGGTCGGCGAATAAAGGCGGTAGCCTCTCTGTTTGGCAATATGACTCGCAACATACTGAGCGTCGTGCCATACGCCCCAGATAAATGAGGAGCCGCGCCTAGTTTGCCAAGGAAGCCCAAGGAAGTACACACCTGGTTCTTTGGACACTCCCCGTTGGTGCTGTGGACGGCCATTTTCGTCGACAGCCGCCAGATTCAACCAGCTGTAGTCATTCTGGAAGCCTGTGGCCCAGATAATAGAGGTAATACCAGCTTTCTTAAGATCAAGCTCCAGGATCGGATTCTTGACACAAGAGGGCAGAGGCAAGAACTGTCTCGCCGATGGCTCCTCAGGCAAATCGAGGCCATTGCGCGAAATGTACTCATCTGCCTGATCAAGCATGTCGAGATAGTTTGAGTCTCCGTTGAGGATGTTCTGTTCCAGATCTGACGCGAATTGGAGCTTTCCATCCTTGAACGATTGAGTTCGACCAAGAAGAGTCACTCCAGCCTGCGCCATTTCTCTGAAGTCAATGGTGTGTCCACCCCTGGCTCCGCTAACGGCGATAGTGGTGTGTTCAGCTCCAGGTGTAGCCTCAGCATCCCACATGTTCAGGACACCAAGCCACCACACAAAGTCGCGTCCTCTGTAACTTCTAGGAGGTCTGTCATGAGGTCCCATGGAAAGATACACCTCCTTGCCACTCGTAAGAGCAAGCTCCTCGGCAATCTGCGAGCCAGACGATCCAGAGCCAACAACCAGAACATTACCCTGAGGTAATTGACCGGGATTCTTGTACTGAGCTGAGTGAATCTGGGTGACCTCTTCGGATGGGACAATTTTTGGCATCACTGGCGTTTGATACGCGCCAGTGGCTACAATAACAAAGTCGGCTTCAACAATTTTTCCTTCAGAGGTGGTAGCCTTAAATCCAGGCTCGCCAACGAGACGATCCAAGCTCAAGACTTTGACGCCAGTCAAAACGGGCGCATTGAATTTGTGCGCATACGCCTCGAGATATGCGGCCACATCGTCCTTTTTAACGAAATCATCACCATTTGCACCTTCAAACTCAAGTCCTGGGAAACGATCATGCCATGCAGGTCCATTGGCCACCAACGAGTCCCATCGCGCAGTTCTCCAACTCTCCGCAATGCGATCCTTTTCAATGACCAGGTGTTTGATATTATTCTTTGTGAGGTGCTCACTTGCGGCTACACCAGCCTGGCCACCTCCTACGATAAGTACCTCGACCTTAATTGTGTCGGGGTGCTGCGAGACCATTGCAATTGTTCGCTATGCTGGAGGTCACAGGACCTTTGGGCAGGTTTATATATCGATCTACATTTTAAGCCGTGAACGGAGATGTCCGCCCCTCACTGCCATACGAGCTTATGCATATGTTCTGCGTGTCCCTTGGACCAGTTGCCCTGCCATGTTCAACATGGGCAACATGACTTTAGACGACACCTGCCGTTGGAGACGGCGAGGGGAAACCAACCGCGAAGTGACAGGCAGATCATGTGATCAAGACTGCATACTTCCCCTCTCTCATCTTATCTTTATATGCCGCGTGTGCGGAGTGTGAACGCCAATGAGCGGAGAGCCAAAAAGTCATAGTTCGCCATAGAGAGGCATTATAACTGCAGAAATCAACGTCTCATCAAATAATGATCGGAGGACCATCCTTGTTCTGAATACTACCTTCACACGTCGTCTACGCTGACACTTTGTGCGTTTCAATAATTTAAGTCGATAAGATAACGCACGACCTTTACGCCCCAGGGGGAAACGAAGCAGAACGTCAGAACAGGATCTTCACCGCTAAAACACTGACACGAGACACCGTATTTTGAAGCTGTCAGTTGACAAAAGTCACCACATTAATTACTGGAATCTCTTTCAGGTTCGACTGGCATGGTAGCCAGGTCAAAGTCGTTTACTGGATGTTGGACTTGTCGAGGGCGCAAAATCAGATGCGACCTGCTCGAGCCTTCGTGCTCGCAGTGCATAAAAGCAAAAATCAAATGTGGCGGTTATAATGTGCGTCTTGTCTGGGAGGATGATGAAAACAAAGAAAGGCGCCGCAAAGTCGCCACGGTGCGATTTCCGCCTCATATGATGTACAAGACCTATGACGAACTGGACGATACTCTTTTACAGATCGACGCAGCTGAGTTTGAGATCCCTGGTGAAACGGAGGTTCGTGGACCGTTTGCTGTGTTTAGATGTCGTAAAATCCCATTTACAAGATCGATAGAGCAGGTTCCCGCCAAGTTTCCAATCTCAAGCGAGTCGAACACGAGTAAACCTGAAGCCCCCTTAGCCCGCGATGTTATTGAAAGCCAGGTCAATAGTGATATTCCTTTAGGAATTACTGTTTCTGAACCAGTAAGGGCCGACATGATTTCTCCAGGACCAGACGCATTGCTTTTAGACACTCCATCAATCAACGACCCGCTCCTCCATCAACATCCATGGGTTTCAAGGGCGTTTAATGGTGGCCCAGATATTATGGCAGGAGAGTGGGGTACTGCAGACGAGATCCTTCGAAGTCTTGAGGACTCTGAGTTTCAATTTCTCGATGAATATACCACCGACATGGATGCATCTGAAGCGCCCCAAACGGTGACTGACCCTCTCCATCTTGTTTTCGAGAGCACATCTCAGAAATCATCGAATGCATCTGAGTCTGCTGCTCCAAATCTCTCGCGCAGACAGCGCCTTACCGGACTGGCTCAAATGCTTCTCGACCACTATCAGGCAGAAGTTATGCCTTACATGTCAATTGTCATAAATTCCAAAAACATCTGGCAGGCGATCTATTTGCCTCGGGTTATAGCAGCCATTGGTGACGTCTCATATCGAGGTGGAACTAGCGTAGCTCGAGAAACCATCATTACGGCCGTACTGTCCGCAAGCGCGTTCAACATGGCATTTCGGCTACAGCTTAATGGCTTATCTTCGCAGTTCTATGCCGATGTAGGACAGCAACTACGGGATGCAAGCTTTTCTTGTTTATCAAGGTGCTTCAAAGAGGGCAGGAATGTGGGAAAGTACAAAGACTTTATAGTCGCCCTGCATGCGATTGCTAATATCGAGTACATAAAGGGTGACACTGTTGGCCGCGACATTCGAGTCGCTGCCATCGAGCGCCTCATATCCCTACGTCTTGCGAACAAGCCTAAGGTGAGCCATAAAGCGTCGCTTCTTCATAAGACATGTGCTATGGCAGTGCTTTTAGTCCGAGTCGCCGAATGCTGGCCAGCAAAGGAAAGTTTGCGTAACGAGTTTGATCAGAGCAACCAATGGATCGACCAATGTTTTGAAGGGTTGTCTATTGTCCAGACTGATGACCAGGAAAAGAGGATGTCTGCGCTTCAGCAACTTCAGTCCAGGCAAGTACCACTGAGCTACATGGAGAATGCTGAGCAGCTGGATGAGTATTTCAGGCAATATACTGTGGGAGATGCGGAGTCGCGAGTGGCGTTTTCAGCGGAGCTAATGTTTGCTCTACCTGAGTCGCTCGTCTACCTCTTCAAAGAGAGTGTCCGGGATTCCAGAGCCGCTCTGTGGGAAAGGGACAAACAGGGCCATGCTAAGTCGTTCAGCCCAGACTTATCGCTGCGATGCACAATTATAGAAGCCTCCCTGCAAAACTGGAAGTTCCAATACCGCTCTCCAGTACCCAAAGACTCTGAGGAAGATTTCAAAGTCGAGAGTCGTCGATTGAGGGCCATTCATCACCATACGCTCGCATTCTATGAGGCCCTAGTGATATATCATTACCGGGTGGCAAAAGACGTTCATCCAAACCTTCTTCAATCTCATGTCGTCCGAGTTATAGAGCATCTCGAAAAAGTGAACGATCAGAACGACCGGAATGATGAAAGGCCCGTTGCCATCCCATATATATTTGCTGGCTTCGTGGGGGCCTGCGAGGTATCGGAGTCAAACCCAAGCCTAATGCAGAGATATCAGAATTGGTTCAGGAAATTAGAGCAATACGGGTTGGCGAGCTATACTGCAGCTGCCGATGTCGTGAACCAAATACACGCACGACGAGCCCTTGGTGAGACGAGCTGTGACTGGTGGACTCTGGTGCGTGACGAAGGTTGTAGCTTCAGCTTGCAATAGAACCCGACCTGATGTTAATTAACCGGAGACACTAACAGTTCCGCAGATCACTGTCAAGGGTTTCTAGCCCTAATGAGCTCCTTAGCAAGATAAAGACCCAATGCCCATGTCATGGTAATACGCATTTTTCCGGTCGGCCGGATTTTCCCTATGCACAGACAAATGGCCAAACGGTTTTCATCGGCGAAATGAACACCCTAACCCAAGTATAATATGCCGCTGCATGGGCGTGGGCACAGCCACTATGGTCTCCATGACACCTTCTAACAGTAATAGGGGTACGCAAGACCTTTTAAAGCGTATGCGACATATTTCAATAATTTATAAGATAATTTCTGGCTAAATGAGATACGTCTCTGTGTCTGTTGACGCTGGCTAGCGCGAATACTGGAAGGAACCGGGTAAAATGACAGCTGACATTATCTGCGTAACGAGCCCATGATCCCACGATCCCCACGATCCCCACATACCACTAGAACCCACAACACACCGATGAACTAACCTTAATTGTGCCTACAAGCCGATCTAACTTGATGTGCCCAACAGTAGAACAGGGGAATGTGGGGGCATGTTCGCTGCCTCCGTTGACGAGGCAAGCAAATTAGACGGGAGTTTCAGTTGAGTCGATCGCCCATGCTTGATATATGGCAATTTTCAGCTCTCTAATTTCATGTTAATATCTTATCCACGTGGTTTCAAAATTCAGCTGCATAAAGGAGTCATTTTCTTTGAGCAGATTGCTCTATGACAGCAAAGCCGAGCTCCATGCTCAACCTGGGAACGGGAATCGCCGGTCAGGAATGGTGGGGGATGCGCGCTGCTTGACACAAAGAGCTTACTGGGTTCATTTAGCATATGTCATGTGACTAGACGCATCTCAAAAACGCTATATTGCGCGCATGATAAAGCTATTTTATCGTCTCGGTGCGCCTAAATTACACTAATACATGGTTGTAGGCGGGCTATGTGAAAGCGTCGATGATGAGTGGTTATTTTTGACTGAGGCTTTTTAATGCGGCTCAAGTGATCTACGTTGCAGGTTCTCCTAATCGTCATCGCGTAATACTCAACCAGAATACCCGGGGTATGAGCCCCGCAGCGCGACTGTGGGTCCTATAGCACTTAAAAGTTGAAGGATAAAAATTCGGAAGACATCCCTCCTCGGAGAACGCTTCGTTAGACTCCATTATTATGACGCTCGCAACAACCTACCTACTGGCTGCAGCCTTGTTTGGAGGCTCTGCCATCTCCGCCCCCGTTCCTACTTCGACTTCTAGCATCACATTGCCTCCAGAGCCTACTTCCCCCAGTGGTATCAAAGCCTGGTCGAATGCATTCTACTCCATCCTCGAACTCAGTACCTGGGCCACAATTGGTGCGCAAGGCGTGGGCGAGATTACGCCTCACTTCTCCTTAGACTATTTGGCCAAGCTTATTGCCATCGGCCAGACCAATCTGCCCCCAAACTATAACACTGATTTTGATGCTGTAGAAGGTGTCCCGAGCTCTCAGGTGAAGTGGCTTACGCAGGCCCCGAACCGTACGGAGGACGATCCGGTGATCATCTACCTCCATGGTGGTGGTTATGTCGTCAGTGCCGTTCCTGTCCACGCTACCAACATTTACAATCTGTACAAGGAAGTTGGCAATGACAGGCTCAGCATTCTGTGGGTAGACTACACTCTCACCCTCCAGGCAGCCTACCCTACTCAGCTGACCCAGGCTGCAGCGGTGTACAATCAACTGGCCAAGTCTTGTAATAACATTATCTTGGAGGGTGATTCTGCAGGTGGCCATCTTATTCTAAACATGGTCCGTACCATTGAGTACCCGGTTGATGGCGTTGACTCACTCAGTTCCGTCCCCTCAGGTTTGGCTCTCTTGTCCCCCGCAGTGACTTTCGGAATTAACCCAAACAATGGAACCATGAAGGAAAACTTCGGAAAGGACATTCTCGATGCCCAGGCTCTCAACCAGATGGGCTACCTGCTCGCGAAAGGAGACGAGACTCTACAGTACTCTGTGTTCTTCAACCAGTGGGACGACTATATCGACTGGAAGAAAATTCTCCCCGACCCATCTAAAATCTTTACCACCTACGGTGAAATTGAGGTCCTTCGTGGGCCCATCGAGACCTTCCTTGACATCTCACTGGGCGGTCATTCTACTGCCGACTCTGGCTCGACTGTGGTCATTGAAGAACAGGGACAGCATGATGGTCTTCTTCTTGGCACTTCCTCTTCGTTATTTGCCCCGTGGGTTGAGTTCCACAAGGAGCACTTCTAGGATAAAGCTCGGCCGGGCCTTCGGCATGCTATCAGACTGAGACCTGCAGAGAGGCCATAGCTTATACTTGAATCGACAATTAATCAGGTCTTTCCATTTTATAGCAGAAGAAAAAAATTACTTTATCCTGTACCTATTACATGTGCCTGTGTTCATCTCTGATTGAGGCCATAGGAGCTTTGCCCTTTTGGTAAAAAAGAGCAGCAGCCTGCATATGTACGTATAGCACTGCCCATCATCATGTCTTAAATCAACGAATAAGGACTTTAAGGTTTACTTATGTGTAATCAGGGCACGCCCTGCAGCCGGGGAGGCTTTAGCCTCGCGTAATCATTCACCGAAAGCCGCTCGCCAACAACCTCGGCGGACGTTAACTGAGCAAACCTAACCCACTCTTAACTTAGCGCAATTTGCGAGGCTCACTAGCTGATCTGGGGCGTGTTATGCCCACATGCCTTTTCGTCGTTGACTAAATTATACGTCTGTGCTTAATTTTGGCTGATCGAGGTGCCTTGGAACGATTGGAAAGTGTCGTCGGTTGGCCGTTTCGTGTGGATAACTGTGGCGCATGGGGTTCGTTGTTTCGGCTTCCCCCGCTCGCTCAACAAGTGGAAGCCCCACTTCGCCGCGCGGCTCCTCAAGGATAAGTTAGGTCAAGTGAGGGGATCTGTGATGATCAATTATGCGGCGAAGTTTAGTAACTGCATATGCACGATATTGATAAAAATGCAATATGGGCCTCCAAGTGAGTGGACTTAGACTATGGCATGGGTTGGAGGGGCTATTTCTGAAATAATTCGTGTCCAACAAAATAATGAGCACTATTCATATGGATTGGTATAGCTTTCGAAGTGGCGGAGCTCAACTGGCACAATCTCGTTAAAATACCTCTCGACTCGCTACCCCGTGGGCGTGGTGGACGTCAACCGATATGGCCCATGATGCTCTGTAGCCCGCAACCGCCACGGCGATAGGGTGGCAATATACCATGCGGCTCATTGATGCAAACATGGACTAAATGCCGCAACGCTGGGTTTGGAAATCTTGGGCATGTGGTCGCAACATTACATGGTATACCAATTGGTGAAGTAAAAGAAACTATAAAAGGTGGGATATCCTCGGCCGAACTTGCTCAACCTCGACCTCACGACCTTGGGACGAACCGTGCTCTTCGCTATCACCTCCCAAGTCTCTTTTCGCATGAAGTCCTTTACCCTCGCCCTTGCGGCTTCGGCAATCGGAAGCGTTGTCTCGGCATGGCCGACGCCTACGACTACATCTGATGCGGCGCCCTCAGGTACCAGCAGTGTTACCATTCCACCTGTACCAAGTGATCCATCCTTGATTGCAGAGTGGGTTGATCAATTCCTCGCTGATCTCACTACGACCACCTGGGCCACCATTGGCCAAAAGGGATTGTCCGAGCTCATGCCACATTTTAGTCTCGATTGGCTTGCCAAATACGCTGCATTTGGGGCATCTGAGCTTCCACCTAATTACAATACTAATTTCGACGCCGTTGACGGCGTTGCTCCCAACCTCGTGAAATGGCTTGTCGAGGCTAACAACCGTACCAAGGATGACCCAGTCATTCTGTTCCTGCACGGAGGTGGCTACTCGCTCCCGGCGCTTCCTATGCACGCCACTAATCTCTGGAATCTCTACCAACAACTCGACAACGATCGTGTGAGTATCTTGTGGTTGGATTACACCCTTACTTTGCAAGCCCCGTACCCCACCCAGCTCAGACAGGCGACAGCCGTTTACAATCAGTTGGCGAAGTCATGCGACAACATCCTCATTGAGGGAGATTCTGCTGGCGGACATTTATCTCTCAACATGTTGCGAACCATTAATTATCCTGTCGACACCGTTGAGTCTCTGCAGGCCCCTCCTCGGGCCTTGGGATTGCTGTCTCCTGCTGTCACGTTTGGAATTTACCCGTTCAACGGCACTATGCTCGAGTATCAGGGTCGCGATTTGATTGATGCCCAGGCCTTGAATCAGATGGGTGCGATGTTGAGTTTGGATAATCTCGAACTTCAGTATTCGGTATTCTTCAACCAATGGAAGGACGACATTGACTGGAAGTCGATTCTGCCGGACCCTGCGAACATCTTCACAAGCTATGGTGAGAACGAGGTGCTTCGTGGACCCATTGAGACCTTCCTTGATCTGGCTTTTGGCGGTCACACTAGCGACGCTTCTGGATCGACCGTCTTTATGGAGGCCGATGGCCAGCATGACGGAATTATTCGCGGCACCACTGATGCTATCTGGGAACCATGGGTGTCCTTCCACAAAAAAGTTTTCGCGTCTAACTAGTTATTGAATAGTTTTGACTCTGTAAAATCACTATGCATCTCATTTCCCACTAGTTATAGAAATCGAGCGGCACTTGTTGTTCGACATGAGGTATATGGGCCCTTCCACTCTTACGGGGAAGGAAAGAACAGCTGCCACTAGAAACCAAACGAGCAGTAACAATGCAAAAGAGCACAATGCATTTAATCTTAGATGTGTGAATACAGATATGTGAATACAAAACAATTGTACAAGGTTTGCTTGCTATACCTTTGGATGATAATGTTCCTGTTCGCGAAGGTAGTTATGTCTCTCATCATCATCGTCAATCTCACGTGGCAGATCCCGAGCAATTTTGACCACATCCCACGGTGTCCATGGATTAGAGTTCTCAAAGATCTTGTCCATTTCCTCCAGTGTGCGACCAGAAGTTTCCGGATACAGGAAGTACACCGTGGGGACCATGAGAGCGTTAATGGCCGCGAAGATTGTGTAGGTATACGAGTCGATACTTGAGAACGCCACCGGAGTGATCATGACAACCATGAAATTGAAGATCCAGTTTCCTGCGGTACTAATACCGTTGGATGGAGCACGGATGCTTAATGGTGTTAGTTCTGCAGGAAGCAACCATGTCATACCAAGCCAGCCGACAGCAAAGAAGGTGTTGAACACAAAGAGGAACACTGCAGCAGCAATACCAGCACCACTATCGTCGTTGTGTTTTGGAGACGCCGCCCAAGTCGTGCCAGTGAGGATGGCCATCGTAATTGCTTGGCCAGCCGCACCAAATATCATGAGCTTTCGTCGTCCGAAGTTCTCGATCGTATAGAACGCTATCCACGATGCCATGAAGTACTCCGTGCCATTGCAAGCAGCCAGAATTCTCGAATTGAGGGAAGTCATTCCAATATAGTTCTCGAAAATGGTGCCGGCATAATACGTGATGAGGTTGATACCAGTGATCTGCTGCATGATTTGGGCCCATAACGCCAAGCAGGTTCGGTGGAAGTTCTTGCTTTTTCCTTGAGTGAAGATAATGCTGATTCCGTGCTTTGACGTGATTCCCTTGCGCTCAAGTGCCAATGATTCCTCAATTTCGTCAATTTGGTTCGAAATCCTAGAGTCGTTAACCGAGATACCGTCCAGGGCCGAAAAGACCTTTCTCGCTCGTTGCGCGTCTCCCTTCTTTAGGAGCCAACGAGGCGACTCTGGAAGTCGAAGAATCAATGGAAGAATGAATAGGGGGAATACAATCTGGAATGCGATGGGGAATCGCCACGACGCTGAGCTGTGCTTGACAAAGTAGAAGGCAAAGTCGATCCAGTAAGAAATCATAATACCGGCCGCAATAAGGGAGCCCTCGATCATGACGAGCTTGCCACGCATCTTTGGCTTCGCACATTCAGACTGCCACATGGGGACAGTAGAGGTGTTCATACCATTTCCAACGCCGGTAATGATACGTGCAACAAGAAGCTGACCACTTGAATATGAAGCAGTTTGGATAACCGCACCAACAATCATGATAACGCAACCCAAAAAAATAGTTTTGCGTCTACCAAGCTTGTCACCGAGGTACATTGTAGAAAGGGCACCGGCAAGACAGCCGATCTCATAGACGGCCACGACGAATCCCTGCCAGGTGGAGTTGGACTTATTCTTGCTTCCAGTAGTGGTAGTTGTGTTCATTGATGGGAACTGCTCATAGAATGCTGGAAGTGTCAATAAAGAGCCCATGACACCCTGATCATAGCCGAACAAAAGGAATCCCATTCCAGCTATGAAGGAGATGGCATTGTGAAGCGCACGGCCTCTCAGACCTAAATAGGAGAAAATCGTATCGTCACTTAGATCAGAGGCGTGATCTTCGACATGCTCGAAGCTATCTCGCTTCAGGCTCACGGTTCCATGTCCGGTTGTTGAAGACACGTCCTCCTCAGCGGTTGAGACGTGGTCAGCACTAGGCATGATTGTTGATTTATCTTGTACGCCAGACATGGTTGTTTTAACCGCTTAAAGGTTATATGGTTCTCACAAGTTTGGTTGGCACTGGTGCGAGTTGGATCTGTGACAATTTTGGGGAGGGGAACACTAGGGTGGGTTTATAAGTATCTGACGATGATGCCATGGCCCGGATAAAACGGCAAATCTCCACAAAGGGCGATTCGAATCATTGCATCAGGACCAGGGTATCTCCAATCGTTCGTGCGTTGGTTCATCGCATCTTTCTCCACATTTCGACCCGCAGCGTGCCTACGTCAGCTGCATCCCTTGATGGGGAATGCGTTCTCCACAGTGCGGAGATGTGAAATGCATGGGGCATTAAACCGACATATAAATTATAAGGCAAGATCGACACAAAAATGGAATGGGTCAGTAGCAAGGGTCGCAAGAATGGGGGATGGAGAGGGGTCAACAACTATAGCACTAATGTCCATATACCGTGTGGCTTTGGTGCTCAAATTCAGCCAGACATCATGATCTGGCCCTTGAATATACATATAAGCGCTCGGCAACCGTTTCCGTCCTGTGGAGGAGATTTGAAAGGCAGGTAACCGCGCCTTTGCGGGTGAGATCTACCTTCCCCCACCCAGGCACGAAATAGCGGTTAGGTTACTCCGCATTTCAGGCTGCTGGATTTATAATGACGTCACCTTCTATGTAAGAGATGCAAGTGTCTTACCAAGGTGCCTGACGCGAGGTATCTACACAAATGGGATTAGGGATCGTGCACAGCCTTCTAAGATTGACGGAACGCCGCAATTTGACAGGAGACTAAAGAGTCTTTAATCACAGTGTCTCGTCGCTCTCTTATTCCAAGCTAGTAACTAGGGTCTGCGGTTCACCCCAGTCGTTCTCCATCTAATATTAGCAAGCAAGGGGCTTATGTCACATAAGCACACATGTGGAGAGCAGCTGTCTGGATCGAAAGAGGAAGGAGGAGAGTGCAATGACGTCATAGCTTCACAGGAGCTGCGTGCCTCGTAGCTGGCGCAAAGGATAAACTTAACAACCCTAATTCGTTTCTAAGGCATGCATGATGGGGGAAGATCCGCAAACGCCAGGAGTGACGTATGGGCTCATAAAGGAAGAGATAACAATTAGGACCTATCAAGGCGATTCAAATATAACCTACGCTAACAGCTTTTAAACTTTTATTTTTTCTAGGACGCGGTAAAAACCTCGGAACAGGCGCCTTTACCTAGCTGAACGAGAGTACTCTTTAAGCGGGTGTATGCCTTGATACCTTCAGCTCCGTTCTCGACGCCAAGTCCACTCTTCTTCCAGCCACCTACCGGCATTTCGGCTGGAGACTCGCCCCATGTGTTGATCCAGGTGATGCCTGCATCGAGTTTCTGGATCATTCCCTGGGCCAAACTGAGGTCGGAGCTGACGACGCCTGCCGCAAGACCCATTTCGGTGTCATTAGCCCGTTGGGCAAGACGAGAGAACCACTCATGCTCATCTCCATCAGTGGAGTATGGCAGAATGCTCATCACAGGTCCGAAAATCTCTTCCCGAACAATCTTCATGTCATCGGTGCAGTCCGTGAACACAACAGGCGGAACCCAGAAACCATTCTTGGTGGGAGGGGTCGCCTGAGCATCAGCTGCGCCATCATATAGCACCTTCGCACGATCGGTGTGTCGCCCGTGCTCAATGTAGCTCTTAACTTTTCGTTGATGGTCGGCACTAACAACTGGACCAAAGTTTGTAGCCTCGTCTTGAGGGTTGCCCATTCTTATGCATTTCCTGCACCTCTGAACGAGTTCTTTCTCGAACTCTGTTTGCAGAGATTGAGGAACGAACACCCTCGTACCGTTAGTGCAAACTTGACCGGTGGAGAAGAAGTTTGCAGCCATGGCAACGTCAACGGCTTCGCTAACATCGGCATCGGGCAGAATGACAAGCGGGCTCTTACCACCAAGCTCCATGGTGATTTCTTTCATTCCTTGAGCAGCCGATGCAGCCACTTTAGATCCCGTGCTGACTTGTCCCGTAAAACTTACTTTGGCGATATTCGGATGAGCCACCAAGGGTGCTCCAACATCCCCAGCACCATAAACCACATTGAAGACACCAGCAGGTAATCCTGCCTCAATATAGATTTGCGCAAGAGTATTTGCGTGCAACGGCGTAACTTCACTCGGTTTATAAACCATGCAATTACCAGCAGCTAAACACGCCGCCGATTTCCATAGAGCAATCTGAATAGGATAATTCCACGCTCCAATACCAGCACATACGCCCAACGGCTCGTAACTCGTGATAACAAACGCGTCGGGTCTCAGACGCGTGTGGTCCCCTTTGAGACCATCGCCTCCAATGTAACGGGCATAATATTCGAGGACCTCGGCGCCTGTGATAATGTCAACCGTCGATGTTTCAGCCAATGCTTTGCCAGTATCCAAAGTTTCGGTCAGTGCAAGCTGATCGTTCCGCTCTCTCAGAATTTTCGCAGCTTTGAGAAGAATGTTGGCTCTTTCCGGAGCTGGAGTCTTTGACCAAGTCTCAAATGCTTTTAATCCGCTTGAAACAGCAGCATCTAGTTGTTCTTTTGTTGTCGTGTACACAGTCGACAGAACGTCGCCTGTACTGGGGTCTATGCTACTGAATGAAGTTGCAGCAGGTGCCTTTTGGCATGTACCATCATAGAATGTGTGTATCTCTGTCGCGAACGTCATTTGTATCCGAGACCAATCCAGTTTCCACACTCCACTATTTTACCCTCTCCCGTTTCGGCGATTATGAGCCGACGCGTCACACAAGAAAAAATTTGGCTGGCAATACTAAGCCATCATGCATAATGCTGCAGCTGTGCAAGTCGGCTACACTTCCGGTTTGAGGTGGTCATGGGCTTGGTGAGCAATAATCCAAAGAGGAGGCTTAGTTTGTAAGACTTTTAATCCGGTTCGGAAAATGTCCGGATCTTTCTTTATAAAATTTCCCTACATCAAACTGTCGTACGCAGTCGCTACGAGCTCAAAGAAGTTAAGCAGAGCCAGTATGCCGGACTTTTAGGAGTAAAATTAGCCTGGGATGCAAAAAAAAGTTATTACATAATACCGCTATTCGAGAACGCCTTTCTGCATATGCAAGTCAGGCCTCCGTGTCTTGTTTGTGGCAACGGACGACAATGATCTAGACAACACCCCAACGAAAGAGGCGAGCATGTTGGAAGGAAAATACAGTGTTTAGAGAATATTGTCTACGGGCGCCAGCCGACGCTTTTTTTCGCTTGCACTAAAATATTCGGTGAATCTAATCGAAAACTACTAGGACAATGTCAACGATCTCGAAGCGGGGTTGCATATTGTTCCCCGCATTCCCATCAGATTTCTCCGCGCACTTCAATCTCCAACGATGACCACAGTATTGATGTTCTCATAGGGCGTCTACCCTCACATACAGTGTACATGACTTACATTACTCGTACAGTCACGAGGTTTTGGCTGGGTCAGCTGCAGCTTTTCCCCAGGTCAGGTGTGACTCCTGCCTATATTTTCGCTCAAGCATATGCGGATGACGTCTGCGTACATGCCGAGGCTTGACTCAGATTTTATTTGACAACTTTCTCGGATCCTTGACCAAACCCTTGGCAGTGCGGAGAGCTGTAGTGAGAAATGCCTAAAAGGCTAGAGGAGACTGCAGTTAAGCTCTTGCACAACTCTGAATAACAAAGTGAAACTTCGATTTTTCGAGGATCAATCCGTACCACTGCTGATCAGAAGAGTGGCCAAATAAAAGCTAAAGAGCGCACACTGGAAAAAGAAATATGAACACTATCACCACCGACTTGCCCGAGAATCGGTCGGATTCTTTCGACTACATTATTATCGGAGGAGGTACCGCCGGATGCGTTCTCGCATACCGTCTTGCGTCGTACCTGCCCCACTTGAACATTTTGGTTATTGAAGCGGGTCCCTCTGACTTCAAAATGGACCGCGTACTGAATCTACGAGAGTGGTTGAGCCTATTGGGAGGAGACCTCGACTACGACTACGGCACTACCGAACAGCCCCAGGGTAACTCCCATATACGTCATTCCAGGGCTAAGGTTTTAGGCGGATGCTCGTCTCATAACACCCTGATCTCATTCAGACCGTTCAAATATGATATGGACAGATGGGTCAAGCAAGGTTGCACAGGTTGGGACTTTGAGACGATGCAGAGATGTGTCGACAAGCTGCGTAACACCATCCAGCCTGTTCACGAGAACCACCGGAATCAGCTCTGTAAGGATTGGGTCGAGTCGTGTTCCGAGGCGATGAATATCCCCATTCTTCAGAACTTCAATGATGAAATCAAAGAAACTGGCCGGCTTTCTGGGTCAACCGGATTCTTTTCTATTTCCTACCGCCCCGAAGATTGCACTCGCTCTTCAGCATCTGTGGCGTACATTCACCCTCTTCTTCGCGGTGAAGAGCGCAGACCTAATCTGACAATTCTCACCGAGGCTTGGGTTTCAAAGCTGGATGTTAATGGAGATTTCATCGATGGAGTCCAGATAACTCTCAAGGACGGAACGACAAGAGTTCTGAAGCCTAAGCGTGAAATAATCTTGTCTGCTGGAGCAGTCGACTCTCCCCGACTGTTGCTCCATTCGGGAATCGGTCCTCGCCAGCAGCTAGAGTCACTAGGAATCCCGTTGGCAAAGGATATTCCTGGAGTTGGTGAGAACCTCGTTGATCACCCTGAGAGTATCATCATGTGGGAGCTGAACCAGCAAGTGCCTCCTGATCAAACCACAATGGACTCTGACGCTGGAATTTTCCTTCGACGGGAACGCTTTAATGCTGCGGGTGATGATGGCGATGCTGCCGATGTCATGATGCACTGTTATCAGATTCCGTTTACCTTGAACACTCTCAGAGCTGGGTATCCTGACATTCCTGATGGCTATGCGTTCTGTATGACTCCTAATGTTCCGCGTCCGAGATCCAGGGGCCGTCTCTACCTCACAAGCAGCGATCCCAATGTAAAGCCAGCGCTTGATTTCCGCTACTTCACCGATCCCGAAGGCTACGACGCTGCAACCCTCGTGTATGGCATGAAAGCGGCCCGTGAGGTGGCTAAGAAGGGTCCCTTCAAGAATTGGATCAAGAAGGAAGTGGCTCCAGGACCAAAGGTTCAGACCGATGAAGAACTGAGCGAATACGCGCGACGAGTGGCCCACACTGTGTACCACCCAGCAGGTACGACGAAGATGGGTGATACCCAAAATGACCCGATGGCAGTCGTAGATGCTCAACTGCGACTTAGGGGCCTTAAGAACATTCGCATTGTCGACGCAGGTGTGTTCCCTGAAATGACGACTATCAACCCCATGGTGACTGTGCTTGCCGTTGCTGAGCGTGCTGCCGAGCTAATTGCCGGAGATGCAGGCTGGAGAAACTCTCGCTTGTAATTATATAGATAATAGAGACATTTCTATCCTAAAAATTAGTGATCGTGCACATCGTGGTTCGGGGCAATCGAGAAAACCTTGCCAGGGTTGAGGATGAACGAGGGATCCAGAGCTATCTTGATCTTCCTCATGGTATCTATTGTCGGCGCTCCCAGTTCCTCGAGGAGGTAGTGTCGTTTTCCAGCGCCAATGCCATGTTCTCCAGTCGCCGTGCCATCTAATTCAAGCGCCCTTTTGGTGGTCTTGTCAACAATTGACGCCGTAAGCTCACGCTGTGTCTCGGGGTCATAGGCAATGATGGCGTGGAAGTTGCCATCACCCACATGACCGAGAATACCGCCAAGTAAATGGTTCTTTTCAAAGTCTGCCTTCATCTCACTGATGATCAAACTCAGATTGGAGATTGGAACGGCAAGATCGGTAGTCCAGAGCTTATAGCCCTTGGGAGCAGCCACTCCGACCGACCAAAGGGCATTTTTTCTTGCTGACCAGAGCTCGTCGCTCTCCTCTTCGTTTCGCGCAAATTCGAGCTTGAGGAAATCGTGCTTCTTAGAGAGAGTCTCGACCTGCTTGATCTGCTCTTGGACCGATGACTTTGTAGTGCCGGCAAATCGCAGTAGCAAGGTAGATGTTTCACTCCACTTTCTGTCAGTCATGCCCGAGAGATTGAGGATCTTCATCTGCTCATCGTCCATAAGCTCCATAGCGTCGAGTTGGAGGCCCGATTGAAGAACTGATTGCACTGTATCAGTTGCATCCTCGAGGGTCTTGAAGGTCAGAATGCCTACGCGTACAATGCTAGGTTTGTTCGTAACTCTCAATGTCGCCTCAGTGACAATCCCCAGCGTACCTTCTGCGCCGATGAATAAATCAGTCAAACTATATCCGGCAGCAGTCTTGCGAGGACGTCTTCGTGTTTTAATCACCGTGCCATCTGCTAACACCACCGTGAGATTCACAACATTTTGTCGCATTGTTCCGTATCTATAAGCATTGGTTCCAGAACAGCAAGTTGCGACCATACCACCAATCTGGGCACCCGGTCCAGGATCGGGACCGAACATGAGGTTGTCTTCTTTCAAAGAATCGCGAAGGTCCTCCCATCCTACTGCAGGTTGAACTACGACGTCCAAGTCGTCCTTATGGACAGCAATTACTTTGTTCATCCGGCTCATATCGAGAGAAATACCTCCATACACCGGAGTGAAGTGACCCTCAAGTGAAGTTCCTCCTGAAAACGCAGTGACGGGTATTTTGTTGGCGTTGCAGATCTTCAGTACTTCAGATACTTCCTCGGTTGAACTCGGGAACACAACCGTCTGAGGCATTTCATGTGCCTTTCGATGACGCGTCTGCCAGTCTGAGTCTGCATGGTGTAGTAGGTCGACCTCTGCCTCTGAAACGTACTCATCTCCAACGATTTTCCTAATCTCAGCTATCGCCGCTTTTTCGGTCTTTGGGGAAGCATAGACAGGGTCATTCTTCAAAACCGACAATGGAAGCGTACTCGAGTGGCTTCCAGGCACTTCATTCTTGCTGTTTTGCCAGTAAAGCAGCCCTGTTGCCGATAGCCCGGTAAACGCCCCTGCTGAAAAGATGATCCAAGGTGAGCGCTTACTCTTCCAAGACGAGCCGGGTATTGGGCCAGTACTGAAGTACTTGCCAGCTTTGAAAAGCTGGACAGACTTGTTTATCCTCGAGTACATGATCAGTGTAACAACCGGCCGTCTATATACGAGGAAGGGAGATCTCCAGGCGGAGACATTAAGTAACTATATGGTTACCGTTGACACATGGGGTTCATCGGGAGTCGATAAGCAGTCTGTCAGGGCAAGGGCCAGGACACGCAACGATCACGTAGGGTCACGCAACGTAGGGTTACGCAACAGCCAACGTTGTGATTCTCTGCTAGCTTGAACGCCAAAATTAAAACTAAAAATATCATATCAGACCTAGTTTAGGCTTGGTTCCACTGTTCGTGTAGTCGGAAGACTCTTACTCGCTGGCTCCACGGGGGTAGCCAATGACGCCGAGGTCGAGGTGGAGGCCAGAGTATATTGAGTCAACATGCGATCAACATTTGGCTTGATGCCGTCAGTGAAGTTCTCAAATGATCCTGCAGCCTGAATCACAGCCATTGCCTCTCCACAGACCGTTGCACAACCCTTTTGACGAGCAGCCGCAAGCAGCTCCGTCTCGCGAGGGAAGTAGATAACGTCATAGACCCACTGGTGGCTTCGAAGAAGTTCCGGAGAAAACGGCGTTCCAGGGCATGAGTTCATACCAATTGGCGTAGCCTGAATGACTCCAGTCGATCCCTCGATAACTTCCTCAATGTTACTGGACGAGGTGATGGTAGCGTCTGGGAACTGCGAGCTCATCCGCTCAACTAAAGCAGCTGACCTCTTCGGATCGATGTCATATATAACAAGATGTTTGGCTCCAAGAGAAAGAATCCCGTACGAGACAGCAGAAGCGGCACCTCCTGCTCCCACGAGCCCCACACGGCTAAGATCCGCGTTAGGCAACGACCTTCGAAGACCTCCTACGAATCCGAGAATGTCCGTATTGTAGCCAATTCGCTCGCCATCCTTCAAAACTACAGTATTGACTGCACCTGCCGCAGCAGCAGCGGGATCAACATGGGTAAGAAGGGGGATAATAGTCTGCTTATAGGGGTAGGTAATGTTTACGCCATTGTACCCATACCTCTCGAACCAAACAAGGATTTCTTCAAGTTGCCCGGGACCTAAATTCCATCCTGCGGCATCAATTTGCCTGTAGACGAGTGGAACACCAAGATTTTTCGCTTCTCGCTCGAAAATTTCCTGGCTCTTAGCACCAGCGATACCTTCTCCTAATAGAGCGCAAAGATAACTCATTGAATATAATTGATACGATTGATCAATGTATCGGGCTCCGAGGAATCCTGATCTTACTTTATATTAAGTTGGTCAATGCATATGGTTGTCCTTCCCATTGAGTTTCCCCAACCTTGTACACACACGCAGGTCGCAGAATGCGGGGTAGATATCAGTGGAAAAGGGTGGGGAAGGATGACTTCCAAATTTCACGATTCGTCATCGACCTCAGGGCCCCAAAGGCATGGTCCCCTTCCCAAGACATGGTCCCTTTCTTCTCTGAACATGCTGCTGGCTTGAGCTTTTAATCCTTCTAGCGTAATTAGCTAGCCCTGTTGGGAAGGTCGCGCGACGATAGCCAAATACAGAATCGAAGCGTTTTCCCCTTGAGTCACATGATCACGATTTGCTGGAAGATGCACGGTCAAAGCCACCGCAACGCAACTCGAGTGCTCATGGTACTCGCAGTGCGACATCGTTTTTGGAGTAAGTTTCCATAAGTACTTCTCACATTAGTTTCTTCCATGGCACTAAGTCTCCCCTATCGACTGCTCTGACATTAACGGTGATTTCCATGCGAGAGCGTGATGTTGGTTGACCATTTTTTGTTTCGCAGACAATTTACGCGTGTGCTAGATCTTAGGACTATCATCTGAGTATGATTTTACGCTAGGGAGAACATGTCGTAACCGAGTTTAGGAGCCGGTGACAACTGATGCAAACAAAAAATGACGATTGACTTTGATTTCTTCAAGTTGACCGCTTTGCGTGACCATTCCCAAATTATCGGCATGGGGACTGCTAGCTAGCCCCACACTCGAATCGAAGCTCATCTCGATCTAGCCTGAACAAGTAAAGTAAGTAAATCTATTTGGGGTTCATATCTACGGCCAAAAGTTTCCTCATCCTAACATTTCTACCCTTGAGTTCGTCGTCGTCCTCGAAATCAATTCCCTCGCAATCCATCACGTTCAAAACCTCTGCATAGCAACGCTGAAGCTCCATCCCTAGTCTCCTTTGTTCTCGTGTCCAGGTTTCAACTGGAGGAAATAAGACGCCCTTATCGTAGACCAAGATCTCTTGACGCTTCATGGCAGCAGCATGCGCACGCTCAGCGAAAAAGGCTCTCATCATGATCTCCATACATTCATTGTCTGTGTAAGAGTCTTTAGCTCTAGGGAGAGGTTTGCTCACTAGGACGGGGCCCTTATTGAGGTGAGCGGGGTCCAAGTCAGCATTGAGATATGTCTTCAGATCGACCTTGATAAGCTTTTTCAGCTTGTTATACTGAGCCATAAGTTGCCACGAATCGCCAAAGTCGCTTCCATCGTGAGTATACTCCAGGAACTCCTTGATACAGCGCTGGAGGTACACTCCTGTCTTGCGCTGCTCCTCCGTCCAAGTCTCAATGGGAGGAGAGATCGACCCATCGCTACTGACGGTGTGAATGGGCTGCTCCAAGGCGCAGCGATGCAGCAGCATTGCACTAACTAACTTTCTCAGTTGTACCTTCCACTCGGGGTCGTCCTCCTTGGGGGATCCATGGAAAGTGTAATCCTAGGCATTGAGAAATGGGGAAGCGATGGTAAAAAAGGTGGGATATCGTGCCATTTTATAGATGCGGTCCGCTGATAAACTTGATAGTCCCACCGGGTGACTAGCAACCATGCGCTAGTAAGTGATTCGATGGGCTTGAAGGATGATGCATTTGAAAAAGTTTGGAGCGATACGACATCTGTACTCTTTGGCTTTGTATCACCCTCTATCTCAGTTCTTATCAAGTGCTTCCGCCGGAATCTCTTCTCGGGTCCTATTGTGGTCAGCGTCAATGTTTTCACTTCTTAATATGTTACCCCTACCCCCTCCTTGCCCATGAGTTGCACTTCCGTCAAAGAGCGGCTAATAGAGGTTAAGAGGCTATGCATATAAGTGGAATTGCTTTTTTAAGCCTGTGAGATTTTATTTATCAGAAATAAAACCGCTACATATGAGTGCGTCTGGTACAGCCGTCCAATATGGCCCGAATACTTGGGTTAGGGTTGACTTTGATCTTATACATAAGTGATGAGCCCTTTGTCGCAAACTGTGCCTAATTTCTGGTGTGTCGCATATTTCCAGGTACTACCACTCAAGATAAGTTGGTACCAACAATGTCCGTGGACAAAGATCTTGTGGGTGCTCAATGGCCCAAAACGAAACTTAGGTACTGCATCATGGATCTTGAAGTAAGTAAATTATGAGACTACACTCTATGATTCTGGATACGAAATACTTGTCACGTTTTCTTCAACTACTGCAGTCGGGTTGCATCATTTCTCAGCTTGGGAAACGTGAGTTCTCATGAGGGATAAACTTTCAATGGTCGTAAAGCGACCGATGTAACCCCATTGAAAGGTGCTCTATTCTTGTGCCTCCGTGGCTTGGCAGAACCTATCACACTGATAGCTGGTGTTGGAGTGAGATTATCACGTAAGCAGTAGGATCGGACCTAACCCTGGTTTGGTGACAGGACGGAATGGCTATAAGCCATACTACAGAGAAAGCCTTCCTGGGGTAATAGGTTTTCAAGATTATCTGAACCGTCTGTAACCTTTATTCCGTGCTTCTTCTTAATCTCAAAATATTAAATTCACTTCAACAAATGTTGGGACCCCGGCCTCAAAGATTGCTTGCTAATCTAACTGACTGACTCTTACAGTACATCTGGGCCAGATACCGTGGGTGATGATGCATACAGTACACCCCACTTTGAAGATCTAGACTCATCTACGTCGTACCACACACGGATATTGGTCGTACCATACACGGATATTGCGATCACCATTGGCTTTTAAACTTTAGCGTGGCTGTCATAGGTTAAGAGTCTCAGATCTAATGGGAGCTTTAATCTCTGACCACGCAGCAAATGCCTGCATCTACACGTCCTATGCCGCTGTTCTTTTGATTGGCCTAGCCACAGCTTGGTACAGTCGTAACAAAAACCAGTTTCTGAGTGCTAATGGGACGAGATCTGGTGTTCCATTGGCTGTGAACTTCATCGCATCGGGTAAGTATAATGAACCTCTTTTCCTCTCAAGAATGATATTTAAAAGCCTAAGGGTGACGGTCTTGGCCGTGCCCTTAGCACATAGATAACGGAGCTGCGGGTGCTTTTCTCTATTTCATAGAGATTCGCTGAGAAATACCGCTCGAACTCGATCAAGTCAATACTTGCGTGAGGAATGCATCGTTATACCGGGTTTCTAACTCATTTCAGGTCTTGGAGCTAGTGTCATTTCTGGCTATCCCCAGACTGGAGCTTACGGCGGTCTTCAAGGAACACTCGTGAATGCAATTGCCAGTGCTATGCCCTTTATTATGTTTGCGTACATTGGACCGATGGTGCGCCGCCGTTGCCCAGAAGGGTTTGTTTTAACAGAGTGGATCAGACAGCGCTATGGGCTGTGTGCTTCCTTGGTATGGGCTGCTTGTGTTATCCTGAACATGTTTCTGTATATGGTTGGTGAGCTTAATGCTTTATTGTCCACTGTGGAGGGATTGAGCGGAGTACCTGGGTTACCTGTTGTCATCGTTGAAGCTGTGATTGTGTGCACTTATAATTCTTTAGGTGGCTTTTTCACCTCATTCATTGCTGATAACATCCAAGTAACTGTGTTCTTCATACTGCTGGTGGTGGGGATCATAACCATAGGAGTAACCTACCACGTCGACAATAGTCTGCTCTCACAACCAGCCTATCACTACATGCTTCACGCTAACGTGTTAAGCTGGAAAATGGTATACATTTTGCCTGTTTCGATTGTTACCAATGCGAGTTTCATGGCCAACAGTTGGCTTCGCACTTTTGCAGCGAAATCAGATGCTGACCTTTACGTGGCCGCAACAATCGCGTTTGTGTCTACTTTCATCATTCTCGGGTTCATGGGTGTCGCCGGTATGCTTTCAGTGTTGGGAGGAACTATTGATCCTCTTTCTGCTGATTTTTATAACCAGACGCTTGGTTCCCTTTACACTGTTGTACGTGCTTGCCCAACATGGTTGTCTGGATTCATTCTCGTTCTAACCGTGTTTGTGAGTGCGTGCACCTTTGACTCGGAGACTAGCGCCCTGTGCTCGTCCATTTCCAATGACTTGTTCCGCAATAAAGTGAGGATGTTGTGGGTTCGACTTTTCATGTTTGCTGTAATGGCGCCGATCATTGTTGTGGCTCTCAGAGCGACGAATGTGCTCAACATCTGGTTGATTGTTGACGTGCTTGCTGCTTGTATTGTTCCTGTACTTTATCTTGGCCTGAGCAAACATTTCTACTACATTACCGGTGTCGAACTCATTCTCTCCTTGATTGGTGGAATTTTGACAACATTCGTCTTTGGTGCTATATACTACAAGAGTGCATCGGAAGGTGGCCAGCTACTCCTCATGTCCAACGGTCTTTATGGGGATGACTGGGGTGCGTTCGGCGCGTTTGTCGCTGCACCCGTAGGTTCTATCATTGGAGCACTTGTTGGCTTAGGAGTACGCACCATCTACTGGTCATTCAAGTGTCATGGTCTTATTGCTGGTATCAAGACTACTTTTGAGACACCACCACCTGGACAGACTTATTTCGAGCCTGCGGACCTGCACTGGTTCGATTGGTGTCGCGAAGAGAAATGGTACGATCATTACAACTGTGGTCCTTGGGCAAAGACCCTTGACTATTGGCTATTCGAGCAGGATGGAGATGAACACGAATTCATTGAGAACCTCGCGAAGCGCCTTGGTCTCGGCAGCTACGCCCTAGGTATCATCGGAACAACAGCAGAGGTATCCTCTACTGACGAGGACTCGGCCAACGAAAAGATCGACCTCACGATCAAATAAAAACTATATCTTAGCTAGTTTAGTTTATTGTCCTAAATCTGACCTACTTGAGTTGCTACGAGGACGCAATTGCATATCCGACATATCCGACACTTATCTTTGGGGCTGCGATAAATGCGTCCACTCATCATGAGCCTAATTCCGCTTGGGTTTGATGACAAATAGCATGTCTCCAAAACGCTGGAGAAATGGAGAAGATGATAGCACACATGTCGCATTCCCCCCTCCACAGTTTTTGATCACAGATTGTTACATACGCAGCAGCCTGATTGTGCGTGTTGGTACGCGCTTAACTCATTGCTAATTTTCTGTGACGCAACTCGCAGAATAAATCAAGGCGAGTAGTTGAACTCAGTGCCGACATTACCCGATGCAGCTTGTGATCTTGCTAGCAAGCATTTGCACAGTTCTTGCTACTGCTGTGAGTACGCCGCACAAGGTCCACTACCTGGACTGGGAGGTCTCATGGAAGAATGTCAATCCCGATGGCTTAAAGGAGCGCCTAGTTGTCTCAATCAACGATCAATGGCCCCTTCCTGTCGTTAGAGTTCGTAAGGGTGACAGACTCGTCGTGAATGTTACGAACAGCATGCGAGACCCTGCGCGCAATTCATCCATTCACTGGCATGGACTGTTTATGAATGGTACGAACCACATGGATGGTGCATCTTGGTTAACGCAATGTCCTACAGCTCCAGGCACCAGTTTTATTTACGATTTCGTTGTTGATCAACCGGGAACATATTGGTATCACACCCACGTCGATGGTCTCTACCCTGATGGCTACCGCCAGATGCTTCTGGTGGAAGATGACGACGCGTGGTTTGAGGATTTAGTAGACGACGAAATCCAGTTTAGCTTCAGCGACTGGTACCACGAGCTTGTTGACACATTGAGAGTTGAGGATTTCATGACTAGATTCAACCCTCAAGGCAACGAGCCCGTGCCAAACTCCTTGCTCTTCAACGACACAAATGCGGAAGACTTTAAAGTACGTGTTGAGCCGGAGAAGACATATCGTTTGCGTATTGCCAATGTTGCCGCGCTCAGCAGCTTCATTTTCTACATTCCTGGGCACAATTTCACGATTGTCGAAGTTGACGGCGTGTACACAGAGCCTGCAGAAGCTTCATCTATTCATGTTAGCCCTGCCCAGCGCTACTCACTATTGTTCAACACCACAGCAGATCCTAACGCTGTGTACCAGCTGGTTCAGATTGCTGACCAGGACGTGTTCGACAGTATTCCTGATGATCTGAGACTCAACCACACGGCCTGGCTTTATTCAGGCGATCCGAAGGAGTCTGAATTCAAGGTCGTGACCCAAAAAGACATCTACCATTCTGGTCTCCTGGCCGACAAGAAGGTACCGCTCGAGGACTTCACCAGTAGCGACCTGGTGTACTACGACGACATGGATCTTGTGCCTTATGATCACGAGGAAATCTATGGAGAGCCTGACCATGAGATTACCTTGAATCTTGAGATGACGAACCTGATGAACGGCGTCAACTACGCCTTCTTCAACGACCTCACATGGACGCATCCTAAAGTCCCGACTTTGTACAGTGCCTTGAGCGCCCCTGATGATGAAATTGCGTCCAACCAGACGATTTATGGCTCTAATACGAACACCTTCGTTCTTCAGCATAATGATATCGTGCAATTGGTTCTCAATAACAATGACGATGGAATGCATCCTTTCCATCTGCATGGACACAACTTCCAGTGTCTTCTTCGCGGTAAAGATTATGGTGACCACGAAAGCGGAGTTCCCTACAATCCTAAGAGCAAACACAACAAGCCTTTCCCGAGCTATCCTATGCGCAGAGACACCCTTGATGTGAAATCCCTATCGCACTTTGTTATCAGATTCAAGGCAGACAATCCAGGTGTCTGGTTCTTCCACTGTCACGTTGATTGGCATCTTATGCAGGGTCTGGCTGTGGAATTTGTGGAGGCTCCTGTCCAATTGCGTCAGAACTACAAGGTCCACCCTCTTCCTAGCAACCATTTGGAAGTTTGTCGCCAGGGCTATCTCCCTTACGAGGGTAATGCGGCCGCCCGCACAGACGATTTCCTGAACCTAAAAGGTGAGAATCTTCAGCAAAGGAGCCTGCCTAAAGGTTTCACTCTGAAGGGCTATGTCGCCATGTTTGCTTGTGTTTTGTGTGCCTTCATTGGTATCGGTTCCCTCATGCTTTATGGACTCTCAGATATGTCTGAAGATGAAGAGGCTTTCGCCGAGAATGTATTGGATGAGGACGTTCCCATCACAGATATCTCAAACCCGAACGTCTCTCTTTCGGGCCAATCTGAGCCATGACCACCATCACCCCCCGGTGGTCTCAAAATAGCGGATGTAAAAAGGTCCAATAATGATAAGAAACGACTAATATGTTAAGCATTGATGCGTTATCGCATCACTAAATAATCATCTGCTCGCTGAAACCAATATTGGCTGCATATCTATATCGAAGAAGGTTAATAATTACGATGAACCTGAATAAATTATTATATCTAAAACCATTTCTCAATTAAAATTCTCGGCGGAGCCTGAAATGCAATGACCCCCATAAACAAGTTACGTTCATAGACGTTTACCCTTGCTTCCATACTTCTCCAAAGCCTTTTGACGGAGTTCTGTGCCCTTCAACAGCAAATAAATCGGAAGTGGCAGGAGCCCCAGGGCGAAAAGAGCCAGAATGGTACAGCCCCAGCCAACCTCGAATTTGTCAATGGACAGGTGCTGGAACATGACCGTACCGAACAGCGGGAATGCACCAGCCATGAGAGAACGGATAATGTTATTACTCGCAAAAGCCGAACCAGAGACCTCAGGCACATACAGAGTACCAATGAAGCCAAAGTAGCTCTGAAACAGAATGAACGCACCTCCTGCGAAAAAGGCGTTACCCACCATCGACACAATCCAGTGAATGTTGGGGGACACAGTCCAACCAAAGATCAGCATACCAATGGGGAAGCAAACACTGGCGAAGATTGCAGAGGGCCCGAAAAGCTGCTCGACGCTCGTGATCTTTTTAACTCGTTGTCCCAAGTAGAAGACATACAAGACGGCGCAGATGAGAGCGCCGACAAGAAGCGAGAGATAGGCAAGACCCTGCTGAACAAGATTGAAACCATAGACACCACCGTAAGCCAAGGGGTATGCCTCAAAGTAGAGGTACATCACAGAGTAAACGAGACCAATGTGGATGTTCATCAAAAGGAGCACAGGTTCCTTGGCAGTGAGCTCCATGGGAAGCCAAAATATGTGCTTTAGAACCTGCTTGGTTGTCTGCGTGCGGAGAGTAATATCACCGGGCGCTAGGATGAGCTCGTTACCGGTCACTTTGCGCAGATGAGCAGCCTTGCGCATCAAGAGAGCCGTTGACGAGGTCTCAGGAAGGAAGAAAAACATCACAACGAACATTCCGGCGGAAATACCGAGCATGAACCAAATTGGATAACGAGATCCCTCCTCCTGGACAAGGGCACCACCTACAAGGGGAGCAATGAATGGGCCACAAATAGCACCAAGGGCCCAAGTGAGAATTGCCAAAGGCAAATACTCTACTTTGACAAAGTCGGCAAAACTAGCGCCACCGGTTGACAAGCATGGAGAAGCCATAATACCTCCCAAAAGTCTCAGAACAGCAAAAGATCCAATGTGGTTAACAAGGGCAGTGGGGATTTGTAGGGCGGCAAAGACTAGCTGAGTGAACAGATAAATGTAGTTGCGTCCTCCGAATCGTGGGTTTTCGCTCATGGGCGAAAACCACAAAGAACCGATGCCATAACCCCACACAAACAACGTCAGTCCAAGCATAACCTTGACGCGCGATGTGTGGAACTCACTTCGGAGATCTTCTTCAGCAGGCGTGAAGATAGCTGCACCCATGTAAAGCGAGGTCGTGCAAAGGGAGATGATCAAAATGATGATAACCTTCTTGAGGGTTGGCCAGTTAAGGGGATTCATGGGGTCATCATCTCCGTCCCATGTGACGATAATCTTGTCGCGCGAATACAATTCAGATGCAGTTGGCGACGAGGACCTCTCACCGGAGCTTACGGACTCTGCCTTCTCGCTTTGGGCCTCCTTCCCGTCCGTCTCCTTCCCATCGGTGATTGTCGGGGCGGCGGTTACCTCTCCCTCATTCTGGGCCTCAGGTGAGACGTTTGCAGACAGCTTTAGCGACGCGGCAGAGTTCGCGGTTGTGTTTGACCCATCAGTTCCATTGGCGGTTCCCAAATACTTTGCAGCAATAGGATAGTCTGCATTTTCACAAGGGAGATTGAATACTTTGCCACCACTAACGGCGTGGACAAAGCGACCAAACAAACTCTCCTTTAGGAGCGTGGAAAACGAGGCCGCAACTTGTGACATTTTCTTCAGGCAAGAATTGGTGGAATAGCCAAAACTAGAGCGATAGTCACAAATTGAAATCTATAATTTGTTAAAGCGATTGTGTAGTATTTATATGCATGACAACCTCAATTAGCCTCCATGATTTGCTTGCCGTTGATGGAATCTTTCAATGTCCCATTGGTAATTTTTAGTAAGGTGGCAGGCGGGTAGGCAGTGATGACTGCGGCGGCAGCCTCACATGTCGCCCGACCCCCGTTTGACGCATGGTGATGCAACCATGTCGAAAACTACTCAATCTGCGCCACTCGGGTATTTGGGTAATGGCTCTTAATGAGGAAATTAATGTGGAGTCGAGTTCCGAAAGAGACTGATATATTCTCAAGGCGAATCTTCAAACTGCTCACGACGCAATCACGGTTTATTGGCACAGCCCTCTTTTGACTAACATGAAAGAGATCATTATTAACCTAGCTGCGACCTTAGCAGTGATCTGCAGCAGGATTTGAAGGGTGTGGCAGACAGGCTTTCAAACATGTGTACTACTTTAGTAATGGTCCCTGCAGGACGCGTCATTTTGTAAGGGTCCCACGCCGCCAGCATTTGTAACGATCAGCCATTGTTGAACCCGGGGAGTCACCTCTACCACGTAGGGGGGACCCACAATTTGCTGAATTCCCAAAGCGTATTCCGGTGCCATGTCAAGTAAAGAAAAATTTTGCTGGGCCCCACAGCATCATGCATCCTCACTTAGTGCGCCTAACCTAAAGGACAGAACAACGTTCACACTTAATCCGCCAACGCGCTATTCAACGGCAAATTATCGCGACGCCAACTCGGACGAATACTGCTGCAGAAATAAGTAAGCACATCTTGAATTCTCCTGCGATAGCTGGGGAAGAGGGAGGTCTTTGTCAAGAGCCATTTGTAAGTCTCCTCTGTGGGACCTGCAGCTAAAAAAAAATGCTTATAAATGAACGGAAGCAGACAGTTGTACTTGTGGTACAAAGATACAACCGATTTAGGGTCTCGTTTTTGGTAGATGCAATATAGGCGGCAACAATCTCCTTATTACCCTTAAATAATGGAATCGTCGATCTTTTAAACCCCACTCTCACATCAGGGTATACCTTCAACGCTACATCCCGGATGTGTACAAACGCTAATCTTGGTCAGCTGTGACCTTCCGTGTGTGTCATTCCCACAATTACTGCGATTAGTGTGCATGGGTTAAGCGAATTTGTCAACCCTTCGCTCGCGTCACCCTGACCCTAGTCGCTGAGGCAGTGCAGATGAGACTCAACGGTCGCTCTGCAGATTTGCGAGCGCAAATGGCTCGAGCGAGTGTAAAAGTGGGGTCCTTGGCTGCAGAGACCGGGGCGAACAGAACACGTGAGACTGTGGAGAGTGGCAAAGTCAATACCGATTCGGTGAGTCAATTGATCGGATCAACATGTTAACTTGAGCTTCATCTACAGGCCTGAGATGACCTCTCAGTGACCTGTAACAGTTTTGGTATCCAGAAAATTAGTTCAATTTAGAGCGCCAGACTCGCCTCAAGCACTAATTTGTGGCTCTCAATATCAGCTAGAGAAGAACCCCAGTTCTCAAATGATCATCAAATGAGGGTACAGGATCTGTAATCAGCGCCGCCATGAGCTATCAATGGGGAGCTGTGGAGGGGGCTTAGTGGCGACTGGAAGAGACTCAGTGAGCGATTATCGCAGGCAAGCCAGAGATGTGAAGTAAGTTATCGTGCAACGTCATAGCGCTTCGAGGTCTAGACTTTGGGATTTTCAGGACTAATTTTTTGTGTTATCGTTGTTGTTTTTTCAAATTCAACCCGGACCACTCCGGTTGGGTGTCTTGGTCGGCGCCCACTTTTTTCAACTCAAAATGGCAACATATATGCAACTGCAGCGCAGTATAGCATTGTAATTGCACCTATAATCTGAACAATTGTTACAGCTAAATACTAAGAAAAGAAATACAAAATGTTTTGGAGTTTGGCTTAAATCAATAGAGCCACCACTCCAAGGGCAGCCAAAATAGCGCTTGACGCACGAGTCGCTGCACCATTGGCAACAGGCGGAGGAGCGCCAGAGCTGGACGGAGCCACGGGAGGCGGAGCAGCAGACTTGGATGGACCCGCGGGAGGAGGCGGAGCAGCAGACTTGGATGGACCCGCGGGAGGAGGCGGAGCAGCAGACTTGGTCGGGCCAACAGTGATGGTCTGACCTGGGGTACCAGTGTAAGTATGGCCATTAGCAGTGAACGTCGTCGACTCAGGGCAGACGGTCGTGTAGATGGTCTGAATCTTAGTGACAGTTGTCAAAGTGCACGGGCAGTTCGTGACAGTGATGGTCTGTCCAGAGGTTGCCGTGTAAGTGTGGCCATTGGTAGTGAACGTAGTAGCCGTTGGGCACACAGTGGTGTACTCCGTCACAACAGTGGTGATAGTTGTCTCGCTGCCACCACCACCGCCGCCACCAGTACTCGTAGGAGGAGGAGGAGGAGGAGGCGTAGAAGTGGTATTCTGGATAGGACCAGAACTGGAGCCGGTAGGGCATGGTACGGTAATCGACGAACCAGGGTGCGGGTTGCAGCTAGGCACAGCAGGGAACGACGAGGTGGCCAAGCTGTATGCAGTGTCCACCTTATCGAAAGCAGTCTGGTAGGAGTTCAGAGCCGCAGATAGGCTCGAAACCTTCGTGCAGTCGGACGAGATGGCAGCAACAATGCTGAAGCCAATCTCCACTGCAGGTCCCTGGACGGATGTCAGATCGCCCTGGACAATGGTGAAGGCGCCGACAGCAGTGAAGTCCGCAGCCTTCTCAGTCAATGCATTGAGAAGAGAAACAGTCTGGGCAACGAGACTATTAGTGGCGTCAACACCAACGTCGACATCGGTGATAGACCCAGCAATGGTGTGGAGAGACAGCACAGCCGACAAGACAGTGGCAAACGTGACCTGGATGCCAAGGGCAGCATTGAGTCCACTGTTCGAGTTCCATGCAGAAACCTGTCCAGCAAGATCAGACTCGATGGCAGCCACCGACGAGGCCTGGATGTCAAAGTTGGACGGAGTATCACGCTTTCTGCGACGACGGAACGGAGCAGGAGCATAGCAGATCGACGCAGTGGGTCCAGAGCTGGCTGCAGAAGAAGCAGGAGCCGAAGAAGATGCGGGAGCCGATGAAACAGGTGCTGATGAAACAGGGGCTGATGATGCAGGGGCTGATGATGCAGGGGCAGAGGTGCTTCCGCTTGGGCAAGGAACCGTAATAGAAGATCCTGGAGGACCAGAGCACGACGGAATGGCAGGGAATGCAGAGGTGGCCAAGCTGTATGCAGTATCGACGCTATCGAATGCAGCCTGGTAAGAGTTCAGTGCCGGAGACAGACTGCTGACCTTGGCGCAATCGGCTGAGATAGCTGCAACAATGCTGAAGCCAATCTCCACTGCAGGTCCCTGGACAGAAGTCAGATCGCCCTGGACAATGGTGAAGGCGCTGACAGCATCGAAGTCCGCAGCCTTTTCAGTCAATGCATTGAGAAGAGAAACAGTCTGGGCAACGAGGTTATTAGTGGCGTCAACATCAACGTCGACATCGGTGATAGACCCAGCAATGGTGTGGAGAGACAACACAGCCGACAAGACATCTGCAAACGTGACCTGGATGCCAAGAGCAGCATTGAGTCCACTGTTCGAGTTCCATGCAGAAACCTGTCCAGCAAGATCAGACTCGATGGCAGCCACCGACGAGGCCTGGATGTCAAAGTTGGACGGAGTATCGCGCTTCCGTCTACGCGCAGGAGCAGGAGCATAGCAGATCTGAGCAGAGCTCGAAGGAGCCGAGGACGCAGCTGAGGATCCTGCAGAAGATGCGGCAGAAGATGCTGCCGAAGATGCTGCCGACGAAGCTGCAGAAGATGCTGCCGAAGAAGCTGCAGACGAAGCTGCAGACGAAGCTGCAGACGAAGCTGCAGAAGAAGCTGCAGAAGAAGCTGCCGAGGACGAAGCTGCAGACGACGCTGCCGAAGACGATGCTGCAGATGACGCTGCCGAAGACGACGCTGCAGACGAAGCTGCCGAAGACGATGCTGCCGAAGATGAGGCTGCGGAAGATGAAGCAACGCACTCTGGCGCAGTTGGGAACACACTAGTTGGAAGGCTGTAAGCCGTATCAAGACTTGCAAAGGCAGAGGCGTACACTAAAAGGCCAGAAGATAGGCTACTCACCTTGGGACAGTTAGTGCTGATTGCGGCAATAATCTTTGACGCAATTCCCACAGCATTGCCCTGCAAGAGAGTAACGTCATTCTGGACAATTCCGAAAGCGCCAACATACTTGAAGTCAGCCGCCTTTACAGTAAGAGAATCGAGCAACTGAACCACAGCAGACACAAGACCATTTGCGAGAGTGGGGTCAATCTCATCATCAGTGAAGGCTGCTGGAGTGTTATAGAGAGTACTCACAGCAGCTGAGAACGGGTAGAAGCCGCTCTGAATATCAAGAGCGGCGTTGAGGCCAAGAGGAGAGCTCCAAGCCGCCACTCGGGAGTAGAGGCTGAGAGCCAACGATGATACTGCACTAGCCTCAGCTGGGAACTGCGCTGTTACGCTCCCAGCAAACAAAGCTGTTGCAAGAAGCGCAGTACGCGTATTAGAACGACTGGATTTCATGAACAAACAAACTCGGGTACTACGAAACGAATGGGATTTGGTTTCTTCTTTCTCCTGTATGAGCCGAGCTATATACGGAAATCTGAGCACCTGTATACCTCGCTAGGGTTCTTTTATGATATATTTATATTCCCTTTGTCCTATTTTAGGCATCAGCCCCCACACGAAACCCCGCGTTGGCACAGGTGCAGATCTGCATGAGGGTGTGGTCTTTGGCCAATTCGTCTGCATACATCGGTCAGTAAGCGGTCAATGTCGACGCCGCAAAAAGAGGGGTATGCAGATTACATCGCCCATCACTGCACATGCGGTCAGACATCGACCTTGAGCTAGATTGGGATCTGAACCTCACTGCGTGCGCAACGAGCTCGTGCTGGTCGAACATCTCCGTTCTCAACGTTCAAATACCTTTAGTCTTCCCATGCATAGGTTCCGGTCAATTAGTTTATAGCCGCCAAGTACCCGTTTCGAAGATCAAACCCACAACTCGCCTGTTTCCCCCTTCCCCGCTCTTGAAGGGTTAGGGTTGCATCTGGGCAGATTCAAAAAGAGGTAACAGATGACAGTATGCACTATTATGCCTGAAGGGGGTTGAGAAGCATGGGGTTTCCCAGCTTCCACGCGTGTATGGCTGAGCCGCACACGTGAAGTCACCCCCTCTGAAGGCGCAGTTCATGCAGAACCCCTTTGAAAAAATTAATTCATCCTGTATAGTCGGTTGAAACTTCATGTGGAGTCTTTGCCTCGAAAGGCGCCCTGAGACGCACGTTTAGGGTTGGTGTAATATTCGTAGATGCGAGTTGAAAAGGCTGCATGCTCAACAAGTACTGAATTAGCCCAAGTTCGCTCTCAGATTAGGCTCTCCTCGGATGGGACGAGCAAAAGAGCAAGAGTACGGCCACGAGAATAATCAACCCAACTGACAAGGCTAGCGACCCTATACGACCAACCACCCTTGCAATTGCCGCAAGCACAATTAGGAACACAATTTCGTGTGACCCAAGTCTTTTTGGATGCTCAAAGAATAAGTAAACAATCTTGTTTCGCGTCTCCTCCATTACTGAAACCAGGTCTGTGGGATACAGCTAGCCATGTTGGTTCTGCATTGACGCTAAGCGCCAGTGGTTATCATGATGAGATGACACGAAAATGATCTTCAGCTAATTTTACAACACTATATTTTGACCTTTGATCTGAATCAAGCAATTTCGGCATTCATTCCGCACATTCCTGGCTAGATCTATCGCGACAATGCCAGATGTAAACACTGCAGGGGCTTCTTGGAAACCCTAACCCAAGACAGGAGCGTCTTTAGCTGAGCCTTTGACACCCTACACGGTCACGATGCCTCGCGGGACATTATCGGCATAAGTTCTTTTCTGTATTGAAAAACGTTTCGGTTGAGTTAAGGTTCTCACGTTGATGTTTTTGGTATATTATAGGGCGCTCTTTTCGTACCTCGCTCAAATCATTCTCGTCTTGGCATTATATATGTCATTGATAGCGTAATCTCGTTCGAATAGTGCGGTTGAAAAGTCGTGGCAACCATCAGGCACAGCGGTAATGCGTTATATCCTTCTTTGCCGTTCCTTTAGTTTTGTTGTTTCCAACTGAAAAGGGCCCAGTCAATCTCCTGTTTGGTGTGGCGTCAGGCGGCTAATTGTAATGCGACTTATGTCAGGTCTGCAGGGGAGCCGCTGTGCAGAAGGCGTTCAATAAGGTAACTCATATGGGTAATTAGAGATCGTGGTTTGCGGTACTAATTTAGAGCGGATATCACACGTAGAGGTTCCTGCTACTAGCTCGCGAGACTTGGGCCCAAATACATCGATGGTGGATCGGTTGATAGATTTCCAGGTGCGATGGGCTTAGTACCTGTCACCCGCCTAGACTGGGTTAGGGCCAACTGGTGAAAAGCATATAGCCGCGAGGAAAGGTCCACCTATTTCTAGATGCCCGTCAATTTAAATGATGTTGTTTTGAACAGCATATATTTGCTGTGGGCTGCTGTTTGGGAGAAGTAATTGGCAACAATTCGAACACTGCAGACCGCGTCATTTTCAGTCGTAAACACGACAAGACTCGATATTAACGAGTAAAAGCATGAACAAATGTTTAAAGCCGGCACTTTAATCATCTCGATGCATTTACACTAACCAATATTGAGAGTCATGGTTTACTGCGTCAAGAGTCTGATCGTCGTCCAGACAAACGTTCCTGTAGATCAATGTATATCAAATGATTGCGTTACATCTAATGGGCTAGGGCATGATTAATTCTACAAATACGTCGAAACAGGTTAGAATTACAAAAATATGATTTGCAGCGGACTGGCCAAATTAAAGCATAAGAGCGAGAGCTCCAAGGCCACCCAAAACGAGGCTGGCACCGCGGATATTGGCACCATTGGCAACAGGCGCAGGAGCGATGGTCGATGGGGCAACTGGGTGACTAGGCTCAACGGCAGGAGGAGCGGTCTTGGCGGGAGCAACAGTCTCAGCGGGAGTCTCAGCAGCGGGAGTCTCAGCGGGAGCCTTAGGTCCAACAGTGACGGTCTGTCCTGGGGTACCAGTGTAGGTGTTGCCATTAGCGGTGAACGTAGTAGACTCAGGGCACACAGTAGTGTAGATGGTCTTGACCTTCGTGACGGTCGAAAGAGTGCAGGGACAGTCAGTGACAGTGATGGTCTGTCCAGAGGTGGCAGTGTACGTCTTTCCGTTGGTCTCGAAAGTGGTATCAGCAGGGCAAACCGTCGTGAACTGGGAAACAACGGTGGTCACGGTCACGTCAGAACCAGCCGGGGTGGTCGGAACAGGAGCGGCGCTAGTAATCTCGGAAGAGACAGCAGAGCTGGCAGCCTCAGAAGTCGAGCTAACAACGGCGGAAGTACTGGCAATTGGCGAAGTAGTGTTGGCAAAAGAGCTCGGAGCACCAATCACAGGGGAGGAAGCAGCCGCGGAGGAGGCAGCGGCAGAAGAAGCAGCGGCAGAAGAAGCAGCTGCGGAGGAAGCAGCGGCAGAGGAAGCAGCTGCGGAACTGGCAGCAGCAGAAGAAGCAGCAGCAGAGCTCTCAGCGGCAGAGGAAGCAGCAGCAGAGCTCTCAGCAGCAGAGGAAGCAGCGGCAGAGCTCTCAGCGGCAGAGGAAGCAGCAGCAGAGCTGGCAGGAGCGGAAGTGGCAGCGCAATCTGGCAGGGCTGGGAACTGCGAAGTCGAAACGGTGAATGCAGCGTCGGCACTGCCGAACGCAGCAGAGTAAGATCCAAGTGCAGCAGACAAGCTGGAAACCTTGGGGCAATCAGCACTGACCGCAGAGACAATGGCAGAAGCAATCTGCACAGCGTAAGGCTGGAGAGTCTGAATGTCGTTCTGAACAATCGTGCCAGCACCAACACTGTTAAAGTCGGCAGCCTTCACAACAAGAGCATTCAGCAGATCGACCACAGAGGCAACAAGGCTATTAGTAGTGGCGACGTCGACATCGGCGTCAGTGATCGAACTGGCGATGCTGTCGAGCGAGATGACGGCAGCAGTGAGAGGCCCAAATCCCTCCTGGATACCAAGAGCAGGCCCCAATCCCAATGGAGAACTCCAAGCAGCAACCTGAGACGACAGACTCGTTGCCAATGAGGAGACAGTGCTAGCCTGATTGACGAATTGCGCCGACGCAATGTCGGCAAGCGCCAGAGCAGAGATGAGTTTATTCTGAGTGGAGGACTTCATATTTTCGAGTTAAAGAAAGATTGAGCACCTAAAGATTGGATCTCTTGCGAGTCAGAAAAACAGGTATCGAATCGGCTTATCATGGCGGCGGTTATCGTCTATTATATATGGCTATCCATTTTCCTGTATTGACTATTATTACCTCGCTTAGGTGCTTTTCGAATGGGATGGGATGTTGGGCTCGAAGCCGTGCATGCGGGGTAAGTATTTTTCTTCTTTTATTTCCCGATCGGATTAAACCTGCTCCCTAAATCAATTTCGTGAAAAACCCCACACTACCAGGAACTACCATGTTATTTTTTCTGGAACAACAAACCTAAATAAATCGATACAAAAAATCAGCCCGTTTCGCCGCAGCTCACCTGATTTTCGATCTCATCGCAGCCTCCTTTATTCGGTGTTTAGCTTCCCCGTAACTATTGTTTGGGCAAGGGTGTTAGTCAACATCCGGGAGGCGGAGCAGATTGGGCCGCGCAGAGGGTGATGACCCCAAGTGGGGAAGTGATAATACGACCCGAAAACGAAGCGCGAAGCGTTCCAACGGGGCTATATAAGGGTGGCAATTTTGTCTTTTTTCTAAAAAATTGATATTTCGTGCGGAGTGTCCACTTTCTAACTCTCCCGGAGATTATTCCGGGATTGAGGCCGATAGCCTTGTCGTCGATTTCTCTTAATCCCCACTTAATCTATTAGGAAGATCTACATGAAAAAAACGCGTGGGATCTGCAGGTCTGCCATTGAGAATTTCTTTGTCATCAATTTATATCGCGTCGGGCGATGCCGTCTTCCAGCGAGCGTGAGTCGTTTGGATTTAGAATTCCTCGTGTAAACGAGTCATGTATCCAGAATTCTCGGTGAAGTCCTTTTAAAAAATCAAAAACCACCGGGATTTGGCCATTACGTTATGTTGCTCAAAATGCTTCCCCTCATTTCTAAGATTAGATCTAAGAACTACACAAGATGATGATGGTATTAGTCGTACGCCCAATTCGATCACCACTTTATACGTCATAACGAACAAAGAGGGCTTTTGCGAGCGAGCGGGATTGCAAAATCAATGATACAACACTATCCAGTAGTCTAGCTAAAGATATTCTATGCAAAGTACCGAGGTTCATCGAAAACGTGGTACCTGTGTCCACGAACTCCCTCACCTCTGAAAAGGGCAGGGAACTTGAGACCCTCAGCGACTTGTGACTCGTCAATTCGAGCGTTGCTATAGTCTGGGCTCTGGTCAACAACAAAGCGACCAACCTGGAGCTCAGTGTCAGTAATAGTAGACCGCGAAATGCGTGCGTAGCCAGTACGCTTGAGGTTCTTGTACAGAATGTACTCACACCAACGATCGTCGTCAGTAGGATCAATGTCATGCATTCCACTAGTCTCGGAAACCCAGGTGTTATAGTTACCCTGCAAGGGCTTGGTGACAAGATACGATAGCAAAATCGCCGGTCGTGGAATATCACCAAGAATGCCCGATACCGTTTGAGTCTGCAAGCGTCGGTCCTCAACATCCTCTTCTTGACCAGAGTGGAACACTACCACATCCACCATGACTCCATACACGTCAAGAGTCGCTCTGATGGCCGGAGCAAGCTCACCAACGGGACTTGGAGTCAAGTAGTGAGTTGAGTTCACAATGGGGAATCGGGACAGAAGAGCAGCTCCCCATGTGTGCTTGTTTGGACCAGGACCATAGTCGGCATAGAAGCCCAGTTCCTCAGACAACTGCTGCGTAATGTCACGGTGTCCACCAATGATACGCTGGTTATCAGATTCAAGCAAGCCAATCACATCGACCTCAGCTTCCTTGATCAGCTGCGCCATGCGGTTTTCGGAGGCCCACATGTCGTTGTCAAGACCAAAGTGTACAGTCCAGATACCGGCAGTAAGAGCATGAGCCTCAGGATGGACAGGTTCGGGAAGAACACGTTGAGATAGACGCTGGAAGGTCACAAGGCCACCAAGAAGGAGCACACCAACAAGGGCAAGAGCAGTGGTTCGCACAACCTTGCCGAGAGCAGCGGCAGAGACTGAGGGCTTTGAGGAGAGACGTGATGAAGCGTTTCCAGACTTTCCGGCTGGAGTATCAATACGGCGAGCATTGAACACGCCAGCATTAATGAAAAGAGCCTCGACCACCATCAACGCCCATGTGCGTTCTCTGAGAAGGAATCCGCCCGGCACAAATGCGTACGCGACCGTCCACGTCTCAGCCAGCATGAACAATGTCAGGACCAACACGGCGAGTCCAAACGCCTTGGCAAGACCATGACGTCCGGCAGCTTCGAACAACGCCGGAGTCACCGCAGATAGATAAGCAGCAAGGTAGAGACCGCCAGCGTAACCGGCCCAGTGCTTGAGAAGGCACAGGACTGCAAATGCGATGTTGGCAGGCAAGAGAGCACGCTTCGAAAGGACAAGACGACGGCGAGTGAGACCAAGATACAGACCAAGAGCCATAGCACCCAAAGTCAGCAGGCCATGGGGTACAGGAGTCGGTCCTCTGACGGGGAATCCCTCCCACACCCACAGTGGAAGAGCAGAAGTATCGGCAAGGTAAGTAAGTTGCAAGAACAACAGAGCTCCAGCACCAATACCAGCAGCAATCGCACTCTCGCGCTTTGAGTTCGCAACAGGCTTGTCAGAAAGCTCGGTGGGAGCGTGGCTGGTGTTGGAGGAAACACTGAGGAGTGCAGCAACAAGGGCGATGCCAAGACCCCATCCGTTCTTACCTCCATTGGCGTCGTTCATGACTGGCCAGATGGGATTATTGGTGTAGTGGGACATCTTGGCGATGGCAGAAAGCATGAGTCCAACAACCATGGCCGCAGACTGGGCCTGAGGCTGGAATGGACGCGATCCAGGACGTGTGGACTGGGTCAAACTCGAACACAGAGCAACAAATCCACATCCAGTGCCTACAGCCACCCAGATAACGCGCTTGTGGGGTTCAGGAACCCAGTAAGCCGCAACACCACCAATGGCCTGTCCAATCAGGGGAATCTGAGGGAATCTGGCAACCAGTCTGCGAAGAGGTCCGATGGCACCAACGACGACAGGAAGCAACACAAACAGCAACAGCGCCTCATAACCAGAAATTCCCATGTACCACAGCGGGAAGTACCAAACAGTCACTCCAAGGGAAGTGAAGACGGACCAGAAAATGAACCAATTCGCGACGCCAACGGCGAATCCGAGGTACCCTGGGGAGGAGCTCAGCTGCTTGGGATCGATAAGCACGTCAATGTTCGCAGACTTTGCCACGGCATTGTTCTTGTCAACAATAGTGAGTTCAAGATCAGCAAAGTCGTAGGCAGTTCCAGCATCGAATCCGATATCGAGAACAATCAGAGCCCACTCGAAGAAGGCATAAATCGTGTAGGCACCGGCGACACGCTTAACCTTGTGTTGAATGAAGAAATAAACAAGAGGCACAAGGGTCGCAAAGAAGGCGATGCCAGTATTGCGGCGGTACTTGCGCACATAACTGCCAGGCTTTGAGAGAATGGTGCGCAAAACAGTCCACGGAATGGTAAGGACCAAGTATGCAATCATGAAGATGTCATGCCAGTCGTGATCATCCGTACTCGTGATGTAAGTCCATCCTCCACAGGTGAAAGTTCGTAGAATACCTACAGCAGCCATAATGACTGGAAGTTTTGACTTTGGTTTCGCGGTCAAGATGTACGAAAGCGCAACCAGCAAGAACCGAGGACCAGCCGTCAGAGCAATGAGCAGCTGGTAGATACTTCGCTCAGGGTATCTGTCTCCAATAGTGGCACTTACACTGGGGAACCATTCATCGGGGTACGAGTAAAATTCGTTGGTCACAATCTTCTTGTAATGCAAAAGACATCCAACGATTAACGCCGACGCAAACGCAGCTCCGGCACATGCCGTATGGGCATAGGAAATCCACAGCCCGTTTACCCGGAAAACCGTAGCCGAAGCCGAGGCAGCAGCCTCGGCTGAATGTGCACCCTTACTAGACATCTTTCAGGGTCACTTTTTTAGGCTTGCAAAAGAAAAGCGGGTTTTTCGCGTTGATCCTTGCGTTAAACTTACTCCACTTGCCTCGAGGAAGACCTTGAAAGAGGAGGACACGGGCGTGTGTGGATGACGTTAGACGTAACCCGACGCGAGAAAGTTGGTCACGTGTTTAACTTCAACGCGTCATGCATATGCGGTGAAATTTGTCTTTTAGCTAGACAAACGAGACTTGCGCCGTTTACTTTCTGAAAAGAAAAAAGTAGTATCATCACTAAAAAGTCATATACGTCATAACTATTCATAGGTCTTGAAGGGGAATCGACTTGTACCCACTCTGGGTCGTCTTGCGTTTAATCAGGCTCGTGACAATAAATATAGCATCACTGGCAAACAGTACACTGAGTAGCGCTACTCCCCACCAATCGGGGTTTCCGTAAACCATCAAGCAGTCAAGTACCATGATGAGCCACCCCAGAAGTTGAATTGCCATGGGGATCGGGTGCAGGGCTGGGTTACGCTTAAGACTTGTCGAGTCAGATATCGAGACTGCAGCGAGTACGCTGCCAGCTACTCCCCCGACACCAAGGATTAACCCAAAGACACCAGTCAAAAACATATAGGTTATGATGTTTGTGACATAGTGATGAAGCACCCTTGCACCTCCATGGAGGCCAACCATTAACGCAATCGGAATAAGCGAGTTCAAGCCAATGAGCTTGGCAAGACTCCTGTAGGTCGGAGGATTTGCGCTCTGCCTCTTGAGGAGTATTATCTTGTCCCGAAACAGACAGAAGAAGCATAATACCGCCAAAACAGACCCTCCAATACCAATACTCCGTGGGCTCATTGGCGCATCAGTGGGGTGAGATTGATGAGGGTGCTTGTGGTGCATAGGAGGCATATCCGGTCTATGGCTGAAATAAACGCCAGTGGCCAAAAGGGCCAGACTCCACAGGTACCACACGGCAGCAGATACACCACTATGCTGAGCTTCTGGGCCCCAGGAATCAATCTGGTAGAGGTATGGCACCGAAGCGGGTAGCATTCCCACCACGCCAATCACCTCTCCAGGTACTGACATTTTCGTCGTTATATTGTCTAGATGATCAAGATTACGCGGACAGATCGATTGCACTTACAGCCCAAAAAAAAGTGCCGTCTGCTTATTAAGTAGTGGTCTGGAGTTGCAGATCTCTTTTCTATCATGTGTTCCCTCTGTTAATTACCGTGGTGTCATGTGATCTGACTTCCCAGCTCAACCACTACGGGTGGTGGGGTGGGGCACAAAGCAGACGTTGATAAGCGACTTGGAAAGGCGTAGTGGTATTTTTCCCGCTCGGTAAGACCTGCACTTTATGGCCGATAAGTCACCACGCCGTATGAAGCAGTTATCAGCGCGGCGCGGTACTATCTGAACGTTGACAATCACGATAGGCTAGTGCTTAAATAGAGAACGTAAAGATTCTCTAGTGCATGCACTGAAGCTAGTCAAGATCGCACTATTTACAATGAAGGCTGTTTCTCTCGCATTGGCGAATCTCTTGGCTGTGTGTTTAGCCCTGCCTGAACAAAATGTAGATGCGGCTCAGGCTCAACGCGAAGAGCGATGGGGAACTGATTGGCCGTTTTCGGGAATTGCCACGTTCGCTCACCTTCCGACACAGCGATGCCTTGTTAACGCGTCTGCCTCTTTCGATGTAGGCATTATCGGCGTTCCCTTTGATACCGCAGTCTCTTATCGATCTGGAGCCCGATTCGGTCCACGGGCTATTCGTGATGCTTCCATGAGACAAACCGGCTTGCGTGGTTTCAATCCTAGGGCTGGATTCAATCCGTATGCTGATTGGGCGACTATTCTAGATTGTCAGGATATTCCCGTGACTCCTATGGATAACCGATTGGCTCTCGTTCAAATGACCGAAGGTTTCAAGGAGCTACTGAAAAGACCAGTTTCGAGTCCAAGCATCAAAGGAAACTCACACCCCCGACTTGTTTCGCTGGGAGGAGATCATTCGATCGTTCTCCCCCATCTTCGTGCTTTGCATGAGATCCATGGTCCAATTTCTGTGATTCACTTTGATGCACATCTTGATACATGGGTTCCCTCAAAGTACCCCAGCGGATGGTCTGATGTCGCCACCGAGGCCGATGCTGGTCATTTCACCCATGGTACAATGTTCTGGATGGCTCATGATGAGGGACTGTTGAGCAACACTTGTGTTCACGCTGGTCTTCGCACAAGACTTTCCGGCACAGACTGGGAAGACTACGATGACGACAGTAAACAGGGATTCGCACGCATATCGAGCGACGACATTGATGTTCTTGGCGTAGCTGGAATCGTCAAAAACATTCATCGCAGAATCCCCAAGGGTGCACCAGTTTATATTAGCGTGGACATTGATGTGATCGATCCTAGTGCTGCTCCTGGAACTGGCACTCCAGAAGTAGGTGGCTGGACAACACGCGAACTCATCGCATTGTTGCGTGGTCTCGATGATCTTAATCTTGTCGGAGCTGACATTGTGGAAGTGTCTCCTGCCTTCGATCACGCTGAGGTGACTGCATTGGCAGGAGCTCAGGTAGCCTACGAGCTTCTCACAAACATGGTACTTCAGAGAAGCATCAAGGGTGCTGTGGCTCAGCCAGCAAGTGCTAGAGGACTTGCACACGAAGACCTTTAGCCTTTAATTTGTAAATGTAACAATAAAAAAAAAAAAAAGGGTTAACCGATAAACTATACTTTCTTACACCAGACGATATGGGCACCGCATTTCGCAATGAGATTTGTGCTGGGTGCGTTTGTAGCCTGCAACTCGTGGTCAAATTTGGTTTTGAGTTTGGCTTGTTCACTATCGCTGAGCGCAGTAATGTAACTTCTGCTGAGCCAGTACTTCCAGTACGTCTCTTGATCTGGAACAAGTTTGTCGTAATGAGTTGACTTTTCAGAAAGAGGTCCAAAGAGTCGTGGAGTTTCGCTGAATGGCTCGCGCCATTTCTGGTGTCTGTACTGCGGAACACCAAGATCGTAGGAATGGATGAGTTCCACTGTACGTCTTTGCCAATTGTCCGATGGAAGTGCAGCTGTATCCTCGTAGTTCCATACAAAGACAAGAGTGCCATTGGGCTTCAAGAGTCTATGGAACTCCTTCAAAGAGTCGTACCTTGCAAACCAATGGAATGCCTGCGCAACTACAATCACGTCTGCAACCCCATCGGGAAGCTGTGGTACATGAGCAGCAGGCGCCTCGATGGTCTTGATGCCAGGCAAGTTGCGTTTGTACGACTCCAGCATACCACTCGATGGTTCCACAGCAATTATCTCGCACTCAGGTACTTTCTCAATGAGGCACTTTGAGAATTTACCCGTTCCGGCTGCCATGTCTATCACCACTGAACTTGACGATATAGATGCAGCCTTAATGACAGTTTCTACTGTGTCATCGGTGTAGCCCGGTCTCACCTGGTCATAAAGCGCATGATTCTGGGTGAAGCTGGATTGAGACACCTCGTTTGGTGCGAAGGACATGTTGGTGGCAATTGTTGATCTTTAATGTTGTGTTGAGATTAGGTACTTATTCTGGGGTGAGAACGTGCCAGGTCTGCCCTAAAAATAGATGACATGATCTGCGCGGTGCGCAGCGCGACTTTAATGGACGCAGGGCCTCAGTTGAGTTTTGGATGTCCTAGTACCGAATAGAATCTCTCGATTGTGTTCGATTGGTATCGTAGCGTTTAGTTTAAATGTCGAGGTCTATGGTTGGTATGTGCGGTATATGGTTGGTATGTGCGGTATATGGTTGGTATGTGCGGTATTTATCTTCCACATGCGATAACCTGGGTGATGGCTGTACTTTTTCAATTATATCCAGACTAGTTGTGCATTACGACGAGATCAAATTGAACTCTTCTACTTTGGATTGAGTTTTCTACGAAGGGAGACAGTTCTTTTTGGCTTCGAGACGGTCCGTTCTGACCGTGACACCACCTCACGAGAGACAGCCAGACAAGATTGCGAATAACACAAACAGCTAGTCAGTGTAAAATTATACATTTGTAAAAGTCAAGCTTTATAAATTTCAGCTATATACCGTCTACAAGCGTTATTCGCCTCAAAACCTACCTCAGAACTGGTCACAACTTAGTTGAACATGCGAACCGGATAGTCACTTGAGTACATGCCATGCTTGTTCATGTCAGTCTGGATCACGTACGTCTTTGTCGACAGAGCTGCTGGAACAGGAGGAAGTCCACGGCTGTCGAACACAGACGCCGACAAATCCTTCTGCTGGAGTACCTGGGGCAGAGAAACTTCTCCGTTAGCGATTGTGGCGAGCTGTTTGGTGCCCTCATCACCCTTTGCGAGCTTAGGCTGCGCAACACTGCCATAAAGCAGTAATCCTGCAATCGCACTCTGGTTGAACACAGAAGTCTGAGGATATGCCCGACGCGTATCGCGGTCAAAGTATCGGTTCTGGGCAATGTCTATAGCAGGGAAGGTACCTCCCTCGTGAGGAAGAGGGTTGCGTGGTTGTGAACCCGGAGCAGGTTTACGGTACTCTGTTGCAATCGGGACACCCGTTGAGCGATTCGGAGCTATGGCGAGCTTGTTGCGGATCCAAGCGCCAATGCCGCTCGAGATGACATTGTATTTTTTGTAGTTAGGAACGGCACCACCGGTCATGTTCAACTCCAAGTCTGCGCGTCGCCTGTAGAGGGAGAGGAAGCGAACGTTTGGCTGGATTTTGTGATTTTGATTTCGTCAGCCAATTGGACGAGTCCTATTAGCTAGTCGCCCTAAACTCGCAAACGCATATGTCTGAACCACTCTAAAATCTCGACCAGACGCGAAATGACGGAGGGAAGTGAACCTAAAACCACATATTTGGAATTAATGCTACTACCTTTTCGAAATTCTCAAACTGAGCCAATTCGTAGGTTCCTCTCATTGTGTGACCTATTCCTTTAAAGCTTCCGAGCGGTATTACTTAAGGATGCTGCTTCAGAGTTGTGAATGAATGGATCAAACGAGGATGTCACAGACTCGACAGAATGGAGCACCACGAGGGCACCGTTCATGATGAGGTTCGAGGATTTGTTACGCTGTCCTATCTGTAGTGACATATTTAAATCACCGGCGATCACTGACTGCTCCCACACCTTCTGTGGTGTTTGTATTCGTCGACATCTAAATATCGAGGCAAAATGTCCAACATGTCGAGCCGAGACTCAATTGTCACGCCTCCGTCCGAACAAAGCGACAGAAGAGATATGCGATTCGTACACAGCGTCTAGAGGTACTCTTCTCTCCTTACTGAGCCCAAACAAAAACACGGTCTCAATGTCCACTGAGGAAGTTGAGACACTGGACCCAGCGACTTCATCAAGTCCTCAATCAGTCGGGACCGAACCGAGTTCCAGCATTGATATACCAGAAGGGGCTGCCCAATGTCCTATATGCAATCTGATCATGCCGGTAGTCGAGATTGAAGGATCTCACATTGAAAAATGTCTCAGCAGGGGCGAGAAAAGAGCACACGAAAACACAACCACTAATGACATCAAAAGATTAAAGAAAGAAGCAAAGCCCATGTATAGTATGATGCCTGAGCGAAAGATACGCGACCTGTTGGCACAATGCGGTCTTCCTTCAAACGGTAACAAACGACAATTGATAGCGCGGCATCAAGAATGGGTGGCTCAATGGAATACATCAGTTGAGTCGTCACATCCAAAGTCTGCTGCAGAAATACGAAAAGCAGTTATGGCTTGGGACAGAACTCAGTCGAAATCGGCACTGCAGCAATCTCAGCAGCTCAAGGATCTCGACTCAAGTGAATGGTCCAAGAGCCATGAGAGCGGGTTTATGGAACTAGCGGAGCTGGCAAGGAGATCAAAAAAGAACAAAGCGAGCTCACCCGAACTATCTGATGTTGCTAATAATGAGAATTAATATCTTAGAATAATAAAGTTCGCTTCGCTGCCCACCATCGACTGGCAACTAAAGCCAACGAACCACTGATGTACACGACACCAGCGAAAATAATTAACCCACGGTAGTTGTGGTCCGTGAGGGTACCGGCAATTGGGGGACCTAGCAACGCACCGATCGACGCAATCGAGTAGGTCGTACCATATCTCTTGCCATAATGCCTCGTCTCGGAGATAGCAGCAACAACGAGAGCGGTAAGTCCAATGGTAGATCCACTGAACAAGCCAAACAGGACAGCAAAGACGGTGAGGCCGGCTTTGGTCGTGCCAGCAGGCAGCCAGACAGTTAAACAAAGCAATCCAGTCGTGAAGCACGTCACTATCATTACATTGAAAACACCCCACTTATCGGCGATGTAACCGGGGAGTGCACGGCCGATTGTAGATCCAATACTCAGATATGACAGAAGGGCATTCGAATAACCGCGACTAAGTCCCTGGGCTCGTGCGTAACTTGACAGGTAGAGCATCGGTACGAAATAGGCCAACTCAAACAAGAACACACTGGCAACAGCTGCACTGAACTTCTTCTCTTTGAGAGAACGTAGATCAATCATGGCCTCATGCCAGTCTACTTTGCGGTTGGCATGCCGGCTCTTGAGAGTAAGGCAAGAAACGAGAAGGAGTGCTGCGAAAATCAACGCACATACTCGAATGGCCCAACCGAATCCAATCATTGGGATGAGCTTGTTCAACATCAAAGGGATGAAGACACCGCCAATACCACCTCCAGCAGCCGTTAGACCAGTAGCAACGCCACGGTGTTTGAAGAACCAGTGCCCAATCACAGTGTAACTGGGGTTGAAAATCATCGAACACGAGAGACCACCTAGCACAGAGAAGCCAAGAATGAACTGATAGTACTTCTCGCAGAGACTAAGGAAAACCACACTCGCGACGTACAAAATAGATCCGGGGATGATGAGCCACTTCAAACCATACGCGTCGAAAACCGGGCCAACTTGTACACCTCCGAAATAGCTCAAAAACAACCACAGGGAGAAAATCCAGCCCACCTTTGAGTCTCCGTAATGTTCAAGCGAACCACCTCTTCCGACAAGGTATTCTTGAATTACACCCTGGGAATTCGAAAAGCCGAATGTGGCAATGTTGGCAAAGACTGATCCAAGAACCACGAGCCACGCGCGCCAACCTCCATCTGGTATCACCAGAATACCAGAGACATGAGTACCTTCTTCATCCTCGAACAGCGGCGTGCTTGAATTCGGGTCATTGCTAGCATCCAAAGGGGACTGGTTCCGGTTTTCATTCTTCTCATCGAAATACTTCAGCGTGGTGAGATTTGTGTCGGTGCCGTGACGTTCGACATCTCCAACCTCTTTGAAAGATTCACCATCTACTTTTCCATCGCCGCTCTTATCGCCGCTCTTAGAGCCAGTTTCTCTACCTTCAACCGAGGCATCAGAGTTGGAGACGTGCTCTTCTTTGACAGATCTTGCGATGGTAGTAATGTTTTCGGTCACAGACGACGCGTTTAATACCATCAACTTCTTTTGCTAAATTACCAGAAGTCCAATGCGGGCGGGGCCCGTTGATTGCTGCTTTCTCTCAGTCCGTATATATTAAAACAGAATGCTCTGTGTGGGAAGAACCCAAATTTATGACCGAATTCCTCATTTTCTAGCTGGGAATATTTCACAGATAAGCGCTGGGAGGCAATGCCAAGAGTGGCATGCAATTCCCTGGGCGCGCTTATTCTCTAATATTGTGCCCCATTGCTTTTTCGAGGTTCGATGCCATTCCACGGCCACCTAAAATAAAATTATAGAATAGAGCTAGCGACCATACAAATATTCCGGATCAATTTAGCCGGTTACGCGACAGTGACTCATAAATGCATAGGTTAAGGGAAGGCGACTCAGTCGCAGATTTGCTCTGCGTCTTCCGGCGATTTGCGAAGAAATCTGCAAGCGACATCGGTGATGACTTTGCCTCACATTTAGCCGCGTGGCACGTGACTAAAATAGCCCTCATATTGCCAAGGCGAAATACGAAATACGCGGCACAAACAAACTAGCGACTCTTGAGTGTTATACACTGCCAAAGAAAACAAGCTGAAAAATATAATAGCAATGGGTAGATAGTCCCTGACTTTTGGAAATTTGTTATTGTATATATAGCCTAGAGAAGGTCATGCGCTACAGCAGCAGAGTCATGGCCCTCATCGAGCGACGGTGAATGTCCATCCTCATTAACTTTATGCTCATGGGCGTTCGTGGAAACTTGGTCATGAATGCTGTGGTCTATAGGTTTTGTATCGCCATGATCGTTTGTCTTCCCTTCCTGCACACCAGCATAATGCTGATCATTCTTATCAACCGCGTTCGACTCAGACGATACATCCGCAGAGTTATAGTGAGAATCCTCAGATTCACCAACGAGCTGCTCGACATACTTCGTTGCCTCCGCATCAAGCTGACTGTGAACAGGGAGATGAGGTGCATGTGGTGAATGTGCTGCGTTCGGGATAACCGGCCCATGGCCCTCATGGTGACCCACGTGTAACGGAACCTCAACATACCCCGCTGAGGCATGGGGTTCTACAGTCGAAGATGGAGTCTGTGTACCGGGAGTGTTCAAATATGGCAGATCGGCAAAGTCTAGTCGCCAGACAAAGCTGGCCAAGAGAGCAATAAGGAGAATGACGGTGCTCGATGCAACAACCCAAGCGAGTGTACCCGTAAGGCCAATCTTTGCCACTTTGATGTCTGAATTAAGCACCACAGATCCATCCAACGCGGTCGACGCGACAAGACCTTTGTCGTTCACAGAAGCAGACGTGATCGGGAAACCTCCGTGCTGAGACTTGAAAACAGTGATCAGCTGGAGCTGGGTACCGAAAACAGACACATCGCCTCCAGGTGACCCGACAACGACGAACTTGCTGCTTGCGGCAAGGGCAGTCACAGCTTTGGCACCTTTCGGAACGGTCCGCGTCTTGATCAAGTCAACTGAGAACGAGGTCGACTTCACGCTGGATTCTACCCGGAATAGACTTAGCGTAGCTTTTCGACGCTTTCCCACATTTGCCGCAACGACCACGTGATTGTTATCTACGAATGCAACTCTTACCCATGTGGCTGCCTCGGTTGGCGAGCGAGGAGAACGCTGGGGAATGCTTGCGATCTCCTTGCCGGACGCAGACTCAACTAGAGTAACGACCTTTGGACCGCAGATAGCCAGCAATTTCCCATCGGAACTGAATGAAAGATCTTGCACGGGATAATCAAACTGAATAGAAAGTCCATCCTCCTTGATGCCTCCAAATGCATGCGCGCCATTTTCAGAGTCTAAAGCCCCCTTCACGATGTAGACGGTTGCCTTATCACTAGACGACGCAATAGCGACTAGTCCACTAAGTGGAGACACTGCGGTAGCACGTTGGTAGACTTCAGGGTCCCGAGTTGGGAACAGACCTGTTTTGACAGTTTCGGATAGGAGATGTTTCGACTTAGTCGCGTCATTTGATGAGATGGAGAGGACACGCAAATGCGGATTGGATCCCGACTCAATTGTAGCCCGGGCTACGTTTACTCCAGTCACAACAAACGGCTTGCGCTTTTGGTTTATCTCCAACTCCACACCATCAAGTCCATATTGTCCAGCGGCCAAAGTCATTGGCGTGTCCTCACCTGCCGGAAACACATATTCGCCTACAGGCTCTAGTCGACTCGAGTTCGTTGGAGACTTCTCGTCAGACGACGATTGTGACCGTAGTAAGATCACCTTGTTTTCGACACCGTGACGGCCCTCACCGCCTCCTCCAGAAACGGCTAGAACATCAGAGTGAGGGAGAAACGCTGACGCGTATATTGGTATACCTGCATTGAATTGTGCTGAACCCATTCTGCTATCTCACCACTCTCGCGATGATCGTGTGAATAGCAACGAAACACCAAGGTAAATAATTCAGTCTAACCAGGGCTTTGATGGACCTTTACAGTACCTGTGTTCGACTGGCTGTCTCAATCTTGATAGAGCCTCTCGAATTAAACTTGTATCCAGAGATGCAGCAGGCACGTCACGTTCCAAAAATTGAACACGCGCTCGAAACTGAGCAACAACGTGACATAAGCAGGTTGCTTATGGTAACTGCACTCCAGTTAATGCAGGCAACGGTGCTCTGCATTTAACCTGTGGTGGCTCCTTCGGGTAGCGTCCACAATAATAAAGCGGCGAATTCATGCGCGGGGTAGTTATGGTGTTGTAGTATCGCGTGATGCTCGGAAGCTACCTTTGGTCCTTTGAAACCAAGTCTTTAAATTAAAAAAGGAATTCAATGTTCGCAGGAGAATGCAGTTCTATCATCCAGTGGCTGGGTTGAAAACCAGACGAGCTAAGTATACGTAGTTGGTAGTCGTGTTGAAGGATAGTCTCGGATAGTGGAGTTGGTGGGGCTATAAGGCGGTCCACTTTAGGAGAAGATAAGCTAAAGATCGTGTAATCGTAATCTTGAAGGGGAGGTAGAACTTTTTCCGGAACCGACCGTATAAAAGAGGTCTTGAAAACTTAGGACTCGCGCCAGAAAGCTTCACTTGCTTTGGCGCAATGCTCTATGTGTCCTCTGGTACTCCGCACAGTGAGATTAGTGTGCCCAATTTGCTGCAGATGTGACTGCTTTGAATGTGCTTCCTGGAATAGCCAATATCAATTCAGAGGTACCTGAAACTTGAAATGCTCACTTTTTACATTTCCTAGTCCTACAGAAAGTTTAAGGGTGAAATACGTTTCCCAGCAGCCAATTGACAGATGGCTATGTAAAGGAGTTTGATATGGGATGCCCACAGCAGCTATGACGCCAAGTGAGCAGATTGATTCAAGTGAGCTTGTCTTCGTATATAAACTATAATTCTGTAAGAGTTAACTCCTCATTTTGAACTCTGTCACACCAGGAAAACTGTTATCTTCTGCGGAGCTCATGACATGAGTCACGTTACACATCTGCGTAATGTTGCTCGGTACCCCAGCTTAGAGCGGCGGCATCTCCAGTGAACCCTCTCTTCCTACGCACCTGTGGGAAACTAGAGCTTGATATTGCCGTCCCGAATTTGGTACTATCCGTCGAGTCATGTCTGACAAGAACGTGCTAGCCATTCAGAGCCATGTGGTCCATGGCTACGTCGGAAACCGTGCAGCCACATTTCCGTTGCAGCTTCGTGGCTGGAACGTGGATGCTTTGAATACTGTACAATTCAGTAACAACACTGGCTATGGCGCTTTCAAGGGAACCAGAGCTTCAAAAGACGACGTGCTTGCACTGTATGAAGGTCTAAAGATGCAGGACTTCGAATATGACGCTTTACTTACTGGTTATCTACCGTCTGCCGAGGTCGTCAACGCCGTAGCCGAAATTGGGGTCGATTTGCGCAAGAGATTTCCTCAGCTTATATGGCTTTTGGACCCTGTAATGGGCGACGAAGGACGGCTCTACGTGAAAGAAGACGTCATTCCTGCATACAAGAAGCTTTTAAAGTCTGGTGTGGTGTCGATCATAACTCCTAACGAGTTTGAGGTAGAGATTCTTACTGGAATCAAGCTCGACGGAAAGAGAGAGTCAATTTTGGCAGCCATTGATTATCTCCACAGAGAGTACCAAGTTGAACATGTGGTTATCAGCTCAATCGGCCAACCCGATAACAGGCTCATGGTCGTAGGATCATCTTCGTCGTCAGATGGGCCACAGCGGTTCTCATATGTGGTTGATAAGATTGACTCGTACTTTACCGGAACCGGTGATCTTTTTGCTGCACTATTGCTGGATAATTTCATTTCGCACCGCGATCATCATGAAACACTCTCACAGGCAGTTGGGTCTACATTGGCTACACTGAAAATGGTGCTAGACAAGACTTATGCCTACAGCAGTATACACCACCCTGGAGGTGCCAAGATCTCAGACGCGTCTATGAAATACCACGAGCTCCGACTAATTGATAGCCGCATGGACATTATCAATGCAGCCCCAGCACACCTGATTCCGAAAGCTGAACCCCTATAGAAAGCAGCGGACTGTCTCTGCGGTTGTAGCGATTGTTTAGAGCAAAAATAATAATAAAACGTGAGCTGTGGCTTCGTACTATATATTAGTTCGTTACATGATTCATTAAGCGCAAGGGTGTCCAAAATTCACATTCCACTCATGAAAGTGACCTTGTCGTGTTGAAGAAGCCTGAAGGCGAGAGTATCGCCTTATGGCTCGAGAAAGACGTTGAGCTCGCGAAGCTCAAGACGCTCGTCGTCAACAATCCAGAACTTCTAGTTGAAAGTGAAGACAACCCTGAGGACCCGCTCGAAAGGCTGCTTGAAATAAGCGGAGTGCTCACAACGCTCGCTGAACGACTGACGCTGCTGCTAACCACGCTGAAAGTTGGCGAACTTGTGATAGTGCTGTTTGCACTAGAAGCACTTGGGCTAATGGTAACGACGTCACTAGCGCTCGACAAAAGTGAGCTGAGCGCACTCGAGCTCAAACTGCTCAACAACTGGCTTGAAGTAACAGGGCTGGAAGTGACATTACCAGAACTCAACGCACTGCTCAACGGTGCGCTGGTCTCAACAGAACTCGAAACTGTAGACGAGACGCTCGCATTGCTGCTCTGAGACGTGGGAGTGGAGAGTACACTCTGACTAGCTTGTGAGGAAGTCGGAACAGAGACATTGAGACTCGTAGCAATAGAAGAGGAGCCGGGGAAAAGATCTGCATGGGCCGAAGTAACGTTCGCTGCAGTGGAGCTCGAACTGACAGCAGTCTGCGTCGAGTTGAGGAAGGCAGATGGAGAGCTCTTGGAGGAGGGCACAGCACTGGTAATCACAGATGTAACGGGCACCTGAGTCGTGTAGGTGGTTACCAAAACCTGCGATCCAGAGGTGTAGGTCTTCGTCACTGTCTCATTGGCTGTGTAGGTCGTCTTTTCAGGAGTGACGAACGCAGTGAACGTCTCCTGGGGCGCGGTAGACCAATCGGTCACATATGTGATTGCATCATCCTCAAAGGTAGCACTAGAAGAAGACGAGGAACTGCCGCCAATGCTGGTAGTAAGATAAGTGGTCAGAGTGACCAAAGTGGTCGTCGTCAAATCCTTCGAGATAGTGGAAGTGACGGGGAAGACGGACACATCACTGGAGGACGAGCTCGTGGATGCTGGATCAGCGGCAGTAGTAGCAGGGTCAATGGTGCTAGAAGCCGGATCCTCACTCGTGGACTCAGTTCCACTGGTGGGAGTAGAGAGACTCGTGGACTCAGTTACACTGGTGAGAGTGGACAAGCTCGTGTATGTGGTAGGAACAATCGTTGTAGTGGGAGTAGCACCACTCTTGGTGAGGGTAACATATCCAATACTGGTGACTGTGGTAACTGAGCATGGCTCTGTAGTTGCAGCGCTAGCCTGGACGGGTGCAGCAATTGCCGTTGCAACACTGGTGCTAGCAGAGTTGTCTACACTTGAGGAGGTCGTGTATCCAGGGGAACCTCCGACATTGACCACGGGATAACCAGTGGAACTCGAGCTTGAGCTGGACGAGGGCGAAGCAGCACACTCACTGTCAGTCACGGTTACATAGACAGTGTGCAACAAGTCGTCTGCAGATACTCCCGACGAAAGCAGGCTCAAAGAGAGAAATGAGAGAAGACTCAAGCCGCGGACCATTTTTCAATTGGATGGTTAACGGATGCTGCGTCTTTCAAACGAACGTGAGCGTTGCTGGAAATATGTGATCCCAGATCAGGCGCAATTAAAATTTATATACTCATGCTTCCGAAGCCGCACATGCGCACAGACCGTAGCTTGATGCTAGCCACCTGCACAAAAACCAGCCATGTCTCGAGCTCACATGCAGGATCTTGACCACTTTGGCTGACCACTTACCAGCCACCCCAGCCAGCCACCCCTAAATGGCTGGGGAATTACGAGGGTGGACGGTTAAGCGCGATTACATAACCCAACGTTGCCGGAGATATCGTGCGCAAAAGGCGAGTTTACGGGAAAAGCCGATATATTAAAGTAAGTTAAAGCCTGGATCCTGTTTAAAAAAAGGTGAATACGATATCTCATTTATTCAGTCATGCGTCCTCGAGTAAGAAACTTCGTACATCTCCCCCATGTCATCACGGATGCAATGGGGTTAGGGTGCAAAACCTAGATCTCTCGATATCGAGGGATTTTTTTTGAACCATCTTGGGTGGTGCGTATTGTGTCCAGTAAGAAGGATACTAATGCTCTAGACCTTTCTAGGGGAAAGCTTATAAACTTCAAGCTCCGTAGACACAAATAAACGTGATTGCTTCACATGTCGTGATTTGTTTGGCGAAATTGCTACCTGAGCAGCACGAAAATTATTAGTTTAGTTGTCGATAACGAGAGAAGAACGACAATAATAGGCGCCTCGATCACAGAAATCGTTATCGTTGTCGCCAGTGGCCACCTTCAGCCTGAACTATTCATCGTAGTACATCGTTAATATAAATGGGGCTCTATAAATAGACGGCCAGAAAGTGTAGCACCAATTCCATTGCGACTCTTCTGCGCTATACAGTCGCAGGCAAAGCTCAGAGAGGCTAGGTTCCCAGAAAGTATTCCGTAGTCCACCTATTGATAAAGAGTGATTCATGTCTCGGGGAATAGAAGACTCAGCTCCAGACGATGTACCTAGTATCACTTAGTACTCGGCAAATCCGTAAACAAGGACCCATGCTAGTAGGAATCCAGACAAACCAGGGATCACACCGTCAAGCAGAATTGTTCTAAACGGCCGCTCAAAGTAATAGACAGAGCCCTTCTTATGGAGAGATAGTGCGATTGCCATAATTGTCGAGGTTAACACGGCACACAGGAGGTAAAACAAGAACCCTCCATAAGATTCCAGCCGCAAGACTCCGGCAGCCGCACCAGAAGCCAGGGCCGCTACATATCGAACCCTGCTAACTTTCTCGACATTACGAACGAGCGACGGTTGAGATACGGGCCTCACAGCAGACTCCTCCATCGAACTCGCGGTCAGTCAAAACAGCTTATTGCAGCTATTGCCGTCAGCTCTTCGAAGGACACTTGGGCAGATTTGTCATGATCTGCACCACTCCCATCATTCAAATGGAGAAATCTTGGAAACTTGTAGAGTAGCGAGCGAGTAGAGAGAGGAGGTAAAATTGCCAGTATTTCGATACCATCCGTATCATTAGAGCTTATGATTTATGAGAGTGACTGCCCCAAAAATTAGCTTTGTAAAATTTTCGAGCGCATATTTATTCGGCCACGATGCTACAGGGCTCTGTTGATCGTCGAGTAACTCAGCGAGTAACTCGGCTATCTCCGTAAATCATCCAAACGTTGATGAACTAAAAGATTAGACATTCGGAGCCTACACAGCATGTCGACCTGAAACCTTTATGAAAAGAACGAAGACATGCAACAGTAAGCGCATAAGCGAGCTGTCAGATGTGCGAGCTTTTCGGAGCCGAGTTGTGTGATGCAGACGTCAAGTAGGGATCACCTTTTGACAGGTGTCACGCAACAAGGACCCTAGTCCAAACAGGACTTCAAGACATTGAATCTTTGAAGACACTGTTGAATTTTGTGGATTAATAGCCGATGGCAATAATCCATGATAACTCTCTGGAAGTATACCATGATGGTTAGCCGGCAATTGTGCTGTGAATCATTAGAGCGGAACTTCCTTCCAAGTCGACGATGTGAAACGTTGTTTCACGGAACTCGACTGGGAAACCCAAAATGGCTATTTGAAGTCTTAGACTAACGTTACTTCGGTAATCGAGGTTAAAGACACAAATACAATCTAGTAACTATGCCTCTCACGAGGCTCGGTGCAATAGTGTTTAACACTGTCGCACGGTAAAGATAGTTATCTGGTTGATCCTGCCAGTAATATATGCTTGCATCAAAGATTAAGCCATGCATGTCTAAGTATAAGCAAT